>CM034148.1:860412972-860890188 GCA_019776745.2 Taxus chinensis | reverse complement strand
AGAAATGGTGGATGAATGGATTTGTAGGCCTCTACTCCGCTTCCTAGTCATCAACCTCCACAAACATTACGACTTGTTTCTACATATGAAGTTGCAACATCCAAGGACTTTGATGAAATTTTGATTTTGGTGTGACAATGTATTTATGGTTATTTATTTAATTTTTGTATTGAGTTATGTCCATTGAAATTTTAATATGTAATTTAAATTTGAGTTGTTCAACCTTTATTTTTTTGTAGGACATGTGTTTACAGTAATTGTGATAGAAGACAATGAAGAAGGAACAAACTATTTCTTATGTCGTTGCATCGAGGAAAGAAATAAGTTGACTTCTCCTATTATGCATGGCAAATATATTGAGTATCCTACAGGGTCAGTGGTAGTTACTAGAACTTGGCTTTGACGGTATCCATTAAAAAACTCCTCTGTTTGAGTGTTGTAATACTTTGAGACACACAGGAAAATACTCTTATATTCGCATCTAGTTCTAGCGACAAATATTCAGCTATATAGATATCGAGGAAGGCCTAATAACAAGATTCTTTAGAAGGTTCGAGAGTCAGATCATGAAGCAATCTTGTTTGCTATTCAGAGTAGATATGATCCTGATGGTTCATTGGAATGAATTTACAATACTTATGTCTGGTATATATAATTTCTTTGATATATATATAAAATTTTTTTAGTTTAAAGATCTAGATTTAAGTTTGAATATATTTTATTTTAAATTTGTGTATTTTGTATATATAGATAGTATATGGTTTTGATTTGAAACTTAAATTTCTTTGACTAACACTTTTATGTTTAGGTTAGTGGTGCCAGAAAATCTTCCACCTTCACGTGGTTGGCACTGTTAGTAGAGAATTTTAAATTCTCGAAGCTAAGAGAAGCTTTCATTGTTTGAAAAAGCTGTAAACTTTGAAAAAGTTGTAAATTTTAAACAAGTTGTAAATTTTGAAAATGTTGTAAATTTTGAAAACGAATCCTCCCCAAGTGTTTACAAGACCATACCTACGCATGTGCACCAATTTGGGAAGGAAAAATCTGAGAGAGGATATTGTAGAGGGTCCCTATGTCGAGGTGTCGGATCAAACGAGACGTCTCTAGGTGCCACAGAGTCTGAGTAGTCACCCGTCAAAGTTGAACGATATTTTGGTCTCAGGGATCTTAAGGTACTATGCCTAAACGAAGTAGCCCAGAAGAAACAACCTTGTCATGCACTGAAACACTACCTCCTCTAGCATTCACCTGGCCACCCGGATGTGTCGATTTGGTGCCACGACCCACCGTTTGTAAAATATAGTGTTTGACAACCTTATATTGGCTCCAACTGCACTATTTCACGCGTTTGCAAACAATAGGGCAGCTAGAGCACCGAAACGAGAATGAAAAAACTGAGAGATACTTTTGTAGAGAGTCCCTATGCCAAGGTGTTAGATCAGATGAGGAATCTCTAGGTGCCACAGAGTCCGAGTAGTCACCCGTCGAAGTTGAACGATATTTTGGTCTCAGTGCTCTTAAGGGACTACGCCTGAACAAAGTAGCCCGGAAGCAACGACCTTGTTGCACACCAAAACACCACCTCCTCTAGCATTCACCTATCCACCCGGACATGTCGGTGTAGTTTTTTTGGTGCCACGACCCACCGTTTGCAAAATATAGCATTTGACAACCTTATATTGTCTCAAACTACATTATTTCACACATTTGCAAACAATAGGGCAGCGAGAGCACCGAAATGAGAAGGAAAAAAATGAGAGACTATTGTAGAGGGTCTCTACGCCGAGGTGTCAGATTATACAAGGCATCTCTAGGTGCCACGGAGTCTGAGTAGTCACCCGTCGAAGTTGAACGATATTTTTGTCTCAGGGTTCTTAAGGGACTACTCCTGAACGATGTAGCCCGGAAGCAACGACCTTGTTGCACACTGAAACACCACCTCCTCTAGCATTCACCTAGCCACCCAGATGTGTCAGCATAGTCAGTTCGGTGCCACGACCCACCGTTTGCAAAATATAGCATTTGACAACCTTACATTGGCTCAAACTGCACTATTTCAAGCATTTGCAAACAAAATGACAGCGAAAGCACCGAAATGAGAAGGAAAAAACTGAGAGAGGCTATTGTAGAGGGTCCCTACATCAAGGTTTTTGATGAGACGAGGTGTCTCTAGGTGCCACGGAGTCTGAGTATTCAAATTTTAGCACATTCGGGTCGAGCGGGAAAAACTAAGTATGAATTGCATTAGGTTCACTTGGGACATGTGAGACGCGAATGCGCGAAACACGAGGCTCGCCGATTCGGACGAAATAGGGAGAAGATGCACAAATGCATTTTGGGACATTTGGGACGAAAATGCGCGCACAAGGACGCGGTCCGGGCGAACCGGCCGAAAATGGAACAGTTTGCATTTTTTGATTTGGGACAAAGAGCTCTGAAGTACGCGACTCGGGAGTTTCGGCAGAAAATGGGACAGCATGCACTTTTTAACTTTGGGGACATTCGGGACAAAAAGTTTCGAAGGACGTTGGTTCGGGCGAATCGGCCGAAAATGGAACAGAAGGCAGGCCGTTTGGACTTGGGACATTTGAGACAAAAAGTTCTGGATACGCGACTCTTCGGCGGTTTCGGGCGAAAATGGAACAAACTTGCACTTTTTGATTTGGGACATTTGGAACAAGAAAGTGCGAAGTGCGGTTTGGGCTGCTTTCGGCCGAAATTGGAACACTCTCGCACAATAATTTTTGGGACACTTGGACGAAAATTTTCCGACGGGCCCGAAAATGGAAGGACTTCGGGGATTTCGGCCGATCGGAGAACACGAGACCCGATTTGAACTTGGGACAGTTTGGGACAAAAATGTTCGACAGGCCCGAAATACTTACAAAACGACCCAAAACTTAGATTTTTCGACTTCAAGACTTTTTTCACACCACCAGCTCGACAGAAAAAGACATTTAAACTCAAAATTTTGAAATTTTACTTTTGACAGAGCGGGGAATTTTGAGTGGACAACAGCTGGCTCCTTCTGGGGATGACTTGGCATAAATTCAAGAAATGAGGCAAGGCAAGAACTTAGACAAACTCAGGGAAAGCAGACTAGTGCCTTATCCATTGGGCCATGGAGTCAAAAACAGACCAACACAGAGGGCAACAAACAAAAGCAACAGAAGGGAAACACACCAAAAGCAGAGAAGCAAAACAACACTGTACAGAATGTACAAAGGGACTCCCTAGTCCCCTAGGACTTGAACAACTTGAGATACTGCCCACTATAGGGAAGTGGGAGAGGAGAACCATCCATGTAATCAAGATAGAAAGAATTCTCACCAGCAAAATGTCTGATCTTGAAGGGTCCGAGCCACAGGGAATCAAACTTTCCATGGCTGCCACGAGGTTCATGTCTTTTATCCCATAACAACACAGTGTCTCCAACTTGGAAATCTCTGAACCTAGCTTTCTTGTCAAACAGGACCTTTATCTTTTGCTGGTGAACAGATATCCGATCAGCAACCTCCAATCTGTCCTCATTCAGTTTATGCAGGTACATAATCCTCTTATCCAGAGCATCACTGAAACTAGTATCCTCAATGGCCTTCATTAGGTGCAAGGCTGGCAGTTCCACTGTCATTGGCAATTGAGCTTCTACTCCATATACCACTTGAAAAGGAGACATTCCAATAGCTCTCTTTGGTGTAATCCTGTCTGCCCAAAGAGCATCATAGAGCTTTTTGTGCCAGTTTCATTGAGACTCATTGACCAACTTTCTTAAGATAGTCAGCAGGTTTTTGTTTGTGGATTCTGCTTGACCATTTCCCTGGGGGTAGTAATCTGAAGAATGAGCCAAAGAAATGCCATACCCATAGTAGAAGTCCATTATCTCAGCTGAAGAGAAATTCGAGGCATTATCTGTTACAATCTTATTAGGTACACCATACCTCACCAGGATGTTCTCTTTGATGAAGTTGCATACCACTTCAGAAGTAGTGCTCTTGACTGGAATAGCTTCCACCCATTTGGTGAAGTAGTCAGTGGCAGTTAGCACATGAGTGTGACCAGCACTAGAAGTAGGATTAAGTGTACCAATGAAGTCTAAACTCCACTGTTGAAATGGTTCCTCAATCACAACTGGCTTGAGAGGCAAAGAAGCTAATTTAGGTCTTCCCACAAAAGTCTGATTAGTCACTCATTTAAGTTGAACGATATTTTGGTCTCAGTGCTCTTAAGGGACTACACCCGAATGAAGTAGCGTGGAAGCAACAACCTTGTTTCACATGAAAAAACCACCTTCTCTAGCATTCACCTAGCCACTTGGATGTTTCCTCACAATCGGTTCGGTGCCACGACCCACCATTTGCAAAATATAGCGTTTGACAACCTTACACTGACTCAAACTGCATCTCAATTTCACAGTCGTCTTGTAAACAATAGCAGTTAAATGCGAGAGGCATTCCAATATGAGAAGCGAAAAAACTGAGAGTGATGTCTATTGCATACCATTCGTCAACTGACACTAAGGAACAGAGGATCAGTATGAAGGTCAACTATCTTGGTGCCAGCGGAGTCATGAGTAGCTCACTTCAGCAATGAGTTGACAAAGACCATTTTCCACAAACCTTGCTTGGTTGTCAAATAGGACTTTACAAAGAGCATACAGTCAGGGGACAAGAAGTCCCTCCTCTTTAATGGGAGAGGTTCCCTCTCTTGGATCCAAATTCTTGTTGTGTGAGAATTGACTTAACCGTTGTATCTGGAACCAACACCATGGAATGAGAATTGAGGATGTAAAAATGAAACTGCTTAACAGCTTTGACCATTGCAAAAGCATGCTTTTCCATCATGGCGTATTTTAACTCATGATCTTTCAGAATATAGCTCATGAACGTAATTTGGATCTCATGCTCATTAGAGTCTTCTTGAGTCAAAACAGTAAGCCAAGGTATTATCTGTATGGCATAGCAATAGATAATAAAATCTTTACTGAAATCAGGACAGGCTAAAACAGGAGTTTTAGCAATAGCTCTTTTAATACCCTCAAAGGATTCCTTTCCTTCAGAAGACCAACAAAACGTTTGTTTCCCTTTCATCATTTGAGAAATATTCAAAGTTAACTCTGTAAAATCAGGGATGAACCTTCTTAAAAAATTGATCTTACCGAAGAAGGAGTGCACGACCCTTTTTACTGGTTGGGAGAGGAATTTGCTGGATAGCTTGAACTCGTTCAGGATCAATCTTAATACCATCCTTGGAGACAATGTGCCCTAATAATTTTCCCTCTAGTGACACAAAAGACAGATTTTTTAGGGTTCAGAGAGATGTCCATGCTCTCTGCATCTCAGCAGAACTGTCTCCAGGTGATCAAAATGATCCGCTCTTGTCTTGGAAAACACTGTCAGGTCATCAAGGTATATGACAATACACTTCCCTTTCAAGCTTCCAAAAGCCAGATCCATAGCTCTCTGGAAAGTGGCACCAGCATTAATAAGCCCAAAAGGCATTCTCTTGTAAGCAAAGGTACCCCAAGGAGTAGTGAAAGCTGTTTTGTGTTGATCTGCAGTATCAACCTCTACCTGATTGTATCCAGAGAATCCATCAAGCATAGATAACATTTCAGATCCTGTTACTGCTTGCAATATCTGATCCATCATGGGCAAAGGATAATTATCTTTCAGAGAAGCCTGATTCATGTTCCTGAAATCAACACAGATGCGGATCTCACCATTCTTTTTTCTGACAGGCACAATATTTGCAATCCATGTTGAATGGTGAATGGGAAAAATAATTTTAGCCTTCAACAACTTCTGTATCTCCTGAAAGATGGTGTCAGCTACTTTGGGGTTGTATTGTCTCTGTTTCTACTTGAAAGGCTTAATTCCAGGCTTGAGAGGAATAGAGTGCTGCATATCTTTTGGTTTGAAAGCTTTCAAATCTTCATAAGAGTAAGCGAGAACATCCTTATACCTTTTTAAAAGATCAATTGCTTTTCTCCTCTCATCTGCTGTGCAACATTTTCCAATGTTCACGAGCTTAGGGTCAGTAGAACTCCCAATATCAATCTTATCATACTCAGCTGATTGTTGAGGCCCAGAAGAAGCTCTAGATTTCACATACCTGTCATGCTTATCAAATAGTTCCTCCAAACTCACCAGCCCTTTAGGAATCTTGTTTCCTTTGAGCTTAATGCACCCTTCCTGATCTGTTTCTTCTCCTTGGGTGACAGCTTGGCCAAAGGACACACTTTCACGAGGCAGGTTGTCACTTCCCTCAAAATACAGTTGTTCGAAATTTCCCTTGAGTTCCAGGAAGGAAAGCAAATGTTGATCATTATTGAAGACTTGCCAGTTATTGGTATTATCAGGTACACTAGGCCGATGGACCATCTCAATGGTGAACTTATCCTGAGAGAAGTCAGGATGAGGAATCAGTAGTGATCCTGAGACTGCTAGTGAATCAGCCCTACTGTTCTTCTCCCTAGGTACTGCTTCAATGGAGAAAGCATCAAGGAATTCAATAGAATCCCAAACCTGATTCCGGTAATGCCTTCAACCTTCCATTTTTTACTTGAAAAGGCTTCTAACTTGCTTTACAATCAATTCTGCATCACCACGAGCCAGAAGATTCTTTACACCTTGTTCTTTGGCCACTTGCAATCTGAGAATGAGAGCCTCATATTCTGCTGTGTTATTAGTATTCTCGAACTGCAACTTAAATGAAAAAGGATGAAGGACACCTTCTGGTGACACCAGCAGGACACCAGCTCCAGAACCAGCTGAGGAACAACTTCCATCAAATTCTAAAATCCAAACACCATTAGGATCTTTAGGTGACACTTTGGGGAGTTGGATTTCATCAGGGGACATAATCATGTAATTGCCATGACCCATATCTTCATAGAGTATTTGTGCTTTAGGATCATCCGTTTTCTGCACAATATACTCAGATTGCTTCTCAGGCAACAACTTCTTCATTTGTCCATTGACAGGTACGAGTGCATGTGACCAGTCCATTTGGATTTCCCCACCCACATCTTTACAGAAGTTCCTACTTAGCAACATCCCATATGAAGGAGGAATATCTGCTACTAGGATGGTAGCCAACACTTTCTTTTCAGGAAAGGAGCAAAAGCCACTTGTGCATCTTTAATCCTTCCGACCAGGGGCACTTCTTTACTCTCCATGGAGTAACAAGATCCATAAGTGCGAGTGAGGGTCAAGCCTAAAGCATGAGCTACTTTAGCAGGCATTACATTATCTGAGGCTCCTGAGTCAATGACACAATTACTGAGCCTATGGCCAGCTATAAGAAGTGTTACATAAAATGGTTTAATTTTTGTCACCAGGAGAGGTGACAGCAGCTACCAGACTAGGCTGTGGTGCAGAAGGAGTAGGTAGAAGGCCTTTAGAAGTGGTCTTAGAGTTGGAATTAACAAAGTGGATCATTTTGGCAAAGGCTTTGGGATGGGTTTGATAGTACTCAGCTTCTGAGATTTGTACCTTGGTCTTTTTCAGGTGATCAACAATATCAAAGGATCCAGAAGTGGACGGGCCATCATCATTTGGAATTCTAGGCTTATCAACTTTAGGAGAAAAAGAAGAAGCAACTTTGGTAACTGGATTGATAGGACTCACCTTCTGTGTAGACGAAGTAGGGATAGGAGATCCTCTTCTTGTAATTACAGGGATAGTTGCCGACTGCTCCTTGGATTTCTTAGGTGGCGTGGGTCACCTTCTCCTTCTACTTTGTCTGTTCTCGAGTCATGACAGTAAAATGATTCGCTGTTCATGTCTGCTACCACTTCATCATAATCATCAATGCCCTCAGTGGTAAAGAAATTAACCCGAGATCCCTCAAGTTCCTCTGCCTCATCATCAAATTCTCTCCACAAACTCCTCGCAAGCTTTGTTATCCTCATCATCATCTGTTTCTTCAACTTCACAAGTTGCATTGACAGGAACTCTAACAGGAGGTCCTTCAAGTGCTAATCTTGTTTGAGAAGTAGGAAAACGATTCCTGGGCTGGAAATTTCTCCTCAGAACATCTGCATAAGGAGCGTGCTGAGCCAGTTTGTTTCTTTATAGCAAGAAGATCATTCGCAAGGTTCTGAACTAATGGGTCAGTGTTAGGTCTAGGGGTGGAAGAGGAAGAAGCAGCAGACTTAGATTTGGAAGTGTCTCTTCTCAACTTCCCTGACATGATCAAGTCATCCTCGACACTAACAGCCAGTTCTTGGTCCTCAGAGCTAACGTTCCGAGATTAGCCCTTCTTAGTGCATAACTAACTTTAGGTGATTGGGCATTCAGAAAGAAACATTTTTGAATCTGATCAACAGGTCGGGTGTTTTCTGGAATTTTATTTATCAACCTATTGAACCGAGCCACAAATTCTCTCATGGGTTCTTGCGAATCTTTCTTTATCTGAGAAATTTGGGCAAGCAAGGCATGCACATCTTCTGCTGGCTTGAAACGATTCTTGAACTGGGTTCTCATGGTGTCCCAATCTAGTTATAGCACCAGCCGGAAGGTGAAAGAACCAATTAGCAGCATTTTCTTGCAAAGTCTCCATGAACAGTCTTACGGAGACGTCTTCATGTTCAACTCCCAAAACTCCACATGCAACTATGAAGGCTGCAATATGTTCATCAGGATGTTACCTTGCCATCACCTTTGAATTTCGGGAAGTTCTTCCGGTTACCTCTGGGTAACTCATGTAGAGGCTGAGTAAGGGCCAGGGGCCCGACACGCTGACCCCATGGCAATTGTGCCGCCATTCTTGGAAAAATGGCTTGGAGAGGAACTTTAACACCAGCGAGAGTCAAAGCTCATAGATTGGGACTAGCAGGTTCTGAAGGAATACCACCCGTAGGACTTCTATCTTGAACAGGTGGAGTGCTCGTTGAACGAGTTCTTCTATTTCTTGTTGAAGGGAAAGGAAAACCCTGCTGCTCCAAAAGCTGAAACTGAGAGTCTTCAATACCAAGGGTCCTTCTCCCTCGAGTAAAACGCGGAGTCGCCAGATCAAAACATGATCAAAAATTACAGAACTGGAATGTGATTTTCCCCGGCGGAGTCGCCAAAAACTGTTGGTTTTCAAATATGACTTCTTAAGAAGAGCAATAGTCAGGGGACAAGAATTCCCTCCTCTTTGATGGGAGAGGTTCCCTTATTCAGAAAAAAACCTATTTACAAATGTACAGGACATGATTTGTTGGTTAAACTTGGATACCACGAAAGTGTTTTCTATAAAGGTTATCAATTACAAAAGGACTGAGGAAATGAGAGGGTGGAGAATGAGCAGAAAGGCAAACATGCAGAATTATAGATAACAGAGTAATTCTTTATGTATGCAAAGTCACAGTGAATTGAAAACAAGATCATTTGTATCGTTTACAAGTAAGATGGAATTTAGAGACACAAAGTTCTGTAAATAACATCTGCCAGAACACAAATTTTCTTAACGTAACACAGATTCGTATCAATCAAGGACACAAAGTTCCTTCTTAGTTGTACAAGATCACCGTGCTTGCAACGTTTGCAGAGTATGCTAATCGACGAGACTAATGAATTTGAGACAAATGATCTTCACAAAGAAAATAAATGAAAGCTTAGAAGATAACGGAGATCAGATAGAGAAAGAATAGGAAAGCCCTTCTGTATTGATTTCTTTATGATCTATTTACACTTTCAGAAAATAAGCCAAGTTCTTCCTCCATCTTTGAAATGGTGTGGAGAAGGCCATTATATAGCTTACAATTCGGTTACTCTTCGTAACCACTTCTTTAATCAAGAGCAGTTAAGGACCACCAATCGTAATGCCTTAACTTCTTACAAAGAAAACGGAAGGAATAGGAAGAAGAGAAAATAATGAAGAAGGAGACAGGTGGACAATCACTGAGAGGGACCCACAGTCTTCAGAAACTGCTGCTTGAATTTTCTTCCACATATCAGCTATGTCCTTGCCACGAGGGACACACCAGAATTTTCATCTTGAGGGATGACAATGAATATCTTTGAAAACTGATGTAACCAGCATCTTGAGAGCTGCATCCTTCTGTCTGCTGTCCTTGAAATTTGATCTTCAGATTGATAGCATCAGAGCCGCAACTTAAATTCATATTTTAGTATATTCGGGTCGAGCAGGAAAAACTAATTATGAATTGCATTAGGTTTACTTGGGACATGTGAGACGTGAATGCACGAAACACGCGATTCGGGTGATTCGGGTGAAACAGGGAGAAGACGCACATATGCATTTTTGGGACATTTGGGATGAAAACGTGCGAAGGACGCAGTTCAGGTGTTTTAGCCGAAATTGGAACAGTTTACATTTTTTGCTTCGGGACACTTGGAACAAAAATGTGCGAAGTGCGCGACTCGGGCGTTTCGGCCGAAAATGGAACAGAGCGCACTTTTTGACTTCGAGACAGTTGGAATAGGAAATGTGCGAAGTGCGTGACTCGGGCGGTTCGGCTGAAAAATGGAACAGAAGCACACCTTTTGAACTTGGGACAGATGGGACAGGAAAGCGCGAAGTACACGATTCGGGTGAATCGGCCGAAAATGGAACAACTCGCACAATTGACTCTGGGACAGTTCGGGACGAAATCAGGCGAATCGGCTGAAAATGGAACAGAGTGCACTTTAAGTTTGAACTTGAGAAATTTGAGACAAAAAGTTCTGGAGTACGCGACTCGGCCGGTTTCGGGTGAAATTGGAACAACTTGCACTTTTTGATTTCGGGACATTTGGGGACAAGAAAGTGCGAAGTACGCGGTTCGGGTGATTCGGCCGAAATTGGAACATCTCAGAACAAAAAGTTTTGGGACACTTGGGACAAAAAACTTCCGACGGGCCCGAAAATGGAACAACTTTGGAGGATTTCGGCCGATCGGGGAATAGAATGACACGTTACGTACTTGGGACAGGTGGGACAAAAATGTCTGACAGGCCCGAAATACATACAAAATGACCCAAAACACAGATTTTTTCGACTTCAAGACTTTTTCCACGGCTTAGGCAGCTCGACAGAAAACACATTTATAACTCAAAATTTTAAAATTTTTACTTTTGATCAGAGCAGGGAATTTTGAGTGGACAACACTACATAGCCGCCAAATGCATATGACTTGACCATGTTGCAAGGTGGTAAAGCGGTTGTTTGGGAGGCATTAAGCCTTGCCACGTAGAGAGGAGGAAATGAAGCGGTGGTAAGGGGGCCCATGCGTGGACTGTCCCACGTGAAATATGGAGTAGGTAAGGTTTATTAAAACCTTACCCAAATATATGGCATCAAATGTGGGATATCCCACTTAACTAGGCAATACCACCCCACTTTACCTTATACAATCCCCTCTCCTTAGCCGCGCTATGGGATTTTTATCCTATTCAAAATCCTAAGCGGCTAAAATGGGTATTAATCCCATTAAAAATGCAAATGCCGCTCCTTATGGATTTTAATCCATTTAAAATTACATCCGCCCAACTTGGGATTTAATCCCATTTTATATGTACGGGTGAGGCTAATATTAGCCTAAGGATTATATGGAGTGCATTATTTTTGGGCCCTAATTTTGTATAAATAGGGAACCCATTCTATTGTAAAGACACACAACACGAGCTTATTATTTGTTAAGCTTGTTGTGGACACACCAGTGCAATGGAGAAGCTCATTGCTAGAGCACGGAACAGTGGACACCAGTGCAACGGAGACACCGATCCTAAGCTTATTATTTGTTAAGCTTATTTGCGGGATGTGTCGATAGGTATTGTCTATTGGCCTATTATTTTAGGCAATATTAGATGGAATATTTGTGATTGGGAGTGAAATGTAAACTACCCAATAGGCCCATAGCGCCACACCAAGTACTTGTAAATCCTGGATTGTCGACCGGAGTGCTAGCTTCGCATTGTTTGCGTTGGGAAGGCGGATCACAGCCGAAGGAGATTGTACGCCAGGAAGGTGGAAGTCGGGTGCTATTTTTCACCCTTGTCGTCTGAAGAACTGATGTACTGATAGGCAAGTAAAATTCTATTAGGTTTTCTTGTGAAAGTACTATTGTAACTTACAAGTTTTGACTAGTGGAACGGTTCGATCATGAACCCGGAGATGTAGGCAATTGCCGAACTCCGTAATCAATCTGTGTGCAATTGTCATTATTGTCTTGCATTATTTTTAAATTGATTACTTAAAAGGAGTAAATTATCGACAAATAATTAAAGCCTATAAGGGTCCGAGATCAGGTCGTAATAATCTGGTTATTTTCGGATCAGCCAACTATATTTACCATCCACCATATGAGCTTATCTGGGAACATACACAAAACTATCATAGGTCATTTTCCACGTATTCCACAATCCATAGATTGAATAACGCCAGAGCTCGATATTGATTGGAGACTTCGAGCAGTCATCCTTGCCGATCGATCTATCACACCAGTTCAGGTTAGGAGGGCCTTCTTTTCCTTAGATTCACAAATTCCACTAGTGCATATTGAAGACATTAGATTGCCTAACTAGTTTGTCTGCATCCCATACATATTCCATCCCCACCGGTTGTCTTGGCACAACCTCAGGAGGTCAGGTGTGAGGAAGATTTACCTGTTGATTTCCACGTTCGCTTGTCACTTTTCCGTTGTACAAAATTGGTGAACCCAACGTGAAACTTTCTACCTTCTGACTTGGAGTTAGATTTGTACTACCTCATCAGTTTTTACTATCACCTTCGCCCCTTCCCATTATTCTTTGGGTATTCATATACCCCCCAAATATGTCAGGATTCGATGCATACGTCAGACCCCTCTTGGGCCTTGAGGCATACTACGCCCAACAGAATAGGCAATCATCACCCTCACTCTCAATATGGGGTGACAACTACTCAACTAACCAGTTTTCAACACAAACTCCAAGGATCAGATATAACTCATCTTTTCAAACTGAGGAGTTAGATCATCTCACTCAAACGCAACAAACAGAGCTTTCAGGTTCAAATAATATGACGTTCACCGGAGAATCTGGTTCATCTCCTCAGGTGCTGCTTAGACCACAAATTAGTAAACAATCAGACCCATACCTGGTTTTATATGATGAACAATCAATACGTCATCCTAGGAATGAACAACGCTCTCGGAGTATGTACCCACCTATAGGGAGTTTACAAACACAACCCGAGGCCTCTTTTCAAGAAAATACCTCCATACCATTGCATATAGGAAATGCCCTCGTGGAAACTTGGCAGGGCAGCGATCAGTTCATAGCGGGATATCACATGCTTATACAACACCATGATATACAACAAACGCCACCACGGAAAAACACCGTGACTTCACTAAATGAAGTCATTTCAACGTTATTAGAAAAAGTGAGAGGGTTAGAACTTGCTCAAGCAAATCACCATTCTCAATTCATACAAATAGGAAATTCTAATCTTCCACACCATCCTAGCCAAGTAGACCTCCTTACAGGAGTAGGCACGTTAGGCACGACTCCTCAGTATTCACAACAAACACCAACTAGACCCACCATCTCTAATACTGTTCCTCCCGGTCTAGTAATAAACAATCCATTCCTAGACAATACCGTGTCATACTTAAACATGTACTCCAAGTCACCACAAGGGTATATATTCTCCTCTCCCTGTATGTTTACACAAACACAGGTGTTTCCTTATGCCCCTACCAACACATACGCTACGCCATATCAACAACCCATTCCACCTCCGCTCCCTCAGCAAGCACCATCAATGGTCGAAACCTATGCGATAGGGACTTATTTAGAATATTTGAAAGAGCCCTTAGAATTCACCATACGAAGCGTCATGCTTCCAAGACCCCTTCCTGATTTACCCAAGTACAAAGGTGAGGGAGATCCGAACGCACATATCAAAGCTTACGCTACAGCCATACGAGAATTACTCCCATGGGACGGGGTTTTTGCTAAAATATTTCCCAAAACCTTGGAAGGCATCACTCTCGATTTGTATTATAGAATACCTGAGGCTTCCATCCATTCGTTTAAACGACTCGTTTCAGAGTTCATTAAGGCATTTGACATGAACAAACTGTTAAGAATAGGAATCAGGGAGTTCTTACACATTAAGCAGGAACATAATGAATCTGTCGCTCATTTCATCCAGAGATGGCGTACAGTTCTTTATTCTTTAGCCAACGCTCCAAATATGGACCAAATGGAACTATGTGATTTATTCCTTCATTCTCTCAGCAGAGAAGTGAAGGAAGAAGTCCAGAAGTTCCCACTAAGGACTTACGATGAAGTACTTGAGAGCGCTCTCCGAATAGATCAAGTGGCAATAGATAGTGGTCGCAAGACATATGGAACAAACGGGAGGTTAGTCACCTCTAACCAGAACACTACAGCTTATCCTACTACCACGGATGTCAATCAATGACCTAAAATCCTTAAAAAAAATCACGGGGTTACAACAGATGGAGTAACCGATCAGCCTAAAAAGGTAAATACTGTGAATACTTCACCACCAATGAACAATCAACGAAATAACAACTTTACCCCAACAATCAATACAGTGGATTTTAATCATCCTCAAGAACAACAACAACAACAATGGAAAAATCCCATGCAAGGTCCGAACCAAAATTCAACTAGATACCAAAACCAGAATTCAAACCAAAGACAACAAACGCAAAATTTTAATCCTAATCGACAACGGTTTGATCAAAATTTTGGGTCACAATACGCACCAAACCAACAAACTAGGAATTACAATCCTAATTCGTATTGTGGTTTCCGAAAAATTCGGGGCCATGACACTAGAACGTGATGTGACTACAACAAATTCATGCAACGCTTGCCAGATGAACAAAGACAACTTTTCATGGATATGTTCTTGACAGATCCTACGTCACCAGCATCAAATACCTTTTTAGGGGCAGTTTCCCCTCAAAACGCACCCCTGAAGATCTTTAATGATCCACTCCCAAATCACGATAACAATAGGCTAAATCTAACTGCGATAAACAAGAGTGTAATGGTAGGAAACAATGATCATGAAGCCTCAACCTCGCTAAATCCATTAGTTGCGCCACAACTAGGAAGTTAGCCAAGGCCTAAGGTAGTCGGTTTAGTGGACTTAGACGCCGAAATACCCATCGAAGCTTTAACAAGGACACGAGAGTATTTCTCTTAGCCAAGTCCAAGCCACCTGCTAGAGATGGATAACATCCAACAAATCGTAGCAAAACCTGTGGGTGCCTATGATTTAATTAATGACCTAACAAAAACCTTCTCGCACATCTCCTTTTTGGATTTATTAAAAAATTCCCCTACTCACAGGGCTGCTCTTTTAGAGGCATTAGGTTTGGGCCATTTAATTAACATCACTCCACCTCCTGAAACATAGGTCAATCATATAGACTTTGATGTTCATCCTCCAGGGTAGGCAGATAGGGATGTCGAATTCATATTCGAGATAAACAAAATGCCGACAGATGCTGAGATCGCACGTCAAGGTGATCCAACCTTACATTTGCAAGTATGGGTTTATAACAACTATGTAAAGTGTGCAATGATAGATGATGGGGCGGCAGTTAACATAGTCCCCTTCTCTTTCCTTCAAAAACTTGGATATGGGGAAACAAATTGTTCCACGACTCGAAATACATTGAGAGGCTATGATAGTCTAAAAGTCACCTCGGTTGGAACTATAATATTACCAGTCACCTTAGGACCCAAAATCATCTTGACTGAGTTTTATATTATAGATCGGGAAACTAACTATAATATGATCCTCGGCTGACCATGGATACACCGCATGAAGGCAATCCCTTCTACGCTATTTCAAGAAGTAAGGTTTTTACACTTAGGAAAGATATTTATGGCCAAAGGTGATCCAAAACCATTCGATGTACACCTAGATGACTTAAAGAAAAGACCAGGCGTGCACTCGGAATTTGAACTTCCAAAAAACCAACTTAATAAACCCACTGACGCAAAACCAGAGGAAAAGTTGGTACCTACAACAGGTCTTGAAACTCTGAGTCTAGTCAAGACAATCCCAGCCTCAAAAGATGAGGCTAACATTGTAGAAATGGTATCATTAGGAACTACTGAAAAAATCGTTGAATTACTAGAACAAGATCTACCAATGTTCTTGCAATTTGATTCTGTAGGCGTGGGATGTTCCCTGGGTGTCGGTTCTCTCCCAGCGGTAGATCTCTGCATGGTAGAAGTAGAAGATGTTAACATAACAAATATCCCAACATCTATACTCGCACCTAAATATTGGACTCTCCATTTTTATGGGGCTAGGTGTCATTACGAAGCGGGGGCAGGTATAATCTTTACTTCCCCTGAAGGGAAATTCCTACCATTTTCCTTTAAACTAAATTTCGAATGCACAAACAACGACGCTGAGTACGAAGCCCTCCTCCTTGGCCTCATATTAGCTAAGAGAATCGGTGTTGATAAAATTAGAGTCTTAGGAGACTCACAATTGGTAGCAAACCAAGTCTCTAAGATATATGAAACCAAAGCCGAGCACTTACAGCTTTACAAAACTGCTGTGTTGAATTTAAGCAAGGAGTTTGACTTCATATCAATTGAAGCAATCCCGTGAGAGAAAAATCTTCTTGCTGATTTAATAGCAACCTCGGCATCATGCTTTACTCCAAACAGTAAGTTAGAAGATACCTGTTTCATGGTATCCCTTCGTGATGAACCATTGATAAAAACAATGACAAATTCTCTTTTAAATGAAAATGAAAACAAATCTACTATCCTAGACCACATTGATAGTGATATGTCCACTCTAAATTACTTAAACACCTATGCGGCATTACATCTCTCCTATCATATGATAGATTTTTCCTTAATCCCACATTCATCTTCCTACTTCGGAAATCCCATGATGGAGCTTCCCTCGCAAATCGAGCCTAGCGTAAACACAGTAGAAAATGGGGATGATTTGGACTTACCTCCAGCCCCACCTGAGTTTGAAGAAGGTAATGCCTCTTTAATCGAAGAAAAAATTGATGTTAACATCAGAATGGAGGATGAACCAAATATCTTGAAACTAGGATCCTTGCTAACCCTATAAGAAGTAGAAATACACACTCGAATCCTCAAGGAACATTAGAAGGCTTTCACATTTAATTATAAGGAAATGACAGGAGTTGCACCCCACATTGCGGTGCACAACCTCATCACTAAATATGATGCAAAGCCAGTTAAACAAAAATCAAGACCTATGAAACCTAAGGTAGCTCTCATGGTAAAAGAGGAGGTAATGAAACTCTTTCAAGTAGGATTCATCAAACCAGTCGATTACTCTCAATGGGTATCTAATATCGTTCCCGTTCTAAAAAAGAATGGGAAGATACGAATCTGCATAGAATTCCAAGACATTAACAAAGCGTGTCCTAAAGACGACTTCCTGTTACCATCCATTAACGTCATTGTTGATGCGACAGCTGGATTTGAACTTTTGTCTCTCATGGATGGATTCTCGGGATACAATCAAATCAGAATATCTGAACAAGATCAAACTAAAACCACGTTTATAACTCCTTGGGGAACTTATTGCTACGATTTTATGCCATTTGGTCTTAAGAACGCTGGTGCTACATACCAGTGAGCCACGATATATATATTTCATGATCTAATTCATAAGATTTTGGAATCCTATGTAGATGAATTATTGGCTAAGGCCAAGAAGTGTTGTGACCATCTGAAAGTACTTCACATCATTCTTTCGCGTCTGATAGAATACGAAGTCACGCTAAATCCAGAAAAATGCGTCTTTGGTGTAACAAGAGGGAAGCTCCTAGGTTACATCATATCGTCATGAGGGATAGATGTTGACCCAACCAAAATTCGGGCTGTCCTCGAAATGTTCCCACCTTTGGATGAATCTGGAACCAGGTCATTTCTCGGAAAACTTGGTGCAATCCGGAGATTCATCCCAGACTTAAGCTTCGCCATCCATCCAATCAACAATCTGCTCAAGAAATATTATAGTATTGATTGGACTGAAGACTGCAATGAAGCTTTTGATGCAGTTAAGTGTTTCCTGTTATCACCACCTACGCTAATGCCACCTAAGCTAGATCACCCATTAATTTTATACTCGCAAGCTACCAATGTCTCGCTAGCTTGTATGCTAGCTCAAGAAGACGATGACAAGAGAGAACATGTAATTTATTTCATTAGCCGAACATTTCTCGATTATGAAACACATTATACATAAGTAGAATGGGAATGCCTCGCCATAGTCTTTGCTACTAAATGCTTAAGACACTATATGTTGAATCAAGAAACAAGGGTCATGGTAAAAATGGACAATTTATAAACTTTCCTCACAAAAGGGTCCTTGTCTAAAAAAGCTGGGCATTTTATAACCTTAATGGGGGAATTTGAATTAACATTTGTAAATCAGAAGTCGGTTAAAGGAAAAATCATCACGGATTGGTTAGCTGATAACCCATTAGACGGAGGCGATCTAGTAAATATAGACTTTCCCGATGAGTGCGTATACTACATTGAAACCAGACCTCCTATCTCTGAGTGTCCCTGGTACACTGATATCATTAATTATATCATGGACCATACGTATCCAGAAGGGGCTACACTACAACAAAGAAGGTGGTTACGCATTATTGCAGCCAAATACGTCATTATAGAGCAAGTGCTCTATCGAAAAACATTCGATGGAATGCTCTTAAGATGTGTCGACATAGAAGAATCCAAGAAGATTCTCCATGAATCTCACAGTGGAATGTGTGGAGGCCACTTCGGTGGCCATGCTACTGCTCGTAAAATACATCGAATGGGCTATTTATGGCCCACTCTAGAACACGATGCAATAGAGTTTGTACGCAGGTGTCATAAGTGCCAAGAGTTCTCCCATGAGATCCACATGCCAGCACAAGCTCTACAACCAATTGCTACTCCATGGCCCTTTTCTACATGGGGCCTAGATTTAATAGGAAAATTCTCTCCCTCATCTACAAATGGCCATAATTTCATAATCACGGCCACCGAATATTTTACCAAGTGGGTAGAGGCTATGCCTCTTACTACTGTACCGAGTTCTGTAATCGCCAAGTTCATTTTGTACCAAATCATTTGCAGGTATGGTATCCCGCAAATCATTATCTCAGATAATGGAACTTCTTTTAAGAATGATGAAGTTCACGAATTTTGCAATAAATTTAAAATAAGCCATCATACAGCTTCCTTGTATTACCCGCAAGCCAACAGACAGGTTGAAGCGACAAATAAAACATTAAAAGGCATTCTCCTTAAAACGGTGAAAGAAAACAAACAAGATTGGCACTTGAAGTTATATCCGGCCTTATGGGCCCACCAAACCTCAATAAGAACACCAACGGGAGAAACTCCTTTCTCACTAGTATTCAGGGCAGAGGCAGTTCTCCCACTTGAGGTTGAAATACCCAGTCTCCGTATTTCATTACAAGGGATTCTGGATGAAGACGCTTACAGGGAAGCACATCTCTCCCAACTAGAAATCCCAGATGAAGCTAGGTTAGATGCTAAACAGTGGCATAGAGTCTACGCTGACCGGATGTGCCGGCAGTATAACAAGAAAGTCTATGAATGTGACATATATGAAGGTGATCTAGTTCTAAGGCTAGACAACCGGATCGACAAGAAGACCGGCGAAGGAAGGAAGTTCCGGCCCAAATGGTTGGGCCCATACCAAGTCATGAAGGACTATGGAAATGGTGCATACCTCTTATGTACGTTGGAAGGTGAGGAATTTGGCAAAACAGTCAATTCCTACACCTCAAGCGGTTCTACGCGTAAGCAACTAGCACTATTTATAATTATATTTACATTGCATCTTCACATAGATTAGGATCATTTTGTCCGCTTGTTTCGTACAGAAATTGTGATCAAGGAATTTGTTCTCAAAGAAATTCATTACAAACTCATGATGTTGTTGGCATAAACACTCTAATAATACCTCTCCATTTTTATGATATCATCAAATTATCTCGGAATCATTTTATCAAGTAAAGCTAGATATGACAAAAGTCTTAACAGTAACCATGCCAAGATCTGCAGGTTTATTCTCACTTTTGGTTTCTTATTAGGATGGGTGTCTTGCCTATGGTCTGTTCTAGAAGCTTCATGGTGTCACATCTATCCCATATGTATATCTCTTTGGAAATAAGCACATACTGACATTTTACTCAAGTAAACAAGTCAAATACTGATCAAACAGAAAATTTTAATTTTACACATTTCCTTGCCCCACCAACCTTTGGTGATGAGCTTGCGTTTCTTACTAGTGATGTAGGTTTGGGGAAGGATGGAAATGCCCTTAATTGCCTATGCTTTGTCCACGGTGATAAACCCACGCTTCTTACTAGTAGCATGGGGCAAAGTGTAGGGGTTCCTCTTGACAAACAAATGCAAAAGGTCATAAGGAAAAAATTCAAATCTCGAAGTCTTTGAGTCAAAAACAAATGAATTAGATGTCCAAAATTCCAAGAGAGTTCAAAATCGTAAGAACCCAAATTTTGTCTACCATTTGGCCATCTAAGGATCTAAGTCTGGATAAACCGCAAAGTAAGAAGCATGCTAAACTATGGAGTCACTTGGGTAGGGTAAGCTTGTAGCTTCCCAATTTAGTTCCACCAAATCTTTGTCTATCTGTCATCACTATCATTTCAACACATCTCATAACTTGCGCCCTTCCCAACTCTCGGTGATGAGCCCTCGCATCTTACTAGTTGCGTGGCGTTGGGGGTGGGGGTAGGTTTAGCTGTTCATCATACCGATTTATATTCACTACTTTGCCAAAACAAATATGAAGTGTTCAATTTTTTTTTACAGAAACTAAGATTCAAAATCACATTATATCTACATTATCATATATCAGCATCATGAAATACAAAAGGAAAATAAACATTTGCATCATTTGTTCTCCATTGCATACATTCCAAAAAAGCATGCATTCAAACATCATAATCTACATGAGGAAACTAGAAAATAAGCAGAGCCATAAATGCCAAAGGTTTGATCCAAAAAGAATATATATATATATATATATATATATATATATATATATATATAAATGGTCAACATTTCTGTTTAATGCCATCATGCACTAGGCATGGTCAAAATGCTAAAAGAGCCCGAGATATACAAAAGAATATATCATACAAAATCTACGAGAGCCAAGTGGCTTCTCAATCCCTACGAGACCCCTTTGAAGGAGCACGTCCATGCCTAGGACTCTGGCTACGCCGACGCTGTGAGTGCACGGAGGGCTCAGGATCCCTAGGGGCAGCCGCAGTCTCACCACGAGAATGACTCCTAATCAAGCGCTCGGCCGTCCTATACCCCGCTAGCTCTGTGCGGAGATTCGATACCATCCTGGCCACATGCCAGACTGGGGAAAAGACGTCAGTATGCCTACCAGCTGCTGAGGGCTCCCCAGCATCTACGGACAGCTCTGCACGGGTCCTCTCCATGGGGATCATCAGGGTATCAGTACATACCCTGCGAATCAAGTCTCGCCACTTGTCGGCGGTCTCTGCAAAACAAAGAAACATAGAAAAATTAGAAATAAACAAGAGATAAAACACAAGAGTAAACAAGAGGAGAGATAGTAACTAAAGCAATCCTAAGTTAACAACAAACATTAAAAGGAGGGAGGGTAACTTACTCGGATCACCAGGCCTCCAGGATGGATCGCTAGGATGAGCACCTGCCACGGATGCCACTGCTGACTGAGGGGCTACTCCTGTGGTTGGAGCAACGTAACATCCCACAACGGACTCATCCACCCCACCATGGCCCTGGGAGAGTGGCTCCTTTGAAACCAGAGTAACTCTCTCTGCACTCTGCTCGGCCCTCGCTGCCTGCATAATATCCTAAGTATCATGCCACTCAGGATCACTGTCCTCCTATGTCTCTCCCCCTGTAAACTCCTCAGACTCGGAGTCTATATCAATAGGGTCATCGCTGTTATGGGCAGGACCCGCGGAAATATGAAGCAAGGGTACCCGAGGAGCACTGGCTCTCCCTCGGGCACGTATTACCCGCCTGGCCGTAATAGGAATGCCAGGTGTCACCATTGTCTAACCCCGGCCTCTAGGCCCCCCTCTAGCCTCTCAAACTTATCTGTATACTAGTGCTACCGGGGGAAGCATACCCACGTATGTAGGCCAAACTACTGAGGAACTCGACCAAAGGGGTGCATCTCCACTCGCCCCACTCTATCAATAAGCTACCCTGTAGTGGAGTAGGAGATCAAAGTAAGAGCTTCCTTGCCCCATATACCTGTCATAGTCTCATATGGTGTGGCCTCCATGTTGGCAGTAGTTAGAGAAGCAATTGGCTGATGAGGTGCTCGGAGCAATGACATATCTGTTCATCTGGCTGCCCTCACAACTTCAAGATCTGCCACCTCTACACCTCTGTCGTAGGGGATGAAGTGCTCATAGACCCAACTCATGACTAGGGTCGGGTGGCTCAAGGACTGCCCCTGTAAATGGACTATCCTGTATAAATCATGGTAGGTGGTCCTAAGTATGTCTGCTCCCCAGGCATATATCTGGCCATGTCCCTCTATCTGTGCAATTATGGGGGACCAGTAATGTAAAAATGTATCTCCTCCCTTGTCCCTGATCAGTCTCGAGGCAAGGATCCCCATGATGGCCTGGAGAAGTAAGGGGATGGGAAAACTAGGAATGGATCGAACTCTAACCCCCTTCTTTGACCCTGTGGAGATGACTGCATCTCCCATGTATGTGGTCCACTGTGCTATATGGGCCCGCGAACCTGCTATCTCAAGGGTTAGACGTCTCCCAATAATCGAGACCCCCAGAATGCGATAGACATCCTCCAAGGTAATATTCCACTCACCGCGGACCCCTGGTAATCGAAAGGTGTTCCGATCATCATCCCAATAGGAGAATAGGTCACAAAGAATGTGACTGGATGGTGTAACATGGGGCACGCGTGAGATGCATAGTATTTCGACCCTCTGAAGAGTATCCTCCTCATCCTGTGAGAGGGCATCTAATACTGCTGGGAGCCAATCACACTCCCTCTCTCGGCTCCACTAGATATACTCCTCTCTCACCTGCATACACCCAAAAACACACAAAACAGAGCAAGTTAGCATCTGAATAATACTGGAAAAGTCATGAAAACATGTAGAAATGCTAAAAATGCAAAAAAAATCTCAAACAAATGTTCTTTTGGCATTCTGTGCGAAACCGCCGCCCTGAGCAGAGGGGCAGTTTTGTAACCGCCGCCTTAAGGGCGGTGGTTGTGTAACCGCCGCCCTGAGCAGGGTGGCGGTCATGTAGCCGCTGCCCTAGGCAGGGCAGTGGTCGTGACCCGAAAACCCAAGCGGGTTTTTAAACCTAAAAATCCCAAAAAATGACAAAACAAGACCATTTTAAATAAAACAAGGCCTACCCAGTAGGCAACCCCCCTAGATGAACCTTTTAACACTAAGATTTTAAAAAAATTACCCCCCATGACAAATATTTTAGCATTTCAAAATTAAGGGGGTAAAAGGGATAAATTGAAAAAAAACTAACCTGTGATCTCGCAGGTCAATGTTCCACTCGCGGAGGCATGATCACTATCTCGTCACAGACATTTTGACTCTACTCACGCAAGAAACCGTCACCATGGGTTCCAGAGCTCAAAATCAATCGAATCAACTCACGCAAATGAATAGGAAAATGGGCCCACTTTCATATATATAGCACCGTGATTCGTTTAAAGTGCCCTTTTTCACAGGTTTGGAGCACCGACGGAGGTAAGTTCTTATCCCCACACAAATGGTACGTCCTCATTTCTTACTTTCTAGGATGAAACAAATAGAAGGTAAATGGTTAAGGAGGAATACCTGTGAGGCGAAGGTGGAAGGTAGAATGTGCATGTGGTTGATGTTATCCAAGTTGATCGTAGAGAAATCCTTTTTGTCTAGGAAAGACTACCTTTAGATGCAAAGCAAGACCAAAAACGAGTATTAAATAGCATATAAAAGTGGCCTTCCTAGCGTATGCTAGATCCAGGAAGCATGGTGCTTTCTAGAGAGGTTGTCAATCCACTGTTTAATAAGAATTAATTGTGAATAAACAACTAAAATAAATAAGTCCTATTACAATGTAATGATTTAGGTTCCTCATACACACAATACACTAAATTTTATGCTAGATATCAAAATAACACTAAATATAATTAGAACCGGGGTTTGTTTAGGTCAGACAGGTCTGTCAAAGGTCTGGTAAGGGTCTGGGGCTGATTGGTTGAGGTCTGGGTTAGTTTTGGGTGAGTGGGAAGCTTGCTGGTATGAGAATATAAAATGACATAGAGACTGATATCGGTTTGGTGATTGATTCCAGTATGGAGACTAAACCAACAAAGGTTAGGGAGCCAACGTCGGTAGGGGAAATAGGTAATGAACTATTTAAAAATGGGTTTTTAGGGTCTCTTTGATTGAACAAAGAGTGAGGGTAGTGTGGTTTGGGTCGTAATATGGCTGAGAGGACTCAGGAACACTAAGAAGGAGGTTTAGAAGGGTGAAAAGGCTTAGGGTTGTTGAATAGTGGGTTGGTGGGAAGAAGATGATGTACGCATAATAGAATAAATAAAATACTGAAAGAAGAAAGAGATCTACAATGGGATAAGCATGAATGATTAAAATCACAGTACTTACTTGGTATTTTGTAGATCCTATGAGTTGAGATGGTTGATAGTTGATCAGAGAAGAGGTGCTTGAGTCTAGTGTTGCGGAAGTACAACATGTGTGCTCCCGTGAATATTCCAATACTTTGAAAGGAAAACCGACTACTTGTCTTGCACGGCAGTTGTGTGTGTTCTTCGTCTAGATGTAGTTAGCAGTTGTGTGTGTTCTTCGTCTAGTTATAGGTTTTGTTCTTCAAACAGGATACTTTCAGGTTCTGGACGTTTCATGTTGCATGACTCGCAATACATCCCGCTAGGAATTGCATAAGCCAAGCTCTGTACTCTTGCGCTATCCCTCTCCTACTCACATTATATTCAGTCTGTATCTTGAGCTGCCTTTGTCCCAATATATACTTCTGTTGATGCTAGCATTACACGCTTTTCTGGATCCACGTGAATATGAAGGAACAAGGAGATCACCCTGAGGGGACAAGATCACACACACCATCGGATTCACCACTGTTCTACAGAATCCAGGTTCTAGCTTTCAAAGTTCTAGTTAGAAATATATCAAATAAAGTAGCCAATTACTTTATTTCAGTCAATTCTGCTCTCGATGTTGCCAGGGAAGCTGTGGGGATTGATAGTTTTTGAGAAACTATGATTCACTCCTCACTTCTGAGGTAGGACTGAGAGCCTTGCAAATAGATTAAGTCAATTTTATTTTTTAGAATAGATTCACAATTGCACAGACAAATAGCTACACTCGGCTATCTTGCTGGTTTTCATTTTGTCATTAGATTAATCGTCAAAATTATAGATATGTTAACAGTTACTCTTTTAGATTCATTCAAATAGTTCTTCAGAAAATACAAAAATAGAGGAATCATATATGCTATAGATATATTCAAAATAGTTAAATTTCACTTTGCCATAGTTGATTTACATTGTTACTTTTGTATGACAATCACGGGACCTAGGGAGCCCAGAGAATACGTATTTGAACCAATCGTGCCCCAGCCCAATCTTATCACAACAATAACTGATATAGATCAAAATCTTAGGATCCAAGTCTTCCGAACAATGGTAATCTTGCAACAAATCAATTCCCAGTTGAGGGGATTAAACATAGAAGACGACCAAGCCTACACGTTTTGGTCGAATCAACAAAACTACAGATTACCCTAGGTAACATCCATATGACTGTAGAAGGGGTTGAAAGAGAAGAAACCGTTGATTGTGATCCTTTAGTCCCACAGCTAGACGCAGGAGACACTCTTACGGATATAGATACCAGCCTAAGAATTCAGGTTGCAAGAACGCCTGTGAGGCACTCTGAGAAGATCACACAACTATTAGTTTTGAATATAGAGGCTGAGAAAGCATACAATTATTGGTTGTTAGGGATTAGGAACTAATTCTACGCATGACCATAGTAGGACCGCAACAACCAAGAGTCTACAGTTACGATCCACAAATCCCACAACCCAACGAATCTGTAAGTGAATCAGACATAGACACTGGCCTACGCATACTAGTATTCAGATCCACTCCACTTCCACCTATCATCATCAAACCGTTATCCTTACTAGATATAGCAGCTAACAAAGCTAGGGAATTCTGGACTAGGCCAGAGAATCGTCCATAGAGTCAACTATATTTACCATCCACCATATGACCTTATCTGGGGACATACACAAAACTATCCCAGGCCATTTTCCACGTATACCACAACCCATAGATCGAATAATGTCAGAGCTCGATATTGATTGGAGCCTTCGAGCAGTCATCCTTGTTGATCGATCTATCACACTAGTTCAGGTTAGGAGGCCTTCTTTGCCTTAGATTCACAATTTCCACTAGTGCATGTCGAAGACATTAGATTGCCTAACAAGTTTGTCTACATCCCATACATATTTCATCCTCACCAGTTGTCTCGGCACGACCTCGAGACGTTAGGTGCGAGGAAGAGTTACCTGTTGATTTCCGCGCCCGCTTGTCACTTTTCCGTCGTCTAGGGAACAAGGGGAGTGTGACCAAAATTCAGTGTCTATAGATATAGATGAGCATATATGCATAAAATGGGATGCAAAATGGTGTATATGCTATGTAATAGTGCATATGTATATTAAATAGCACATGTGTTATGGTAATGGGGCTTAAGTGATAATGTTGGATTCAGAGGGGTGTTTCGGGAGGGGAATAATTAGAAATGGGGTATATAGGTGGAATAATGAAATGTAGGGGCTAATATAGGTTATGTGATGTGTGCAGGTTGAGTTGGATGCTGTGTAGGTGAGGCATTGATGATCACTTATCCTGATACATTTATTAGGAGGTGCAGATTTAGAGGTAGAGGAGGATGAGACATCTTTGTTGCATGTGTTAGGGATTCTTCATGTGGCAAGGATGCCCTATATGCAGGTAGATCATGAGTTTATTGATAGCATTAGTGGAGCGATGGCACTCAGAGATGAGTACCTTTTGGTTGCCGACTTTTGAGATGACGAGTGACATTGGAGGATGTCTACCAGATTTACAGACTACTAGTAGAGGGGAGCCGATGGTATGGCAAGGTCGAGGCCGGGGGTTAGACTGAGGTTGTTAACTGATGTGGAGGATGCACTCCATGAGGGGTTGCAGATAGAATTAGGTATGTATTTCAGAGAGGGGTATATGGAGCGTGTATCACGTTGCTACTGTGTTCATTGATTTGCTGCATTCTATTCCCATATGGTAGAGGTTGGGGGTTCAATATCATTGGGTTTGCAGATGTGGTATATTCGATGTGGCAGGATGAGGGGGATGTTGCATGGGATGTAGAAGTATTTAACATGGTTATATCAGAATCTACATAGAGTGGCCTACCAAGGAGGTGGTAGTATTGGAGAAGGGATGTTGTTATAGATATGGAGTTATGATCATATTGCTTGTGGGTAGAAATATTGGGATCCAGGAGCAGTGTCAAGTGGGGGAGCCTTCAGTGTATGGTTGGCATGTATGATTAGAGGTAGGCGAGAGCACTTGGGTGAGGTGGATTGGTATAGGGGACATATCGATGAGATACAGGAAGATGATATTACCTGGCAGCCATATCGACAGTATGAGGTATGGGAGGGGGATTAAAGGAATTTGAGGGAGGATCCAAACTCCTTATTATTTGGTTTGGGGCCAACCCTATATAGTGGAGTGATATTGGCTAGATCATGTACTGCAGATAGTTTGGTGTAGTGCAGGGCATTCCTGTAGGTTGTCATATATTTGCTTGGACTACACAAGGAGGTGAGGGAGTGGGGTGCAGTGATTCCAATAGCAGTAGCAAGAGCTAGTTTGGATGATGTTTAGGTTATTCCATGGGCACCATTACTAGCATTGGAAAATCTAGGGACTATACAGGGTTATGATGAGTGGTGGGCAGGTATTAGGCCAACGAGATTGACACGTCCACTTGGTGGGATGACGTTGTGCATGGTCAATGACAGGTGCACAGGGGGATACCACAGGGGTAGGTAGTAGTGGTACACATACCACAGAGACAGGTACAGGAGGAGTTATAGAGGGCATCTAGCAATGATTATTTTGGGTGGTCCACTAGGTCAGTAGTCAGCAATTATTTATTCACCTGTATAGAGCCTGATAGGCACAGGAGATGGATGTGATGGAGGTGGATGATGCTACAGGGCCATTGCAGGTGTTTTTTCCACCATAGATATATATAATAGGCTATTTGGTACATTTGGGATCAGGAGGAGTTCAGGATCAAGGGGAGGGGGTGTAGGTGGTTCAGGGGATGGAGGATCAAGGTGGATCAGGATTGGATGGGGGTGTCGATATACATGGATGGATAGACATGTTGGAGAGGGAGGCTCATGTATGAGTCATGGAGATAACATGATTGTGTGCTAGAGGTGTAGACTCACATGAGATATGTACATAGACTTGAGACGAGTAATGAGTGTGTTGAAATTGGTGGTGAGATAAAGGGAGGTGAGATTGCTCAATTAGAGGGGTACATGAGATCGATAGAGTAGGAGCGGGATTGGGATTTACTAAACCAGGATAGATATCACTAATAGTGGGATACTTATAGACAAAGGTATGGACCCATTAGATGCAGTAGCAGGGGGAGTGAGACACAGGGTACCTCTTAGGAAGTAGGAGCAGCAGTAGTGTAGCAGTAGCTCCTAGTTCATCACATAGATCAGGACAAATGGGTCCCCCGACCATAGTATCATTGCAACAGTACCAGGCCTTGATGGCGGAGATGCATTATTATGAGGATATTATGACACATGAGTTGTTAGATGTTGTACGTTATGTACAGACCATGTAGCTCGGAAGAGAGTAGGAAAGGGATCTGGAGAAATATTTGGTTGGAGATCAAGATAGGCCACAAGCCTCTGGGAGTATTGCGAGTGTTGCACAACCTCCATTTGGTGGTACAGGAGATGATATAGGCAGTTCATCCTAGTGATCAATACTGATTTATTTTTTGTATATTGTATATTTGTGTAGATGTACTATCCGATGTATATTTTGTGGATATGCAATGATGACCATTTTGGTCATATATATAGATGGATGATTCATGATGTATGTATTATTTTTATGAGATACATGGTGGATGAATTAGTATTATGTTGGCATGAGTTGATATATTATGATGATGATTTTGATTATGATGGTGTTATTTCTAGATGATATGGTTTTTATTTGATGATATAGTGATAGTGTTATGGATGCTATAATGATTTGTGACTTTGTTTTGTTATGATGATGAGCTAGTTTTTATTGATAGATATATATTGTGATTGATGATGTCAGATGTATTTTATGGTGTTGTATTTGATATTGTTGTGTTATTTTGTGGTTCTGATGATATTGATGATATGATGTTTATTGATTAGATGACGTATTTTGAATTTATGTTGATGATATAATGTGATGGATGGTATGATAATTTATTACTTTACTTTGGTGTGATGATGATGTATAATGATTTGGTATTTATCTTGATGATTTTGTAGATGTGATGTGATGAGAGTGTATTGTTTGATGTGATGATCATGTGATGTAGAGGATAGTAATGTG
Organism: Taxus chinensis; assembly: GCA_019776745.2. Taxonomy (NCBI): domain Eukaryota; kingdom Viridiplantae; phylum Streptophyta; class Pinopsida; order Cupressales; family Taxaceae; genus Taxus; species Taxus chinensis. Next base: position 860,860,450 of record CM034148.1, on the reverse strand, counting down.
ATGTTATTTTGAATGTTATATAATGATGATGCTTATGGTTGTGATGATGATTATTTACATGGATTTTGTGATTATATCATGTGTAGGATTTTAGTTATGATCACGGTTTTGATGTATATGTGTAGATATATGGTGTGATGAGATGTTTCACTTATTTGATTAATGGACATGGTTAGTTAATTTAACGATGATGATGTAATTAGTGATGTGTATTGATGATGTAATTAGTGAGTATTTTTTTTGGATGAATTGATATGGTTAGATGATTGTATTGATGATTATGACATAGGAATGGGATGATGATTATTATATATTGATTTTGTGGTTGGGATGGCAAATAATGTGCAGGATGTGATTTATCATGATGGTTTAGGTATGATGTGATGTGTTGGATGTTAGCTCAGGTTATTGATGGATATGGTGAGTAATAGAGGGATGATGATGTATTTAGTGAAGTATGGTTATGATGGGTAGTATTTGTTATTAATTATTGTTAGATGGTTCCAGTGTTGGTTATGGATTATGTATGAGATGATGTTTTTGTTAGATGTCAGTTATGGTTTATGACATAGATTGTGATGTTTGAATAAATGGATATATGATGATAGTTGGAGGTTAATGTATTTGTCTATGTTTTGATGTAATGTTGGTATTTACATATGGGATGGATACTAAGTGTTTTAAAATTTGTAAAAATATTTACATCATAACCATTGTGTTAAACGTGGTAGGATAGTAGAGAGAAAAGGAAGTGATTTTGGAAGGGTGATGAGTAACAATAAAAAGAGGTGGGGGGAATGGAGAGAAATGAAGGCCTTAGGATCTTACAAGGGTTGCATTTCTTGGAATTTGATTGGGGTTCCCTTGAAAGTGGTTTTCCAAGATATGACTATGGACAATGCATCTTGGGTTAGGATCAAGATATATATTCCTAGTCATGACAAATCCTTTTCTTTATAGGAAGGATTTAAAGAAGTATGGATTTAGAGAATGGATAATGTGAATAAGGATGAAAATATGGATAGGGATACAAGGGATGTAGTGATGGAGCATTTTCCCCTAGTGTGTTTGATTGTGTGTTGTAGAATGCTAGTAGACATAGGACCTAATTTACCATAGTGTCGGAAACCAGTTTTCACCATGGTACTTGCCCAAGGTGCCACCGAAGTGGTTTTCACCATTGGATGGATTATTTTTATTATTATTTATTATTTGTTGATTTTATTTATTTTTATTTTGAGTGATATATATTTAGGCATAGAAGCGTCAGAGATGCATGATATTCATGGGCTTGTCCAGCTCATATACATTTGGAGTAGCGAGCTTATAAGCATATGAGCCAAATTTGGCTATGATGACATATGGTCCAAGCTAGTTAGGTTCAAAATTTCCTTTCTTTTCTCGATCGGCGTTAGTGTTGTACTGGTTTTCCTTGAGGACTAGGTCACTAACTTCAAACTCACGATCTTTTATGCACTTGTTATAATGTCAACGGAGGAATTTTTGGTAGGATTTTAAATGGTCCAAGGCTTGAAGGAATTTTTCATCTAGGAGTTTAGAGTTCTTGAAGGTAATGGATGCAATAGTATTCATCATTAATGAGATGTTAGAGGGAAACGTGTAAAGATGGGAGCTCGATCTCAACAGGAAAAATTACTTCAGTACCAAAAATGAGGGAGTATGGAGTGGAACCGGTGGGAGTGCGGATGGAGGTGTGATAGGCCCATAAGGTGGGATATATTTAAGTGTGCCAATATCATCTTGCTTGATTCACAATTTTTCCAAGAATAGACTTTAGTGTTTTGTTAGATGCTTCAGATTGGCCATTGCCTTGTGGATAATAGGGAGTAAAAAATTTGAGCTTGATATGGAATTGGTCACAAAGTTCATGGAATTCTTGATTTTTAAAGGACTTACCATTATTCTGTGATAAGGGAAGATGGAATACCATAGCAGAAAATGATATGGTTAAGGATAAATTTGGATATTTGTTTTTTGGTAGACATAGGTGAGTGATGTTGCTTCGACCCATTTAGTGAAGTATTCGGTTGTAGTAATAATAAACTTGTGACCATTAGAGGAAGTGGGATTTAATTTTCCCATGAGATCAAGACCCCTGGTAGAAAAAGGCCATGGGGTAGTGATGGGTTGTAAGGCTTGGGATGGTGCATGGATAAGGTCAACATGATTTTGACATGGGACACATTTGTGGACATATGAACATGCATATTTTTCCATGCTGGGCCAATAGTAACTGGTTCGTAGAAGATTTTTGGCTAGGGCCATACCACTCGTGTGAGCACCACAAATTACCTGTGAACTTCCTTAAGTGTTGATTCAGCCTCTTGGGAATTTAGGCATCGTAATAGAGTTCCGTCAAAGCTTCTACGATACAGGGTATCACCAAGGATAGTGAAATGAGAGGCTCGTTGGATGAAGGATTTGCGATGGCTACGAGGGAGGTTGGGTGGAAGAGTATGGTCATGGAGGTAGGTATAGATATCTTGGTACCAAAGAGAGTTGGGACCAATAATATCACATACCATCTCAGACTCAGGAACGTCATAAGCTGGGACCATTAGCTGCTCAACCAAGAACTATGAATTAGATGCATCTGAGGGCATATCCAAGAGGGATATGAATGGTAGCCATGACATTTGCTGATTTGTTTCTTGTACGAGGGACTTACTTAAACTGAATATGTTGGAAATAAGAATTGAAACTTTGGACCATTCATTTGTAGGGAACTAATTTTTCATCCTTGGTAGCATATTCATCATTAACATGTTTAATGATTAACTGTGAATCACCAAAGACATTGATATGCTTGATATTCCATTGAATGGCCATTTTTAAACTGGAAATGAGTGCTTCATATTCAGTTATGTTGTTATTACAAGGGAAAGTGAGCCGAGAAAGCTATAGGAATTAGGTCTCCTTGAGGAGTGATAAACAGAATACCTGCTCCTGAGCCATGATGTGTGAAAGATCCATCAAAGTATAATGTCCATGTATTTGATTCTTCAATGGTAAAGATGATTCATCTAGGAACCAAGTGGTGAGTGGTGTAGAATCAGAGATTGGAGCTTTTGCTAATTGGTCAGCTAGAAATAGTCCTTTGATAGCTTTTTGATTAACATATTCGATGTCGAATTCTCTCAAGATCATGATCCATTTAGCCATTCATCTTGTTAAAGATGATTTAGAGAGTAGATATTTGAGTGGATCTACTTTGGCTATGAGCTTGACAATATTGTTGAGCATGTAATGACACAACTTTTGAGAGGAAAAGACTATGGAAAGACACACTTTTTCCATAGGAGTGTAATTGAGCTCATAAGAAATTAATGTTTGGATTAAATAATAAATGGCTTGTTCTTTTCCATGGATATCATGTTGCACTAGGAGAGCTCCCAAGGCATGTTGTGTAGATGATATGTATAAAAGAAGAGGCATTCCTAGAGTAGGAGGTACTAACACTGAAGGGTGCAATAGATATTACTTGAGCTTTTCAAAGGAAGTCTTACATTCCTTGTTCCAGTGAAATTCGGTGGCTTTCTTGAACAGGTGATGAAATGGATGGCATTTATCAGTAAGTTGTGTAATAAATCTTTTGATGCATTGTATTTTACCCTGTAGGCTCTGTAGCTACTTGATATTTTTAGGTGAAGGAATTTCAACCACAAATTTGAATTTATCTAGATCAATTTTGATTCTGTGTCTGGAGACAATAAAGTTGAGGATCTTTCCAGATGTGACACTGAAAACACATTTCTTGGGATTTAGGCAAACCTTGTATTCTCAGATCATTTCGAAGATTTGGAGAAGAACCATGGGATGTTCCTCGCGAGTTTTAGATTTTCCCAGAATGTCGTCGACCTAGTATTCAACTATGTCATGCATCATATCATGGAAAATGACAGTCATGGCATGTTGGTAGGTGGATCCAGTGTTTTTGAGTCCAAAGGGCATGACTTGATAGCAAAACGTGCCCCAAGGTGTAGTAAAATATGTTTTATGTTGATCTTGTTCAGAATTTTAATTTGATTATAGCCAAAGAAATCGTCCATGAGGGAAAACATCTCTTGCCTTGCTATAGAGTCGAAGATCATGTCAATGTTTGGTAATGGGAAATCATCCTTAGGGAAATATTTATTGATGTTGCAGAAGTCAGTACAAATGTGAATTCCCCCAAGTTTTCTTAACTACTGGGACAATATTGGAGATCCGGTAAAAATAATCAATGGGTTGGATGAAGTCCAACATCAAGTAGCTTATGTAATTCTTATTTGACAACAAATTCAACTTTTGGATGCATATTTCAAAGCTTTTGTTTGAACGGCTTGGCATATTTACACACTACAAGATTGTGGACCACTAGGGAAGGATCCACACCATGAATATCCACATAGGACCATGTGAATACATCTAAAAATTATTTTAGAAGTGTTGTAAAGGTGGAATTTTTGTCTATAGATAAGGATGCCCCCATAGTTTGAGGATCTTGGGCTCTTCCTCTGTGCCAATGTTGATGTCAATGGTTTCCTCAATTAATGATGTTGAGTCATCTTGCAACATTTAAGGAGCTAGAAGAAGTGATCCATAACCAGATTGTGTTAAGGATTTGGGGATTCTTGGAAGAATTCAATGAGGGGATCTTCCTCATCAAGATGACAAGAGAAACTTGGGATGAGGGATATTAGATTGGGATTGAAGGGAAAGGGGAGGCTCTTGTTCACAAAAATAGGCGTCAACATTTAAACATATTTGGAAACCTTTTTTATGATCACCAATAGGTATATATTGTCATGAGTTCCCATGAACTCAAGAATTGCTTCATCATTCTCAAATGAGTCAAGAGGGGCATGCTCTGATTTTTGGTCCCATTGAATGAGTTGTGGATAGGTGAGAGTGATATTAATGGCAAGAACAATGGTGTCATGGAAAAGGTTAGTGGTGGCGAGGTCTTTATATCGGCTATAGATAGAACTCGTGTCAATATTATCGATGGCCTCCTCAGCTGTGTGGGAAGTATCACTAAGGTCATCATGGATAATTTCACTAGGTGGTTGGTACCTAAGGCCATGGCCATCAAAATTGGGGATAACAGTAGGAGGTTTGGGATGCCTTGTTCATGGTGACCTAGTCCTCATCCAGAATAGCCCATATGGGTCATCATATTTTTAGGAATCAAATATTTGTTAAAACAACATAATGGTATGGAGTCATCAATGAGCCATGTAATATTAGACGGTTCAAGGTACTCATCAGCAAGGTACATGAAATGGATAAAAGTGGATGAGCCCAATAAATATTTTTTCCTTTGTTTTGGCAAATATTTGGACTATCATGCCATGTTTGGGTGATAGTGGTATTTTATCTATGCTGAAAGTTTGATATTATCTGCACCCTGTTGATTTCAACTTAAGTGGTGGAGTGGGTAAAAAGGGAGTGGATATGGATGGAGTGGGTAAGAGATAGTGATGATGATGTTGTGTGATGTGGATGGAAGAGTATCTGGTGAGACATATGAAGTGGCAGATGATGATGGTAGAGATGATTGTGCAAGCTTGGTAATGGGACAATATGGTTCCCAATAGATTTCTTGTTCAAGTGCTTGACAATATTGGAAAGGATGAGGATCACCATGGATGGTGACTTCTATGCTAGCATGCTCGAATTTGAGACATTGATGTAGTGTAGATGGTACCACATGCATTTCATGGATCCATGGTCATATGAAGCAATAAATTATATGGGAACTAAATGTCCACAATGTGCACCAGGGTGGGGAGCACGATAGACCCAACATTGATAGGAAAATATATAGTGCCAACTAATTTACACTCAATATTATCATAAGCTTTGATGGTAATGATATCTTTATTTAGATATAATTCATTGCACCCTAAGCGTTGGATAAGAGATAAGGTACAAATATTTAGGGAAGACCCGTTGTCTACTAGCACATGTTTTACACAAGTATGTTTGATATGTACTTCAATATAAAGAGGAAGATTATGTGTGGGAATGTGTGGTTGTAGGTCCTGCTGAGTGAATGTGAGTGGAAGTGTTGGATAGGGATAGAGATGGGTGATATGGGACTTGGAATTGTGTGGGCTCAATGTCATTCACAACACACATTTTTTGAAGGGCAGCGTAAAGATATATTTATGAATGTAGGATGTTTTAATAAGATCCATAATAGATATTTGTGTGGGGGTCTTCTCGAGTTGTTCAATGATGTTATATTGAGGTTGTGGTACATGATTAGAGGAGGATGGAGAGGCTCCTTGGACCACCACGTGTCTCCTTCGAGTGGTTACAACACACTGAGGGTTTTGTGAGGGACTTTGACTTTAATGGTAGCTACTTGGTGTGGATAATGATGAATGTGGCCAACAAGTGACTAATATTGAAATGGACACGAATGATAATTAATGTAGTTGGAATGAATGATTGGATGATTCAGGGTTTATTTCTAGACTTTTGTTTCCTTGGGTAGAAGAATGGGTCTGACCATGATTAGGAAGGGGATTTTGATAGATCCCAAGTTTCTTATTTTGAGAGGAAACGGATGCATTGTTCTCAATTTCAATTTCACCTCGGTCAATGAGATCTTGAATATAATTCTTAAGCTTCATACACCTATTGGTGGCATGACCCTTGATTTTATGGAATTTACAATTTTCATTTTCCTCGAACCACAAGGGTTTAGGTCTAGACTCGTCAATTGGTTGGGTTTGAGGGAAAATGACCATATTGGCAACAACTAGTTTATCAAGGATCACTTCCATAGACTAGCTGAGAGGGGTGTATGTTATACATTTGGAGTCTTGAGTGGGCCGAGTTTGTCCTTTAGGGATGAAGATGGAAGCTATTATGTGGACATGCTAGATATGATTGGTTTTTGTTACTCCATCATTGACAATTTTTTTTATTCTTATTAAAGTACTTAGGCTTCTCAGAAGTGGAGGGTTAACTAGACTGATTGTAATTTTCTCAGGAATAAAACTTAATAAGGCCTTTGATGACAAGGGATTTCTCAAATTAAATTAATACGTTCAATGATATCATCAAATATATTGGCATAATGAACTTGTAAGTGAAAAACTAGTTCTTGGTGGAGATTAGAGATAAAAATGGTGACTAGCTGTTTTTCGGGGATGGGCCATGGAATTCAAATAGCAAGAGCTCGCCAATGCTATAGGAAGGATGAAAATATTTCTCCCATTACATTGTTTAGTATTACACAAGTCAATCATTGTTACGTCATGTTCCACGTTATATGAGAAGTGTTTTAAGAATTTTTTAGATAGGTTGGCGAAGGTAGTAACAGAACCTTTGGGTAGACAAAGGAACTATTTAAGGGTTGGACCACCTAGGCTTCATGAAAATAGTCTTAACAAGTAGGAGTCATCATAAGAAACCTCTTGGAAAATCATATAGAACTCCTTAACATGATCGTGGGGGTCACCTTTTCCCTTATATTTTTTGAATTTGGGTGGTTCAAAATATGGTGGGAAAGGGACTCGTAGGATGTCATGATCAAAAGGATAAGGAAAAAGTTCCTCAAATTTATATTTTTGTCCCTATGTGCTGAGTTGTAACCCTTGAAGCGTTTCCTTCATAGAATTTACTTCTTGATCCAATGTGGGTTCTTGAGGGCCAATGGGTGGCAGATTAAATTTTGGTTGGGTATGATGGGATCCATGATCATTAGATGGTTGTGGGCCGAGTTGAGAAGCTAACTGAGTAATTTGGCTACTCATTTTTTGTATTTGATATAATATGACTTCTTTGAATGGATGCGGGTTGTTCTCTCTACTATCCTGCTCATATACAATGTAACGGTTGTTTGCATTATGGGGGTGGGTGGATGGTGGTATTTGGCCAGTTTCATCACTTTCGTCATGGATAGGACTTTGGATTTGGTCATGGGTGTAATCAAGAGGAAGTTTCTCTCCCATACGATATAGTTGGAGCAAGAGAGCATCCTTATTTTTTTCGACGAAGAAGTGAAGCATTTTGCATCTTCTCCCTCCTATAAATTATGTACTTCAGTCATCATCACTATTAGCATTGACCACAGTATCCTTATCTTCTCCCCTAGTGCAATTTTCTTTGGCATTGGCATCATAGTAGTTGTGGTTAAACAAATCATGTCCTATGTTTTATTCATCACTTCCTAATTGGGATCGGGTTTGTATTCTCCAAGGTGCCATTCAAATTTAGTGATGTTGTAACACCTCCAACATGATTGGGACCTATGAGGACTATTATTATAGAAGGTTCAAACATTGATAGGTGATTTTTTCTTAAGACGATGTACTCTTATGATTTAGTAAATCATGTTTGTAGTAGATAATAAGACACCAGTTGGATAGGTACATTCTGTCGTGTTTTTTCTTAATTGAATATGAAGTAATCCATATCTTTTATGTAGAATAAGTCACTGTTTTGCATTAATAAATTTAGTTTCCATTTTCTTAAATTATGGTTTTAGAACAACATTACCTTGGATCAATTCTATTGATCTAAGGTATGCTTTTAAATCATGACTTTGTGGTCATAACAACCAAGTCAGATAGATCAGGTGATCTCTGGATTCTAACTATGCTAAGGAAAGAATGAACTCTTTAGACCCCTACTGAATATTTGAATTTCGATGATTAGTCTGGTTCTTCTTTTTTTAGTATAATGCATACTTGCTATTAATGAGGAACCTAATATAATTATGTTCTAATGTTAGTGACTATAGCCTTAAGTTAATTCTAACCTATGTCTCTCCTATCTTTGTTAATTGGGATGTTATGACTTAAACTAAAGACCTATGTATGGACCTATGTTGATTTCCTAAATTAATGTCTAACCTAACTTAGGGAATGGATAACCTAAGGAGACCTATGAAACAACATGGTTAATGGGTTGGTTGGTGGCATCGATTTCCAGATATTAATTGGGAGTTAAGGTTGGTGGCATCCTTTGGTGCTGCCAATTTTGGCATGGGCATGAGGAAAAATAGAGAAGCCTGAGTTGGTACCTAAGCTGAGTTTAGTTGCATGCAAAATTTGAATTTAGTCATTGCCAAATATAGATATGGCAGTGGCGTGGGATTTGGAGGGCACTGACAATCCTTTTTTGCATTTAATGTTTTTGAAATTAGTAAAAACCACCTAGGAAGGTGCATGAAGGGGTTTTGGTTGTTTTGATCTTTTGTTCATTTCAAGCCTGAGCTCTGCATAAGGTTGTTTTTGCTCTTCAAACCTCTAGTTCGATTCTTGCATGACTGTTATTATTTCTTAACATGGAACTATTTGAGTGGACACTATGAAAACTATAAAAGAATTGGAAAGTGTTGAAGGTTCTGTTGACGTTTCGTGGAGAGGAAGAAGCTATCGAAGCTCTGTTTGGGGATCTTCTGCGAATCGGTGAAGGTAAAGCGCTATTAGGAATGATAAGCTCTATCCATTAATTTTTATTATTTTACTTGAATGATTCATTAAGAGAAATCTCCTCTTGGGAATAATCTAGTTTTTGATATGTTGATAATATTATTTTGTTTGTGGTTTTTGTGTTTTTTTGGAAATGCTTCGTCAACCCTGTTGAAATGATGGAAAGTATGATCTAGGTTTTGGTTTTCATGTATGATTAGCTGGGTTATGCTTTAGTCTATCTACATGTGCTTGGGATAAAGTCAAAAAACTATGTGAGATCTGGTTGAATTTTTAAATCATGTATGTGGCTTGGTTTTCTTTAATCTATGGAACTTGCTCTATTTCGGCTGGAAAAATTCAGTTATTAATTTTTTTTGAATACCTTGAATATTGTTGAATCTTACTTGAATCTTCAGGGAAGATAAAATTTTTGTGAAGTGTGCTTAACATATTCTTCTAAGTACTGATGGAATGCTCAAACTTGGAAAAACATGTTTGATTTCTTATCACTATCTATGACTGAGGATCCAGATTTTTTTTTTATTCTTTCTGTTCAAACTTTAGGCCCTGAGATTATTTAGGAAAGATAAATTTTCGGTAATTTACTTGGTATTTGGTTTAATGTATCCATGGACTTGTTTAAGTTATTCCGGTTATTATTTACTATAAATCCTGCAAATGTATACTTCCCACTTTTTTTTAGAATTATTCAGTTGTTTCACGAAGCCTGGTTGTTAAAATCCCGTAAGGGGAAATGTTATTCAATTTTCTACTTTATTGGGTCATTGGGCAACTGGTGAAATTTTAGCATTAGATGCTAAGAAGGGAAAAAATCCCTTGGGTACTAGCTTTTTCTTTTGGTTCTTGTTGACAACTTGAACTTCTTGATAGTTCTATTGTCATTGTTTGGATGTATTTTAGTTTGCATGTTTCTTATACTTTGGGCCATTAAACCCGGTTTCAATTCTTTCAGATCTTTGGCCATGTTCTTTGTGAAAAAGGTAACGATGACTCCTGTTTTGGTTAAATCGTATTATAAAATTCTTTCCCTATACGGATCCGAGTTTGGAAGTTTGTTCAGACTTACCCTTCTATTAAGTTAATCCTTTCATCTCTGTATCTTTTGGGAAATGGATTATTTGTTATCTCATGGAAGTCAAGGCTATCTTTACCATCTCCATGAATGATGAAGAGTAACAGAATGATTGTTGTTCATCATTTCCTTTCTTCTCCTAGTTGTTGTACATTCAATTCAAACCCTGATTTGATCTTTGTTTTAGATTTTAGTTTGTAACATTTTATCAATGACCTTATCGATATAGGTTATTGGTTTCTCAAGGTTCTCTTTATAATCGTGCTTAGAATTTTGAGGAAGTAATATCTCTCTCTTTCCTTTATCCTTCTTCATCCTTCAAACTTGGTAAAGGTGTTTTATTTCTTTGGTCTTTTATGTAACTTTGGGGCTGCCTGGTAAGATTGATTGCAGATTGTATCTAGGGCAGTATAGCTGAAGTTGAAAATAATTGTATGGAATATTGTGTTTGGTGAAATATTCTAAATAGATCTTTGTGTTTGCTATAAAATATTCAAATGGTTAATTGAGTTGGAGCTGAATGATAAACCTTGCCATTCTAATCTCTTAACTTAACGATATCAATGTTGTATCCTTCTAGGATTGAGTGTCATCTCATTTTCTTGCTAAAAAGATATTACCCTTTGATGAGGTCTGTTTTAGTTTGCTTTAATTTAACTTAAATTGGTTCCTAATTCTGAAGCTTGAGTATTAGGATATTTAAATCAGAGACACATTTAATGATATGAGGTTTTGGATCATCCTAAACTTATTCTTATGCTTTTAATTTTGATTATTGACATCTTAGATTTTAGGATGAATTTAGGTTAATGAAATATTAATATGGAAGTATTGTTGTAATGATCTACTACTGAAATATGCCTAAAATATAGTTAGGATAGGTATCTTCTTCGGTTAAACAAGTTTAATTGAATGAGTGACCATGAAAAGAAATGTATGAAAATAATAATGAGATTTTGATGAAATGTTACTTATCTGAATTACTATTTTAATTGCTTTGATAAAATACAATAGTATGAAAAGTTGAAGTTGTTATATTTCTTGACCTAACCTTACTTCTGTTTTGGTATATCTCTTTTTCTCTCTCTTTTATTTGAATATTGTAACTCCTTTTGGCTATGTCTTTGTGAATTTCTCAGGACTGTTTAATAACAACAAATTTCTTTTCATGAAACAGTTAGCTAAAAGCACATTGATTTAATGTTTAGTTTTTATCATGCTCAGTTCAATGAACTAACCCATGCTAGAAATTTTACTGATGGACTTCATAAGTGATGAAAGGAGAAATATATTTAGGAAGTTACATTTGTTTATCAAAGAGATTGGATCTTCTTATGATGAAATATGGTTCATTACTGAAATTTACTTGATGGAAAAGAAAGTTGTATCTGAAATTGATTTAAATATTGTGTTTTGACATTAGTAATGTCTGAAGTGTTTGGACGTGTAAATGTATTAATCCTTTTGCTGAATAAAAGATGTGTGATATTTGTTTGTACTTGATGAAAATACTTTTGGCATGAATGACTGAAAATAATAAACATTTCTCTATTTTACAAACAATAACATACTTTTATGATTGGAATGGAATACTTAGAGATTAGAGGTGTTAAGATGTACTACCCTCTCTAGTTAAGATGCAACTTGCAAAGTTGACATTATTACATGATGTTCAACTATATCTCTATGAATATATTTAAATCAAATGTTGGTATGAGAATTGAACTTGATATTAATTTATAATGTGTAATGGTTTTATAATGGACTTTAACCCACAATGAAGGAAAGGAAAGACAATTCCTTTGAAATGAATCATAGTATTAATTTAAGATATTTTTGATATAAATCATGATTGCTATCTATAGTTAGTGAAGTTGTGCTTTCTCATGAAGGATTCCTTAATAAATAGGGATGTAGGAAAAGATATTTAAAAAAGGAATTAGAATTCATTTCAATGAAGTCTACTATGGAAAAAGGACCTACTCAAATATTATATAAGATAGGGCTGAATTAAGTGAGTAATTAAATGGCACTTCCATGTGTGATGGGCATTTTATGTAAAATATGAATCAGGATGTAATAGTTTAAATCATGGCATATGAATTAGATAGAAAGAAGATTTATCTGCATAACTTCATGTATTGCAGTCTTAAATCTGAATCTTAATGATTAAGGAAACTAGTTGCTCAGTAGGGTTATTGTAATTAATTGATAAAGAGGAAACTAATAAGATATAAATTTATATCTAAGGTATTTTTGTCGAGATGAGGAAAACTATGATGGATGTTGACACACGCCAGCTACAGTAAAGTACCTTCGTGATGACTAGGGTATTCACAAGGATACTATGTTGCAGTTCAAATGTTTCAACACCCTTTCAAGTTTATTCAACTAGACTAACATAAATTATGACTTGATCACAGTTCTTCCCTAAGTAGAGATACGGGCATGACCTAGTGTCGGGGTCAACTCACATTGACTTAGGATAAATAGACACGCCCAATCAAAATAAGTCGATTGAGTATTTCTAAGTACCCTTAGTCACCATAAGTAGTCCTCCACACTAGGCCATGTTTCTAATGTTAGCTAGGGTTAAACCTTGACCAAGTGGATTGAAAAAAGTCAGTGAAGACCATTCTAGATAATAAATCAAGTAGGGTGAAGGACATATTCCATTTGACAAGTATGCCATCTAGGAATATAAACATCAACAATATGTTTAAAATCTTTGGCCAAATTATTGCAAGCTACTGGTTGTGTTGTCCTATGTCACTCATTTTAAGAATTAGGATTTTAGATGAATATCAGTAACAGATATTCAGATAGACCTCTTAAACAAAACACTTGATACCTCTAAAAGGGTAACAAAACCAAGTATATGTAATATACACATTATAAAGTTAACATGAGAGATTGCTATGATACCAAGTCATGAAATGATAGATCGGTGTTTCACTGAGTCATTTACAGCTGCATATGGTTTTCTGTTATGAGATTGATTGGCTTTGGAATGTGTGTTCTAAATAATCTTAATCTAGAATAAAGAACATAATGCAAAAAAATTCCCTTGTTTCTAAAGTCTTAAAATGGGAATGTTATAGATGTTAGGATGTATTTATAAAAATGAGGGTGAGTTTAATTAATAAAGGATATGTTGATGAAAGAGGGTTTTATTTATTAGTCTACTTACCGTATAATCTTAGTAATCAAAACCTGTTAATAGGACGAAAGAAATTTGGAAGAAGGAGATAAAAGAAGGATTTGCCTAAGTAGTAGAGGGCTTAGGATGTTCCTTGTTGTAATGGACTAAAAGAATAGGATAGGTGATAAGTATGTTTTTTCTATTCGCAAGATGTCGATTATCAAGATTAGAGGGTCTTGTCTATAAGAAATCATAGTTATAGAGTGAATGGGTTTTGTGTATAGATGTGGATGAAGGTGTAAGGTTATGATGATTGTTGTGATCAAGAGAGTTATATGATATGTCAAGTTTTAGATTCTTATGGGCCTAGGTTAGGATTGAGATACTAATGGAAGTGATGAATGATTAGGAAAAACATCATGTGACAATGAGTGAGGGTAGATTGTGTGGCTTATGTGTACTAGGATGGGTATTTAAGTATTATTTGTTTGTATAATGGAAATGAGATGAAATGGTTTATTATTTATTTTATTTTTATTAATGAATGACTTGGTTGATGTTTATTTAATTAGGTGAGAATGTTTGTTATTTATTTATATTGTTATTGATAAAGGTGACGAGGAAAAGCGTGGATAATAATAAATGAATGAAGGATGTGTGGTGACACTTATTAGTTATGCGGAAAGGTGGGTTATTTATTTTTAACTTTGTACTAGAGTATCATGGGAAGCATTAATAATAGTGTTGGATGGGTGATATGTGGTCAAGGTTTTTATTATGGTGATATTTTTTGTTTATAATTTGTGAAATGTGTGTTTAATGGTAAGGGGATGATGTGGTTACAATTTATATATTAGGTGAAAAAATATGGTTATTTGGGTTTTATTTATGTGATGATCGTGTAAGGTGTAATTAATGGTGAATATGTGATGGGGAAGTTATGGTTAAAGGTCAATGATGTATAAAAATTGAGGTCAAAATGTTTGTGGTTAAAGTGGATGTATGATGGGTATATGGTTTAATTATAAGGATTAATGTGGGGTTTATTTACTAGTTTCAACAAGAACACTCAAGCAATTAAAATCGTGCAAGCACAAACCTAGCTAGTCAAGTGGGATTGAAATTGAACTATAGCTCGCTTTGAATACTACACACTGATAGTGGTGCCATAATTGGCTCTTGACCTATTTTCCAATGTGTGATCAGCTAGCGAGTGATCTTGGGAAGTGTGGCCTCCTTACACTAAAGTTTTATATACGGCAAAAAGGACTACCTAATCTATGATAACGAGCTCTCTACGGGAGTCCCCGATATACCTTATGGTAGGTGGGGCCCAAGTCCATGTTGAAAGGATGTTTTCTGAGGCTTGGGTATTGGGACGTGTAATCCCCTCACTTCACGGTGCTCTTAAAACAACCACTTAGCTAATAATGATAGTTGTCCTTGAATTTATATACCCTGTGGGAACATGAGGTGTGCCTACATGCATGGAGGTTATTTTGGTCACGAGACCCCTAGGACTATGGTAAGTGCATGGATGTCACTTCCACGTCACGTTACCCCTAAAAATGAAAAAGGGATGGAAGAATAGCCACTTTTTATCCTCAAGATCATCCTAGGACGCTATATGAGAGAATACACGGTGTCATCTTCAGGTTAAAAAAAGAAACAACACAAATTACAAAAGAACAATACATACAAAACAATCAAAATTAATGATAAAGTTTTTATGCTGTGGGCCTTCGACAAGGGGACCTATAAGAAAAAAATATGGATTAGTATTTTGTTTTATGCCCCAATGTTCTTAGACCATTTGAGCTATAAGACAAAAGGGTTAGTAGTTTTGATTAATCAATATCCTACAACCACAACTGTTAGGCTAATACTAATCAAATATTAAAACTGATAGAGTTTCCCCTTGATCCTTCAATATTCCTACATAAACATAATGTATGAAGCTACAAAATACCACTATAAACCAAAAAAGTGTGATTAATTAGTTAATATTGATGCAAAAATTATTATCAGAACAAACGTGTCGTTTACAGGGAAAATGTGTAGTTATAGGACAAATTCAATGTTACAGAACAACTGCACTAAAACAGAAACAAAACCACAACAGTAAATATGATCTGCACATGGAAAATTTAGGTTAACAAAAGTGCTAATATATCAACAAAAGCATTGAAGTATGAACAAACATGCCACTATAGAAACAAATGTGCCAAACTTGAAAAGTGAAAATTTAGCAGACAAAAATGCACCAAAGTTACTGTAAAAGTGCTAATAAAGATGCAAATGCACTGAAGTATAAACAAAAACACTATTGTATGAACAAAATCGCTGATCCCGCACAGACTGGGTTAGTAGACACAAATACACTGATATGTACACAAAAGCACTAATATAGGAACAAATGCACCACGGGTTTGAAAAATGTTCTAAAATAAATACCTACACCCACAGAAGTCAATAATATGTCCAAAGGTGTTGTTTCAAGTTACAAAACCACTATTTAATGTGCATAAGCATTGTTGACAAGTCAAATGCGTTGAAATGAATGACTGTTATGAAAATTAAAAATTCAGGGTGCAAATCTCAATGATTTTTTTTTGAAATTTTTAAAAAATTATTTATAACAAAAAATGATACTAAAATTAATTACTATTTTTGGGGGTAAGTCCCACGGTGGGCGCTAAAATGTAAGAAAAAATCGGTGTTAGGATGCAACTTGTAAACTAGGAAATAAACTGATTTAAATCCTATGCTAACAAAACTCTCTACTTACCTCTGATTGAGAAATGATAGAAAAAGGGACAAGATCATATACCTTTACTTACCTACAAGTGGAAATCCTCCTTTTTGATAATTTTGTATTTTCTCTTGGATGGATTGCTTGAATGCTTCAGGTTTTTTGGGATAATTTTGGCAGCACTTCCCCTTCTCAAAATGATTATGTTTGCTTGATATGATGTTATGGAGATTGTGAGATTTTCTTAATATTTTGGCAGCATGCACTTGCAATTGTTCTAAAGTGGTGTGCATGGAGGGTGGCACCACTATTTATAGCTAGAGGATGGATAAATCAAGGGTTGGGATTGATCCATGTATGATATTGATCAATGGCTGAAAATGCATGAGATTGAGGAAGGATCTAGAATTAGAAAATTCTAGAGATTGAAATAATCCTCCATTGAATTAAAAATTTAACGGAAGAGGAGGAAAATATTTGAATTTTTGAATTAAAAGAGGGGAAAATGGAGAGGATTATAGAAATAGAAGCCTCTAGATTTGGAGGGTTATTTAGTTTGTGGTTCTATGAAGTTAATTAGGCTTAGTAAGGTGATTAGATGGATAGACTAGGTGTAGAATAGACATAAAGTAGGTGGTAGGTGGGTAGGTAATTTTAAATTCATAGAAAACAGTTAATGGAGATTAGTTAGTAGTATAATGGAACATTAATAATGTATTAACATGACCAAGGGCAGGATGGGATTTTGGAATGAATAATAGAAATGGTTGGGATGTAATAATTAATTATTATATGATTAGTGATAGGGAAAGTATTAATATTATATAATGATTTTGATTATTTGTTAAATGATCATGTTGACATTTTATTTTTCTACAGTGAAGAGCCATTGTTTCAACCATAAGTTCTAATGCTCTCTCCATTCCAAAGGATCAATTTTTTCTCCTCCTATAACAAGTTGTATTTTTTTTATTCCTTGCCTAACATATTCCTCTCTCTCTCTCTCTCTCAACTACTACTCTAATAGAGCATTGTAATCTTGAAAAACCAGGGAACAAATGAATATTTTGATTAATTTTATGTAGTTAAAATATGTGTTGATTGTGTTTTTTTTTCTTGCTTTGCATATTGGTGTCTTCGATTGAATCTGGAAATAATTTTGGTTTTATGGTTAATAAATTCAGGATCCTATTTATTACCTAAAACCCCCTTTCTATTTCTCTTCTCCTACTAACACTCAACTGAAATTGTAAAAAACAGTGTATGGAGGAAAAGTAATGTAAGGTAGCATACATTATTTCTAACTTCTAATAAATGGGATCCTCGCCATTCCCAAAAGTAGGGAATTTGTCCCAGACCATTGGAAAAAAACCCCATATTTTGTCCTGCAACAAAAATATTTTACCAACAGGTTATAAGTAGACATTTTATAGTTAGCCATGCATTTAAGTGGGGGTTGAGTTTTTAATGTGAAATGTATTATACGTGAAGTATTTTGGAAAAATTTAGAATGTCAAGGTGGGAAAGAACAAGGTGATGGGATTCCAATGACAAATAATTGATAAATACTTTGGCAATGAGGTCTACATGGAGAGTGGCGTAAGGAAGTCTACGTGTGGAGTGTGGTGGGACCTTGTTATTTGTTGCATGACATGACACATATGCTATTTATTTCTATGTATCTTAAGAAATTGATTTAATAAAAACTAAACTAAATATAATTTCAGAGTAAATAATATGATTAAATACAGTAAATAAAACAAATGCTAAGTAATCAAGAAATGAAAAAACTATAGGTAAATGGGAGAGATAAATGAATTAACTGAATCTTATGCAATATGGAATTGATCTATGAAGTGTAAAGTGCTAAACAGAATTGAAATAATGTCGTAAATTACTCGTTGAAATTCTGGAATTTGAGAATGATGCTAGATAGGGGCACCTGATACAGGATGGGGATACCTAGGCACTGACGAATGGTCTTGGGCATTGGTGACTGTGAAAATTATTGGGATCTAAAAAGAGTTTGTGAGAATTGAATTGAAAACGAGGCACCACGAAGTAGTTGCACTTCAACGGAATTGTGATGGCTCCAACGATTGCAAGAAAGAATTGATCAGTAATGGAAGAACTTTCTCAATAGAAAGAAAGCTTGCATATAGAGGAAAGACAACGAAGTGTCTTGGCATGCTCATAAATGAAAAATAAAGGGGTACATATAGGGTGTTGAGTAACCCTAGTGCATGACACACATGAAACCCTAAACCTAACCCTAAAACTAACCCATGTGAGATGACCCTCCAATATGAGAGGAGGACACATAGGATAACCCACACTAACACCCCCCTTCATCGAAGCTGGGGTAGTGGCTATCATGAGTCAGACAGAAAGAGAAGACACTCCTAAACAACTAAGAAAGATGTGTCAATGGGGCCCAAAAACTAAAGGCCTAATAAGGTGCCCATATACAAACAAAATATTTCTAGAAGAAGAAGAAGAAAAATGGGTCCCGACATAAAGCCTGATGAGGTACCCATGTACAAAAGAAGTCCCAAGCAGCGAAGGAAAACCCAGTGGGAAAAAAATCCACCACAAGAGAACAAAAAATACTCTCTAATCTAAGAAAGATGCTAAAAATGGGTCCTTGGCCATAGACTATCCTATAAAGATACCCATGTACAAAGGGGCAATCTCTCGGAAAGATGAAAAAGAGAGAAGATGAGGGAGATGACATGGATGCGGAAGATGCCATGGATGGATCTAAAATTTGCAACTCTAAGAAGTTTCCCAGAAGAAATGTCGATGATGAGATCCTCTGCTTCTGAAATGAAGAAGAGCCATCTATGCACCGTACTGTGTGTCTACCATTAGGAAGGACAGAAAAGATGTGCTGGAAATCTACCCACTCCATGAAGCAAACTGAAGGTAGTAGCATGAAGAACTCTGATTCTAGCTCCACGAAAGTGTGACATAGGTCTAGCAAGTGAGTGCAAAGGAGTTGAGGGTAATGTCATGAGTGAAGAACTATTAGAGTATGAAGGGGTGAACACCTATAGAAAGGATTTCCAACTGATGTGAAGGCAATAAAACATCCCCCACGACAGAAAGATGGATCCACAAATAAGGGTGGATTTATGAAAGTCTCTAGTAAAGTGGATAGTGGCAAGAGTCCCAGAATGGACACTCCCAACAATGGAGATGATGAAATCCTTTGAAATACATGTAGATGGATGAAGAACTTGTAGTACATCATAAGTGTACTATATAGAAGACTGCTCAATATCTAATGAGATGTGGGATGTGTCAATACTCTAAGGAATAGTGAGAGAAGGAGGAGGAGATTCCTCTATATTACTCTTGACATTAGAACAGGGTGCACAATCCTCATAATCAGAAGTGGAACCAAGTGATTTATGTATCAATGGAACTGTCATCACATGAAGAAATAGAGGGAGAAAACTGAATCAGAAGAAGAGCTGAAGAAAGAGTGCGGTCTAACAAAATATGAGTAAGTAGTGTCTCATATCTGAAGTATCTCCAACTAAATCTCTAACACTTTGCAAAGTTTTCCTAGCCCAAAGAGGACTAGAGAGAATCAAGCTCAGGGTCAGAAGATTGTTCACTCGAGTGAGAAGGGACATAGTCCTCATTATCACTACTATCAAGAATCAGGAAGACTCAATAGTGCAAGAGTCATGAAGAGGTGCACGCTCAACATCATCATCATCTAACGAGTTAGAGTCTGAATCAAAGAGTTGAAGAACCTTAGTATGTAGAGAAGTAGAAATTGAAATCAGAAGTAAAGTGGGAAAAGGTGTACAACTGTGAATGGTGATCTGACTTTCCCTCAACCACTATAGTGTCATTGTTAAGCTCACGAATAATCACCGAGTTAGGACCAAATTCCACTCGCATTCCTTCACCAAGGTGAGTAATTTGGTAAACTGATAGGAGATTGGTAGAAAGATTAGGAACACTCAACACTTGGTTGAATGTTCCCCCATCTATCTCTACAGATCCACTACTAGAAACAGACACTTTTGTGTTATCACCCAATGTGATTTGGGACATATCACAAGGTTCGATGTTGGAGAACTCAACATGTGAAGAAGCCATGTGGTGTGAGGCACTGGAATCTATAATCCATGTTAATGAAGGAGAAACTCGAGCTACGAGGGCCTTTCCTTTATTCTTATCAAATTTAGAACCTTTTGCAGTGGAAGACTCGGCCTTCAGAGCATTTTTTTTTATGGATTCAGGAACACTTATTTTATTCTTCTCAAGTAAATGAGATAAGTGATCAATCTATTTCTGAAAAACAGTGTTGCTCGTCGTGACTAGACTTCTTGCAATAGGAACACAAATACCTTCCTTTTCTGTGCTCTAGGCTCAGAATTCGAAGTGTTCGTGTTAATTTTAGTTTTGGTCTTGGTTTCTTTCTTAGGTTGATCCTTTTTTCTCTATCTCATTAATAGTCTTCTTTTCCTTACTAGTACTTGCTACAAGGGCATGTGACTTGGACTTGAGAGACCCCATTTGAATGAGTTTTTCCTGTTCTCAAATGAGTTGGGATGAAAAAATAGTCAAAGGAGGGCATATTCCAAACCTTGCCCAAGGCAGACTTTTGTAGCGTAAAAATTTGACACAAAGACAGAATATTCAGGACCTAACTTAGAGAGAATCGACAAGATCAGTTGAGAATATTTCTTCTCTACTTGACATCCCTTTAACAATGATCTAGTGTGGACAAAATTTCGAGAAGAATGCTTGTAGGTTTTCAAAAGTCACTAGGATTTAACCATAGTAGTTCATTTTCCAACTCATGCGCTCTCATGTCATCTAGTTGTCCAAACATTTCATCTAGCGTTGTCCACGCATAGATTTAGGTGTTTTAGATGCCTGAATGTGGAAGAGCAAGTTGGGAGAAATAAACATGCAAAGAAGACCTAAAGCTTCATCACTACAGTTTAACCACTTAGATTTTTCAGGTTCGTCATCTGGTTCAGTCTCAGTTCCCATGGTGATGCGGAATAACCATTTACCCCTTAGTTTCATTATTACTTTTGATCTCCATTCGAAAAAGTTAAACGGCGTAAGCAAAGGAATTGAAAGTGCATCCATAGTGAGAGAGAGAGAGAAAGAAATGCAGAAAAGAAACACAACCACTCAGGACAATAACAACCCCCCAACGCTTTTGACACTTTATAGTTTAGTGCATTGATTACAATCGGGTCCGTGCGTGTGGTTGGAAACACTTGGTAACTCATCTTGTAATCAGTGTAATAAACGCGCAAGAGAGGAGACCACAATAGTGTTTTCGTGGAGCAGCAAAATAGGACACCGTAAACAAGCACAAGCAAAAAATAGGAAAGGAGGTGAAAAACCAACCTTGGTGGTGAGAAAAAGTGTCTCACGTCGTAAAAGGAAACCCCCTTGCTGCAGAAAATGGTGGCAAACGCGCTCACTCAGTTGCAAGCAATAATAAGGGAAAAATATAATGTTTGACGAACTCAAGATGAGTTCTAGATGAAGTCTTCAGAATGTCGGAAAGGCAGCACAGAAGGACAAAGAGGTGCTCAGAGTGGTACAGCACACTTGAGGGCATGATTAGTAGAAAAAAATCGCTAACTAATGCCTAAAAAGAATTATCATTTTGAAACACTCAATTTGCTATAATGAGACGTAAATAACAATCACAAATAAAAATGATAATAATAATTTAATTAAAGTACGATTATTTAAGTATACTAATCGTAAAAATAATAATGAAATATTATGAATTAGATTAAGATTAATAAACTCCTAGACTTAAAAAAAGTATGTTCCCTCTTTAATTTCAAATAATATTTTAAATTAAATAAATCTGAATTAAGATTTAAAAGAAAAACAATTTTAGAAAGTATCCTAAATAAAAAAAAGAAGCTTTCCCTTTTTAAAAAAATGCACAAATAAATCGAAAATAAATCTGCAGATTTTAAAAAAGGAAAAAGCTTCTAGGTTTTTGCAAAAGATGGAAAAAAGCTTTATATATTGTTTTATTTGAAATATTTTACAAAAAAAATACGTATTAAAAAAGTTAAGAATGTATTTAAAAGGAAATGCAAGTATTCACGTTTTTTAAAAAGACTTAAAAGCATGTAAAAATTTTAGCAAGATTTAAAAAAAAGCAGGCTTTAAGAAAACAACTCAAAAAAGAGGAACGCTGATTTGGAACTGCTATTTTTTGATTTTTAAAGGGTTTAAAAAGGAAAATGGATAGGTGTTAAAATGATGTACCAAAAACAGGAGAGCGACGGAATTGTAAAACACTTACCCATGCAAAAATGGAGCTTACCAGAGTAAAGGCAACACCACTTGGACCCATGCAGTGGAGAAAACTGTTTGTGTTTGTGTGTTTTTGTTAAATTATTGTTTTACGCAGGAGGCCATGGTAGGTAGCAAGGGTCTCATGCAAAAAGAGGTCCACCTAAAAAAAAGTGGTAGAGTTTAGATTTTGTTTGATTGAGCAGGATTGTGTATGGTGGCAGGCATAGGGAGGCCATGGTTACCAAACACAACAATAAAAAACATAGGGTTGCGTACCCCCAAAAAATACAAAGATGCAGGTGGGAGCAACACTTTCCAACAAGAATAAATGAGGTAGTCTAGTTTACAGAAAGTGTGGACAATTTCGTGAAGAAAATGAACATGGCAGAGCATAAACGAGCAAAGAACACTTAAACCTGTAAAAACACTAAAAATGCATAGAGAAGCCAATTTTTTTTTTCAAAAAAAATTGGAACAAAAAAAAATAGAGATCTTAAAAAAATTTCACTTCCATTTTAATAATTTATTAAAATTAAAAAATGAAATCAATCTCTATTTTGGATGTTAAGTTAAATTTAGCTATAGCTAGCTAAATGTGGCTACAAATACCCCTGATTGGTCAAGGAAAACCTACACATGTACATGAAAATAACATAAAAATTGACAAAACTTTCCATGAGAAAGCTTGTTAGAGAGATTAGCAAAATAATTCCAGAAAATAGTGATCGAAAAACTTGCATGCAGAGTAAAAAAATGAAACAACAAAGGAGTAATCGCAACTAAAAAAATAACGAGTGCATGTTTACCCGATCTCAGCTCTGATACCATGAAAAGAGTTTGTGAGAATCGAATTAGAAATGATGCACTATGAAGTAGTTGCACTCCAACGGAATCGTGATAGCTCCAGTGATTGTAAGAAAGAATTGATCAGTAATGGAAGAACTTGCTCAACAGAAACAAAGCTTGCATATAGAGGAAAGAAATGGTAGAGTGTCTTGGCATGCTCATAAATGAATAGTAAAGCGGTACATATAGGGTGCTGAGTAACCCTAGTGCATGACACACATGAAACCCTAAACCTACACCTAAACCTAACCCATGTGAGATGACCCTCCAATATGAGAGGAGGACACATAGGATAACTCACACCAATAAAATCTAATGTTTCTAGATCATTTGTGTTAGGGTTTTCTTGTTATATATCCTGAATGGTGACCAGATATTCTCTCTTTGATCTCCATAGGGTATCTGTAACATACAAAAAAAACCCTAGATACGTACCATATAATCTACTAGTAATTGCACATGAAATTGGAAAGTAATAATGTGAATTTATGTCATTACCCTGAAGGTCCTACATGTTGAGTGAACTTATGACTCGAAGCACTACATGACATTCCTTATTCCATGTAGGGAAAATTATGTGTTTGAGTGCTCCAATTAAATGTCCTAAATGAGTTTCCCAGAAGAATAGAAATTGAAAGTTGAATATGTTAATCGTATAGCTAGATAAACATAGAGATCAAAATGCGGGATATGAAACATCCGGGCCTCAAGTTCTGATCCATTATATGCAGCCTAAAAAGTTTTCAGTGTACTCTTGATGGCTAGTATGTTTTCTTGTGTATTATCATGGGAAAAAATTCGACTTGGATTTTATGACTTCCCTTTTCAAGTATCAAAAAATTGTCCTATGGATATACCTTTGTGGAAAAACCCTCCTTGTGTTCAACCTATTATATGTGTCGAGTCAAACACTTTCCATCCTAGTGTTAATATGTGAAGTTTCACCCTTCCCCATAGCTTATTTAGGGACATCAATTTTTTACTTTTAGTCCTTCGGGAGCAAGATCCTCTTAGAGTGGGTATACAAGCAATATTAGGAAGGGCTATCATAGAAAATTTTAATAGATCATATGTTCATAAAATATGGATCTAGTGTGTCAAGTTGACTAAATCTTTTAATTGAGAAAATTTGATAAAATATTCATCTTCTTCTTCATTTTGTTTATTTTTTTATTTAGAAAATGTTAATCACGAAATATATCGGAGGTTCTAGGAGCCATCTCAAAATCAAAAGTGTGCTTTTAAGGTTGAAGGAGCTTGCTCCACGAATTAGAGTACACTTAACGGTTTCATCAGTGGTGACAGTAATTGGGAGTATGTCCTATATGGAGTTGTGAAGCTCATGAGAAATGTAAATGGAAACTAACATATTCAGTCCCAAAATCATGTTGGATTTAACATAGACTCATACAAACAATTCCTCAAAATTTTGTACATTTACTTTTTTAGCTCATTCTTCCTAAGCACAATTCATGTAGCCTTGGTGTGCGATTAAAATGAAGGTTAATGGTGAGCCCTTTATGTAAGATGTATATTTTAGGCATCTTTTCCATACCATAAGTTTTTTGTGAGTTGCCATTTTCTAATTGATACCCCATATTAAAAAAGGATGCAAAAATTCGGGATCATGCCCCAAGAGAATTTGGAAGTTATGGATACCCCCTTCAGACCTAAAATCTCAAGCTACGAGGATCAGTACTTGGATTAAATTTCTTCAGGGACAAGTGTCAAAATGGGACTAAGGCATGCATTATATGTGTAAAGTCATCTCCCCCTAGCATTAGAAACCTAGATTTGCTAAAAAATTTCATGAACCCCCCTTTGAGCATGTCAATAACAACCAAAATCTAGACCTCGTCAAATGTTTTTATTAAAGCAAAATATAACCAAATCTTGACTAGCCCCCTCTATGTACATTGTTGGTCTGGCATGACACACCTTGTTAAGAAAGTGATCAGGTGCCATATTGTTCACATATCTGTACTTTGCATAGCATTACTAGGGGAATCTCTATAAAAAAATTGTTCTTTTTTAAGTATGCAAATGGAGCTTATTTGCATAGATGTTTAATATAATAACATCCCATTTGCTCCTCCTTCATGTACACTCAAGCCTAGAGATGCTATCGGGAAGTTGTAAAAAATTCTTTCACTCCATTTTTATTTCATGGCTTCATGATGTCTACAGTGAAAATTCCACTAAAAATTAAAATTTTCTAGATCAGCACCATCATGATGCTAAAATTGTTTTGAGACATCTTTGGCTACACAAAACAATGTTTTCTCACTGCCAGTGAACCCAGAAAGTGATTGTACCAAGGGTTTGAGATAATTTTGCTCATTTGCACGCACATATATGATGAATAAAGCTCAATGAGTCCATTAATGGTATTCATTCCATAGAAGGAAAGGAACAACAAGGTACCTTTCAACTTTTCATATCTCCAGTGGGCGAAATTGCATGAAAACTAGAGACGATCCTTGAAAAAACTAGTTTCATGCATAAACTAGTTTCCACAACATGAATTCCATGATTTATCAAGATTTTGAGGGTTGTATTTTTTATCAAAATTCTTTCCTCTTCGAATAAACTCTAAAATTTGAGAAGATCCAATGGGAAAAATCATCCAAAATTTGGGAGGAAAAGGTCTCCCAAAAATCTAGTTTCATTTTAACTAGTTTTCACAAGATGAAGTTACCAATTTCTCAAGATATGGAGGACTTATTTTTTATCAATATTATTTCACTTCTAATGAAAATACCATTTTCCCACTTTTTCAGCCAAATGAATAACCCAAAATTTGGAGGAAGAAACTCCAAAATAAAACCCATAATTTCAATACCTCTTTTGTTTTAATCCGACACCCGCAATGCACTTACTAAAAATAACATACGAGGCATAGATAAAAATAGTAAATGTTTCAATAACATGAATTCATGAAATTCATGTTCCTCCAGACATGAAAGAAGAATAAAGGGAAATAAAAGGGTTGTAGGATGATCCTATACCTCAACCGAGAAGTTAAACTTCCATCAAAATCTTAGGAGCATCTTCTTGATCTCTAATTGGGGTGATTCTGTGAGATGGGTCACTCGGATAGCTAGGTGGTTTGAAATGAATAAGTTGGATAATGCTTAATGAGCTAAGGAATTTTGTCAATCAAGTGTCAAAGAGGGTCATTGTGAGCAATGTCAGTGGAAAACACAATCTCACAACAAGGAATCTTTCAACATTGTTTCTAAACACTTATTTGGTAGTCTGAGGTATTTGTGCATCATGCTCAAGAAAGATTTTGTGATCATCATCTGCATGTTATTCATTAGGATTCTCTTCAACAAGTTCAATTAATCCCCTTCCATTCTTCTCTTCTCTCCCTTTCTTGTAATTCTTTGTCATGTGTAATCATTGTAATTTTGTCTTATTCACTTAAGTGACATAAATTGAAAACTGTAAAATTATTTTACTCAAAATCATAAGAGAAATACTTATTTTTTATTTTTTAAGGGGAAATTAAAAACACACAACAGGAATAGGAATACAGATAGTCATATGAGGGAGTTGAGAGGTCAATTCACATTGCTATGAATTTGGATGGCTTCTCTATTCTAAAGGATTCTATATTTTAAGAATTTCCACTTTGTAGAAATTGTGGATTGTGGTTGGTGGATATTGTATCAATGAAAAATAAATAAGAGATACATTTCATTATATTTCCATTTCTCATATGTTCTTATATCCCTCTCACTATACAACTTTGTGAATGTCAATCAATGTGAAAAGAGTTTCTTGTTTTTCTTGATAAAGGGATTTCAAAGACTAGTGTTCATAATCTTATCTTGTCTTCATGTCCTTAACATTGTTGTTGTTCTTGTATATTGAATGCTAAACTACTCAATTTACTAACTCTGTAATTTTCCTACTCATGGTAGTGAATTTACTTTCTATTTCCATCCTTCTCTACATCATTGAAATTTCCTCCCTTGTAGTAACTCTCCTACTCATCACTAACTTTACTTTCCTAATTTCCCTCCTTCTCCCTACATCATTGTAATTTCCTCCCTTGTACCCCTATACAAGAATTTTACCACACGTTTAGTGGAGTGTCCCCATGTGATCCCTAGACCTATTTGGTCAAACCCACAATAGATAGGGATTAGATTAGTTTTCATTCAATAATCAAAGCTGCACCATTCAATGCTGAGGTACATATCCCTGTGAACATGTTGGTGGAGACACCTAATTTTCCCAATTGACGAATTTTCTCACCAAATAGTTTTTGGCAACTCCACTGGGGAGAGATATTTTCCCAAGTGCACCAAAAAAATATCTCTGCACAAAAAATCAAAAAATACAAAAAAATTCAAAAAATAAAAAAAGGGAATAAGTAATTGAACAATCAAAATGGATCTTTATAATCCTGAATGAGAAATCTACACTTTTTAAGAGTTGAAGAAAAATAATCTAAAGAAGAAGAAATGGCGGCACAAGTACCTGTACCATGGGGAGAAAAACATTGGTTCATTGGCCTTGACTCCACAACTTCACAATCTTCCACAAGGATCGAGATAGAATTTCCTGAAGTTCTATGGAGATAGAAAATGACGTCTTGATGATCATATTGTAGCTTTTATCATGACTTGTGGCATATTTAGAGTGCAACACGAACATATTATTGTGTGGTTGTTCATGGAAACATTATAGGATGTGGAGGTAGATTGGTTCCACTACTTTCCATCACGCTCGATCTCCAATTGGGGTTATATTAAGAATAATTTTGAGGAGAGATTCAAGACCGTTGAGGATGCCCATTCCCTCCTTACTCAACTTGCTCAAATAAATAAAGACCCACAAAAATCCATGAGAAAAATCGTGGCCAAATTTAACATTATGGTAACAAAAATTACCACCACCGATCTTCCTACTTCAAAAATAACCTGAATATGTTTTTCGTCAATGTTTAAATTACTTGAAGTGAGTTTATTTTTGTAGAGAGTTCAACCAAAAAATTTATATAATGCTTAAGAATTTTTCTATCAAGGTGGAATGAAAACCTCATATTGTTAGGTAAGATCAAGAATCCCTTAAGGAAAGATAAAACCCAAAGTTCCCAGGATAAGAGAATTGATCCAATGGTGTCAGAAGTTAGCAAATGAATTGACTCTTTATGAAAAGGGAACTTAATTAATGAACATATCTTACAAATAAAGACAGGAACCTGATTGTAGAAGCACTCCAAAAGCTCACCTTAGAGGTTCCACTAATCAATTCAATGTGTGAGAATTATGAAGATGATGAAGAAAAAGGTTTTTAAGTTGAAGATGGAGGAGAAATTTAATGTACTCGGATTGGGTTTTATGAATGTAAACTTGATGATGAAGAAGTCATAGATAGTTAATCATATGTGGTGTTCACCCTAACCTCAAAAAATGAGAAATAAGGATCTTCATTCTACTTCCCAAGAAAATAAATTAAAGCATCAAATGGTGAGTCCAGAAAAAACAACAAAAGGAGGATCATTAAATTATGCTTTCGACAGGGTTAGCTAAGAAAAATCATGAGACCATTCCAAACAATAACCCTTCTGCCTCTTCAAGTAAGTCCCCTTCAACCCCCTTTGAAAAATTAGTTACTATAGACCCTAAGAACATTCATGCCAGGGCTAAAAAATCCCTGATGTTCCTACTACTTCCTCGTCTTTTGATATTACCAACCATTGCAAAAGAACCAAAGTCCAAATCTTTGAATATGAGTACTTGAGAACTCATCCCAAGTAACTCATGAGACTCATTTTGCATATCAAAGGAAATGACACCTGTTTCATGTCCTAAAGTTACCACCACCAAAGAATCATCTCATGTGTCTCAATCCACTCCATCTTTGAATTGCCTTGCTTCCACACCCTCCACCTCTAAGAATGGTTGATCCTTTCTATATAGCCTTATTGGCCAACAGGTACAAGATAAAAAATTACATCATCGACTCCAATTCCTCAGATAATGTCATGCCTGACAAAGGTCAATAAAGCTCTTGGTGTCTCCCTTTCCCCTACCTCTAGTCAATGCCTCTATATGGAAATGAAACAAGTACCTCTCTGTTAGATAATTCAAACGATGCTGAGGTAACATTGAATTTTTTTCCTAACAAGAAAATGACAATGAGAATCCTTATAGCAGACATGCCTTGCCACATATGGAATGTTTGTTGGGCCAAAGATTTTTATTAAGATGTTGGGGAAGATATGTAACTATATTGGTCACACGCCACCATCCCTGTCGGTGGTAAAATAAAGAAGCTACTTCCCATCAAAAAAATAAAGTATACTGTTCAATAACCAAATGACCCAAAGATAGACATCTTGTGCCAAAATTCCAAATCTGGAAACTTCTTCATGACCTTCGTGGAGGATCTTGAGTTGCCCTTGTTGGTGGAGGAATATCCAAGCATCACAGAGCTGGTCAAAGAGCACAATGAAGAATTGATGAAATTTGAGTTTGAAAAGGTATACTTTTCATGGGATGAGGGTATAAACAAAGTTTCTTCAAGTGGATACTTGATGTTGACAATGAGAGCCTTGACTTGCAACAAATCAATCTTGAAGTGATGAGAGATGTGGATCAAGAAAAAGGAACGATGTTCAACACCTTCTTAACGGATAACTTCAA
The DNA here is from genome assembly GCA_019776745.2 of Taxus chinensis. Taxonomy (NCBI): domain Eukaryota; kingdom Viridiplantae; phylum Streptophyta; class Pinopsida; order Cupressales; family Taxaceae; genus Taxus; species Taxus chinensis. Next base: position 860,830,212 of record CM034148.1, on the reverse strand, counting down.
TGTTTTCGATCATGTTCCCAAGAATCATAATTAGTTTCCATATGATGAGTATGTTAGTTAAACTTGAAAGTTTCTCTTTCTCAATAGAAGAAGAAGACAAGAAAAGTGAGAATTATAGCATGCCCCCACCTCTTAAAATGGGGCATATACAAGAAGATGATGATTTCATTGCGGAAATGGACTTCTTGGTTCTTGGCGATCAAGAATGGGGAGATGATGATGATGACATCTTAGCTCCAATGTTGTGCTCATTTCCTTTTTGCAAGGATGGAAACATTCTCAACTAAAAATGGAGAAACAAATTGTTTCTTGGTCCTAAGGCTGATTTTTCTCAAAATTTAAACCTTCTCAATCAGACTTCAACCTTTCAGTTCTCACTCTACTTAGGTGATTGATGCCCTCAACATAGAACTAAAGGATGAAGCCCAAAATGGATCAAAACAAACAAGAAGATGATAATTTTCATGTTGTGTGCCATATTTGGAAGTTCATTATCTTTCCAAGAGGAGAATGCAAAGAATGTGACACACTATATAGGGAAGCATATGTCAAAATACCTGGAGCAAGAGAAAAATGACTTATTAAAATAATTGAAAAACATAGAACATCAAGAGGTGGAGGATGATGCAAAATTTCCTGAGACATCTGCTGAGAATCAACCCATGAAATTGGTGGTCATGAAGTAGATGCACAATGAAGAACAAATGTATTCTAATGAAAATGGTAAGTCAACTACAATCAAGGAATATCTTCATGGCAGAGAAAATAAATTGGCAAGTGGAATGAACCTGAGGAGCAATGGGAAGCCAATAAAAATGTGTCAAAACAACAAAGGCGGTGGAACGAATAAGCAAATCATAAATTGCACTAGCAATCAAGCTAGATTCATCAAGAAGTTGAGAAGATGTTCATACTTTAGTAAACCTGTCAATGGATTTATAGAAGAATGACATTCGGTGACACCCATTTATGGGTAAACACTCAATTCAAGTTTGCGCTTGAATGAAATATGGTTGTCACCCACATGTACATAGGTAATTTAGGTTGTTTCCCTTGTTTTCGTTGCATTTTTCCTTTCCCATTTTATGTTTCTCTTAGTTTTGTGTTTGTGTGTGTGTTCAATAAAGGAGGTTATGCAATATATCTTTCGAGTGATTCTCTATAGCCCAATGGATAAGGCACTAGTCCATGAAGAAAATTGAGGTTCTAGGATTCCCCATGCTATGTTCTCACTATGATCGATCCAAAATATGTCCCCAACCTAGAGCCAATTGTATTATGTTTTTGCATGGGAAAATTTCACTTGAAAATAGGACAACCATACCCTTGTATCAAAAAAATTCTATGGTATACCTTTCTAGACACACCCTCCTAGGTTAGCCTATTCCATGTGTTGGGCCTACCCTATCCATCTGAGTGTTCATATGTGTGTGTCACCCTTATCTATAGGTGATTTAGGGAGTAAAATATAATTTAAGTACTTCATGAGAAATATCTATAAAAGTGGGTTTTCAAACAATCTTAGGAAGGGCTATTGTCAACCTTTCTAAGACAAGTTCATAATATACAGAGCTATTTCAAGGGGCAAAATTCATCGAGGAAGTGTATTCAAGATTTGGGATCATAGTGCAACTAATTTAGAAATATTCAGAGGTTTATGAGCTAGCTCATCAAAAGCGGGTTTTTGAGGCCGAAGGAGCTTACACAATGAAAGAGTACCTGAACAGAAAGAGGTGATTTCAGGAGATCTAGAATGAGTTGTGAGCCAAAAACATATCAATGGAAATAATTTTCAGTCCTCTACATGGCGGGAAAAATAGAATAATCATAAACACCATGAATTTTCCTAGGTGGTTCATTCTATCTAAGCACAAGTGAGGATCCCAAGAAAAAGGAGGTTTTTATGGTGTTTCAAGCATAATAAAGGCATAATAACCATCCCATATTTTTCAAAAGGTCATTTCCAATGAAATTCATATAAATAGGAATCCAAAACATCATCCGAGAGCTCAGGTTATGGTCTTTTTAAGTTGTCTTTCGAGGTACGATGTTCGTTACTTAGTCAAATTTGTTCAAGGACATGTGTTAGCATGGGGATGAAAGCATAAATTTGTGTCCTCATTGTCCCTTTCCATGGGGATGAGAGGAAAAAACTATTCCCTCCCCCCTTTGAGCATGTTGGTCACACCATGTGACCCTGATGACTCATCTTAGCACCTTTGACCAGTTTGACTAGCCCCCTCCCCTACTCTGCATGAATGCCACTTGTCAAGAAAGGGATAAGGTAGTTTTTTTTGCACCTATTATCCCAACCCAAGGGGAAAAAGGGGAAAAAAATGTGCCCCCCCAAAGCATGAAAAATGAGCTTGTAAGTTTTTCTATATCCCATTATTCCTCCTTTATGTACATGCGAGCTCAGAGATGCTACCAGGAAGTTATGAAACTTGCTTCCACTCCATTTTTCTTTCATGGCTCTATGACTTCTGACGTAAAACCTCCATTAAGCCTGTAAATTTTACATATCAGCACCATCATGATGCTAAATGTTTTTTGAGACATCTCTGGCTACATAAAACGATGTTTTCTCACTACCAGGGAACCTCGAAAGTGATCGTATTAAGAGTTTGAGATAATTTTGCTCATTTGCAAACATTTCTATGATGAATGAATCTTAGTGAATCCATTAATGGTTTCCATACCACAAAAACAAAAGGGAAGAAAGGTAAATTTACACTTTTCATAGCTCCAATGGGCGGAATTGCATGAAAAATTGGAGGAAATGATCCTTGAAAAATCTAGTTTCACGTAAACTAGTTTCCACACCATGAAGTCCATGATTTCTCAAGATTTGGAGATTTTTGTTTTTTTTATCAGCATTCTTCCCTCTTTGAATAAATTCTCAAATTCCTGAATAGTTGGTGGGCAAAATCATCCGAATTTTTTAGGGGAAGGGTCTCCCATAAATCTAGTTTCATTTAAACTAGTGTTTAAAAGATGAAGTTACCGATTTCTCAAGATACAGAGGAATGATTTATTTATCAATATTCTTCCCCTACAGATGAAAATACCATTTTACTAATTTTCTTGGAAAAAGGAATCACCAAAAATTTGGAGCGTGAAACCTCATAATTTCAAGACCACTTTCATTGCAATTCGACACATGTAGTGCACTTACTAAAAATAGCATACAAGGCATAGCTAAAAATAGTAAGTGGTTGAATAACATGAAATCATGACATTCATTTTACTCCAGACATGAAATAAACATCAGGGGATGAATAAAGTGTTGTAGGATGATCATATAGCTTAATCAGAGAATTTAAACTTCCATAAGATTCTATGGGGCATCTTCATGATCTCATTTGGGGTGATTCAGTGAGCTGGGTAAGTTGGATAGATAGGTGGTCTGAAATGAGTAAGTTGGAGTAAGCTCAATGGGCTAAGTAAGTTGTTCAATCAAGTGTCAAAGAGGGTCATCATGAGTAATGCTTGTTGTCATCATGAGCTCAGAACAGAGAATCTTTCAATAGTGTTTCTAAACACTTATTTAACAGTCTGAGGTATCTATACATCATGCTAAAGAAATAGTTTGTGATCATCATTTGCATGTTCTTCATCAGAAGGAGTCTCTGTGACAAGTTCAATTAATCCCCTTCCCTTGTTCTCTTCTCTCCCTTTCTTCTAATTTTTTGCTATGTGTAATCATTGTATTTTGTCATATTCACTTAAGTGACCTATTTTAAAGTTGTAAAAGTATTTTATCAAAATTATAAGAAAAATACTTAATTTATATTTTCTAATGGTAAACAAAATATCACAGGTTGAATATCAAATATAGAGAGTCATACGAGGGAGGCGAGAGGTCAATTCACATTGCTATAAATTGGGATGGCTTCTCCATTCCAAAAGATCTTAGATTTTAAAAATTTTGACTGTGTAGTAATTTTGGATTGTAGTAGTTGAACTTTGTATCAATTCACAAGAAATAAGAGCTAAAATTCTTCTATTTCCCTTTCTCATATGTTCCTCTATCTCTTTCATTATACAACTTTGAGGATGTCAATAAATGAGAAAAGAGTTTATTTCTTTTCTTGATAAGGAGATCTCTAAAATTTAGTGTTCATAATATTATCTTGTCTGGATGTCTAGAACAAGGTTATTGTTCTTCTATATTGAATGTTGACCTATTGTGGTTACTGGGTGTGAACTTTGTAGTTGTCCTACTCACGGAACCAACTTTCCTTTCCTAATTTCCTTCCTTCTCCCTACATTGCTGTAATTTCCTCCCTTGTACCCCCCTTCAAACATCTTGCCATAGGTTTGGTGGAGTGTCCTTGCATGGTCCATGACATATTTTTCCAACCCACAAAAAAATGGGATTAAATTAGTTTTCATTCAATAATGGGAGTTGCACCATTCAATGCAGAGGGGTGTAGCGCCATGAACGTTGGTGGAGACACCTAATTTGTCTATATGAATAAATTTCTCACCGACATAATGATAGTATGTAGATGTGATTTCCCCTTAGAATTTTCATCTAGAATAATAGAGTGTATTTTGTGTATATATATGAATCTCTTATTTGAATTTCAAAACTAGTGGCATAAAATTCTAGCTATAAACACATGATAAGGATTAGAAAACTAGAAAGTCCGACCACAAACATAAAAATGTGTAGAAAGAAAAAAGAGGACAAAAGTGCCCAGAATGGATAGGAGCACTTGGGTGCTAGTGTCCAGAGTGGGGACTAGTATCTTGAGATAAATGATGAAAAATGTGAAAAGAAAGACAGACATGGATCCTTGTGATCTGACCAAAATTGGTTACATCAATGACAAATGTGAGATAGATAGACAATAGAAACAATCAAAATAAGTGGATGGAAAAAGTATTATGTCATTAGTGAATACTTTTCTTACTTAAGACCCATGCATATAACAACATACTTGATGACATAGTAAAATAGTAGTATATTCTTGATTTTATGTATACATTTTCCCCCTTATGTTATTTGAATGAAATTCAAGTAGTGTAAAGGAAGTAAGGAACATACCTATATAGAGTTTAGAGAAGCCATTTTTCAAAGTGCATGTAGCATGTAGAAAATTTTAGCGTGGTGAATCATGGATCAACGTTGTGACCCATGTGGCATAAGTGGAGATAGTGAGCCATCGTAAGGAACACTTGGAGAAATGTTGAAATGATTTGGAGACTTTAGAAATTTTGACTTATGCCAAAGGAGATTGAAGAGGTAGGGAGTGACCAATTACCACCCCGATTTGTTTGAAAATGGGAGGATTGGGGTGTCCTACTGGTAGAGGAAGAGTTTTGGGGAGAGAAGTATAGTTTTACTCTCCATCCATGACTGCATCCCCAGAAGGTCCAATCACTATAGATGGATACAAACCAAATTTAGTACTGATTAGTTTCATTTGAAAATTTGTTTGTTCCAATTGAAGAACCCCTATAGGAGTAGTATAGGAAAGACAATGATATATCATTGCCTCCACTCCTACAATAATGGGTGTTCCAGTTTGAATAGTGCTAGATGGCTTCTAAGTTAGGTAATCTGGAAGTGATAGTAATGTAATGCAACTCCAAAGCTAGGTCATATGGGAGATATAGTAAATGTTGTTATTGTACTGATTGATTGATTTTCTTTGAATGATAGAAGATTTATTTAATATTGTGAACTTAGTAATTTACTCTCATAGATATTTTTGTTTTTTTTCCCCTAGATTAGGTCATTTGGGGGAATATATTTGAAACCATAAAAGGTATTGATTATAACATAGAATGATTGTACCTTTGTTTGAATGAGATCAAAGCAAGCTATAATAGTAGTATGTTAGGAGTGTCGATTGGTTATATTGTATCTTGAGAGGGATTATGAAATGATACCAATTATATTCCCCCCCTTTCGGAAAAAGGGTGAAGGGATGAGAGATGAGCATTGAGCTAAAATCAAGACATATAAGATGTTGTAATAGTAAATGAGAAATAGTATGGAGTAGTATTATCAAAGTATGAGTAGATGTGGATTAGTACATGTGTTAGATGTGAATATGAGACGTTGAAATTTATATGGTATGTTTATAGAGGAAATTATGATCTGCGTGGCACAAATGGTGAGATAAATGGAGTTACGAGGCTCAAGATATGAATGAAACTATGCAATGTGTATTAGTTGTAAAAGTGGTTACAAATAGTGATTATAATATATGGAAAATTGGAATCACTATATATAGTAATAGTGAAAATGTGAATAGTATTTTCATTCGTACCAAGATCGAGTGAAATTTGGAGACTTGGGTGGTGAGGATGCCACATATTAGAGAAACAAGTTTGACTATATTTGAGAGGGTAGCAATGTTCGTGCTTCGCAGACGACCGATGAGTTGGAGAGTGTGAATATTTTTGGAAAATTATGTCAAATATGTCTTTTTTGTCAATTCTAGGAAAAGTTGATTTTTTTTTATCTTTCGGCATTTATGAGCTAGGCGGAAGTGGCTAGGGTGTTTTTTTCCCTGGGGACACTAGCACCTAGTTGGAGGCACTACTAACCTGTTTCTTGATGCTCATGACCTGCTCCTAGGCATTGGCATCCCAGAGAAAGATTTGGGCATTGTGTTGCAAAATGTGTAAATTTTGATTAGTTTTTATCTATGATAAGTTGTAGGGTATGTTGATATATTGGTTTATTTGTTATGTTGTGTTGTGTAGAGGGATATACAATCGAGAGAGTTCCGTGGGGGTCGTCACTTGAGCACGATACTTACTTTGGGATTGTTAGACGTAGAGTGGGATATATTGGACCGTGCCAGCCTATGACAAATTTCTAGATTGGGAAAAGTACCCCATAATATTCCTATGTTGACTGCCTTAGATAATAGATGGTGCACATATACATGTACATTTTGGTTGCCGACAGGTGAGATGACAGTTACACTAGAGGATTTATAATGATTTAATAAAATCTAAATATATCTTATATGAATCTAAATGCACAACTATGATATAAATGATATACAATGAAATATGAATGCTAAACAATTTAATTTATTTTATTAATGAAAGGAAATGATAGGGATATGATACTTACCTTAACCTTGCTTACGTCGCAGTGACCTAGGACTAAGAAGTGTGATTAAACAAAATAACAGACCATCGCAATGAACCATAGAAAAATGTAGAAGAGGTGGAACTGGCTAGACTGAGGCACCTGGAGAGGGATGGGGGTGCATGTGGGTACCTTGGTCTTGTTTCTGAGTGCCTTGGTCTATAGAAAAGGTCAAAACTTGGTTCTGATATGTGCATTAAGGATTCACACTTATTTTCCTTTGGTCTTGTGTATGTTGCACTTAGGTAACTGAGGTACCTGTAAACCTGCAATGAAGAAAACACCTACAAAACCCTCAAATAGACATCAAATCCTAAATAAGAAAGATGAAAAATGAGGGGTTGGACTATCCTCAACTACCATAATGGTGGACTTACAACTAAGAATTGCAGTACATATCAGACCCAATGTAGCTCTGTGTGCTTGTGTGTGCAATAATGTTCGTAGGTCACCCTCCCTCAAATGACACCAAGATAATGTGCAATATCTAGATAAAAAATAAAATGTGTCGATGGAATAGAATAGACTCCCCTTCCTATGCAGTGTGTATGCAAAATAATGGCCCAAATTTAGTCCCTTGATATATGTAGATAGCTATCCCTTGATAATAATAGTCCACTCATATAATGGTATGTATGTTGTGTTTATATAGGGATCTCTTGTTTGAATTTCAACACTAATGACCCGACATGCCAGCTAGTACTTTGGGAGATGAGAGGGAAAACCAAAAATACCGACCTCAAATTTCAAAAATAAGATCAAACATAAAGAGGACAAGAGCTTCCAGGATAAACAGGAGCGCCTGGCACTATTGTCTAACCCTGGGCACTAATGTCTAGAGATAAGTGACAAAAAAATGAGTAATAAATGATAGACATGGATCCATGTGACTTGACTTGAAGTGGATGTATGAGTGACAAGTGAGAAAGATAAGATCAATAGAAATAAACAAGATAAACATATGGACTGAGGGAAATGGGTCATCAGTGAATACTTTTCTTATGTAAGATCCATATATAAAACAATGTACTTTGTAGTATAATAATAGTATTAAGTGTGTGATTTTGTGTCTATGTTTTCACCCACTTTATGTTGGTGAAAGAAATCTCGGTAACATAAAGTAGATAGAGATGCATACCTAAGAAGTCTGGAGAATCCAATTTCACTGAAGTACACAAAGAGTGTAGTAGAATTACGTGCCAAGTGAGAACATATAGCATGAAAAACCATGAATCAACATGTTTATCCATGCAGCGTAATGAGGGATTTAGCACCATTATGAGGAGTGATAAGTGAAATAGATGATGTTGATAGTGAGTGGTTGTAGATTAGATGATTTTTTCACTGATAGAGCTGTATTGGGGAAGGGAGTGATCAATTCCCAACCCGATCGTGTGTATGTAGAAAATTGAGGATTTGGGTGTCTTATCGCCAGAGGAAGAGTGTAGGGACAAAAGTATAGTGTCTCTCCAACTTTAACTATATCCTTAAAAGATCTAGTTGTTGCAGACAAACACAGATAAAATTTTGTTGATTTTGGATCTAATTTTCGATCAAACGTGATAACCCATATAGGAGTATTATAGGAAAGGTAATGACGTCTCATTTCCCCCATTCCATGAGTGTTTCTGAAATGTGTATGTAATGACTTCCATGTTAGGTCATCTGAAAGCACTGACGAAGTATAGAATAACTTCCCATGTTAGGTTATCTGGGAAGATAAATTCACTATGTTCCTATTGATTGGTTGATATGATTGAAGTTTGTGCTATGAAAATTTGAATGTGTACGATTTATTGATTGGTTACTCTCAGAGATATTTTATGCTTGTTTCCCCCAGCTTAGGTTATTAGGGGGAATTGTTAGGAAAGGATGTGGCATGCCATATCATGTATGAGTAAATGTTCGATAATGATGGATTACGATTATAGATCTATCAAATAGTGGTTGTGAGGGGAATTATAGGATGACCCCAATTTTATGGCCCCCCCTTTTGGTGAAAGGGGGAGTGGTAATGAGAGTGGACATTTAGCTGAAAGTAAGTGCGTAATAATGTAAAGGAAAATGTATGAGAGATATAGAAAAATTGTGTGTATAATGATTATAAGTCGAAGTCAAGGAGAAGGATTGTGTGTGTAATGTGTATGATAAAATAATAAGTGGATTTCTGAAAATAATTCCACAAAAAGGAGAAAAATTGGACTACGGATGCTAAAGATATGAAAGAAATTGTGTGATGTGTATTAGTATAGAAAATGAGTGTGAAAAATGATGATAGTAAAGTGAATAATGGAAAGGTACTATAAATATTAATGTGATAAAGTGATTAGGAAACTCATTTGTCTTTTGTGTGAGTGTGATAGCAAGCTTTGGGTGTGTGAGGATGCCACATGTTAGAGCATTGCGACCAAGTCAATTTGATATGGTAGTGACAACTATGGCATCTAGTGTGATGAAAAAGTTGGTAAGTGTGATTTTTTTTGTAAAATGTGCTGATATTGGTTGTTTTTGATGAATTTTTGTGAAATTTTTGTTTTTGAATTTCTTGACATTTTAGACTAGGAAAAGAGTGGTGAAGGCATTAATGACCGTTAGGACAGGTACACCTAGACATGGGCGCTAGTGTCCTGCTCCTAGGCACCCCAGTCCTTCTTTTGGGCACTCATGTCCAGAGAGAGTGAGTTGAGGCTAGAGTGATGTGAATGTGCAAGTTGATGTGTGTTGATTTTGTAGATGAGTACATTTTTATATGTTTGATGTGTTAATGCTATGTTTGGTGTTGTTTTGTGGCATTCAGAGGGAAATCCATTTGAGAGAGTTCCATGGTGGCCGTCATTTGACTACATTTCTTGAATTAGGGTTGTCAGATGATTAGTGGGATGTTATAGACCATGTTGGCCTATGGAACATAGTGAGGATGGGGGATGTGCCCCATAATATGCATATGCTTATAGTGTTGTGTGAGAGGTTGTGTTTAGATACATGTTCTTTTTGGTTACCTACAGAGGAAGTGACAGTCACACTAGAGGATGTGTATCACATATTGTGATTACCTATTGTTGGAGAGAGGGTAAAAGTTATGGTAGTGGATGATATTTAGAGATAGATGAAGGCCTCTAGGTAGTATTTTATGGGGAATCGAGTTCTTACTGAGGTCCATATTATCCTAGATGCTATTATGAAATTAGGGGTTCTACGATTGCACAAGTTTATTGTCGTGGTGATAGTGTCGTTGACTACAATGGAGGGTGGTGGTGTGGGCATTGTTGGTGAGAAAATTTATCGAGTTGAAAAATTAGGTACCTCTAACAATGTTCACGGGGCTACGCCCCTCTAAATTGAATGGTAAAACTCCCATTATTGAATGTAACTAATCCCAATCCTAATATAAATTTGTGGGTTGCTAAATTATCCGGGGATCACCTAGGATCACTCCACTGAACCTGTGGCAAAGTTCTTATATGGGGGTACAAGGGAGTAAGTTACAATGTTGAGGAGAAAGGGGGGAAAATAGTTAAGGAAGGTTACCATCGTGTGTAGATTCCAGAGATTCAGACCCAACAACCACAATAGTTGAACATCCAATATAGAAGAAAAAAATAGTGAAGTGGTTAGTGAGACAAATAAAACCCACATAAACACAAAGTTTTTTTAGGATCATTCATGGAAGATTCAAAGCTCTCTTTGATCACCATGCTTACAAAGTGCATACAAGGGGGAAATAGAGGAGAAAAAAAGGAAGAGAAATATAAGAAGTGTAGCTTTTATTCCATGTGTAGTGATGAATACAAAACTTCAATAAAGCTATCACAATTCACAATGCTACATAGTAGTAGTTCTTCAAAATTCAGAATCCTTTGGAATGGAGAGGCCATCCCATTTTATAGAAATTTGAATTGACCTTTCCCCTACTTCAAATGACTCTTCATTTTCATATTCCACTTGTGACCTTTCATTTTCCATTAATTAAGTATTTCTCTTTTAATTTTGAGAAAATACTTTTTACAAAATTTAAAATAGGTCACTTAAGTGGATAGGATAAAATACAATGATGAAGCATAATGAAGAATTAGAATGGAGAAAGAAAGAATAGAGGGAACGAGAGGAATAGGGAACACTCCTCATGACAAACTACTTGCCATGATGGATGTCTTGTTCTATAATATGAGTTGATCATTCCAAACCATGAAAAACTGCCATCTCTTCATGATTGTAACAATTGAGAAACTAGACCAACTTGTGCACTTGAAATTCATGTTTCATTGAAACTTAATACATTTGGAAGGGAAAAATTACTATATTTAGTAAGTGACAGATTTTGCCTCTCTAGACCCCAAATGGTGATATCGACCTGAATGATTATCCCTCTATGTCCCATTTTACCAAACTTTCCGTTTGAGAACAACTTGCTATTTTTAGTAAGTGCGCATGGGGTAACTTACTATTTTTGGTAAGTGTGCAAGTTAGCTTTTCCCAACATCAACTGGGTCTATTTATAGTAGGGGCTTATAGAACCACTTACTATTTTTAGTATGTGTCAATGGCGGGCCGAGATGACCTTTTCGATGATTTTTCCTGCAATACTCCATTCATGTCCCCCACCTTCTTCACAACCTATTTAGATGGAAGATTACCTAAAGTAGCAATATCCTATGTAGGAATGCGTACAATTTTTAGTAAGTGCACTGTGGGTGTCAGATTGCAACAAAACAGGTCTTAAAATTTTGGGTTTTATTCTGGGGTTCCATGCTTTGAATTTTGAATAATTCCTTCATCTGAACAAGTTGGAAAATTATATTTTCATCAGTGGGGGAAGAATACTAAAAAAAATCAGCTTTGAGTATCCCTAAAAAATAGGGACTTCATGGCAAGAAAATTAGTTTACGTGAAACTATATTTTTCAATGATCATTCCCTCCAATTTTCACACGATTTCACCCACTAAACCTTTATAAGTGAAGAGTTAGCTTGCTGCCTTTTTCACTAATGTTATTCATATGAAATGGAAATATTTTGATGAAAACAAAACCCTCAATATCCTTAACAAATAGGGACTTCATAGCGTGAAAACTAGTTTACGTGAAACTAGATTTTTTAATGATCATTCCCTCCAATTTTCACGTGATTTCGCTCACTGGAACCTTGAGATGTGAAGAGATAACTTTATTACTTTTATGTTGTTGTTATTCTTGGAATCCATTAATGGAAACTAGAAATTTCAGGTCTACTCCTCCTCTTTGGATCTTGATGGAAATATTATTTTCTATATGGCTTTTTCCGCTTGTTTCACAGAAAAACTTTCTTCGCAAATCGATCACTAGTTTGGCTGGAAATTTGATTTTTGTCTTTGTTGCATGGAATGGAGAGTTTATTTTCTGAAAATAATCCTCATTGTGTATGAGAGATCCATTGGTGATGTTTTTACGGCCTTCAAAAATGACGAATACAGTAAAAACTAGTTCTTCGATTTGTGCCCTGGTTTGCAAGTTACATCAATTTCTTTGTCTCTCGGATATTGAATTTAGAGATGAAGAGATAGAGATTAATATTGATATTAAAATCAATGTGTGGGAAAGGTGGTGCAGTGGCATTGATGCTGATAAATTTCACTCTATAAATTCTATAGTATTTTTTTGGCCTCATTCTTGTCCGAGACTACTTCTCTCTTGTGCATACCATGCAAAGTTTTAGGGATGTTCATTTGTTGACATTGTGGATGATTATGTTGTTGAGGATCTTGCAAAGAGATTGTCGATCAACATGTTAATCTTGGATTATAGTGAAGCATTTCATAAAGATTATTGTGGCAGGAAACAACCAAACAAATTTTTGAGAACAAAGCAACATATTTAGAGAAGAAGACAGTGAATTTTATCAAGAGAAAAAGATAGCTTAATGTAAACATCACATATGTTTGCAAATCTGTTGATTGGTATGTTCTTGGGTGTGATCAGTTTTTGTTTTCCACTTAAGAATATATTTTTTCATATGATGAAGTTCCTCCCCATTTGTTATTTTACTTCATTCAATGGAAAATTGGTGGAGAAAGTATTGAATAATTTATTAATCAATATGATATGTGAAACGTTTATGATAAAACTAATTTTTAGATTGTTATTTCTTGGCATATTTCAAATAAAGTGAGACTTCTGATCTCCTCCTTTCTCCACATGTTTTTGCTTGATTAAATACAATGATGAATTTTTTCCCCTCTTGTTTATGAGTGAAAAAGATATGTAGGAAACATATAATAGTTGTTAATAATATTTCTGGAAAGACTTTTTCCGGGAGGAACTACCATGGACATTGTTTATGTACTAGACCAAGCTGCCCATTATATCCAGTTTCTAACGGACACAGTTGAGAAAACAAAATAGTAACAAGAACATTTTATTTAATCTGCATACTATTCAGAATTTATAGTTGGCATGTTCTCCCCGTTTTCTATGCCCATATTTTTCTTTCATAATTCGTATAAAGATCTTTTCATTAAAAATAAGAAGAATGAAATTTCAGCTCTAATGAGGGAATAACAATCGCAGTAAAATTTTCTCGTAGGGTAATTGCTAAAATATGGGGTTTTTTCCTTTATTTATTCCTTATTTATTAGAATCTCAATTTGTGTTTCCTCTAAAATATTTTTTCTTGAATGAGAGGACTTGGTGGAGTTCTTTGGGTGCATAAATGGTGGTTTAGATGTATGGAGAAAATTGGACAAAGTTTCGGTAGGGTGTGGAGTTGTGGGGAGAAGAAGCAGTGGAAGAAATAAATAAGTGTTTAGCTTTAAAGCATTAAAAAATCAAACACCAAGGGTTGGGAAATTTTTTTGTCCTTGATGTCCCTTTAGCTAAAGGGATGAAAGGGACATAAATTTTCACATCGCACCAGGTTGCGACACTTGGCAGTCATTTGTGTAATGTGAGGATAGGCTCCAGCAAGCTCCTAAGGACTGAGATGGAGATACAAAGGGTCGTATGGGTGATTAGGGGGCCTACAAGGGCTGGAAGAATTTTAATTTCTTGTATGTACCTTTGATAAAGGGACAAAAGGAACATCAAAATGCACCAGGCTCCTAGAGCTGACACGTGTCTACTTTAAAAATTGGCTAAGTATGAGAACTTGAGAGTGAACTTGTGAAGGTTGTATATGGAGCTCCTGATGGAGTTTCAAGGTGTAATGTTATATAAATTTTACTGAAAATTTCCTTCTGAATCCAATAGTGGTGGTATCAGTTCTTGATTCATCCATTTGTTCCCTAAAAAATTAGAGTTTTGTTCTAGCTCCATGACTAAGCACGATAAAAACTAGATATAAACATATTACACCTATGTGTTGTGAAAAATATGATTCCAAAATATTTTAGAGATCTGAATTACCTTTCTAAATATTTATCTTTTAGCTCCTAAATCCTTCCAGATCTCCCAGAATCACTTCCCAAATCTCAGTAGCTTTTTTGGTCCTATGCACTACCTAGGTCTGAGAACCCCTTTCTAATGAATCTACCTTAAAACTTCCAAATATTCCTTGAATATTCAAATATAATTTCCTCAATATTATTAGACCTTGATTTAATCTACAACTTTAATTCTTCTCATCTGTTTTTCTTCAGGGGGTGCATTAGTCCCAGGAAGACCAATGGTAGCCCTTCCCAAAATTGCCCAAAATTGGCATTCTTCAAGAACTCCTAAAATCACCTAGGGGGATTGAATTGAATTTTGTAATTCACCTTAGGTATCGAGTTTACATACACTAGGAGGTCATTGGATTGACTGGGTAGAGCTGGTGCTTAGGACGAGTAGACCTGGGGTGTCTTGGAAAGGTAAAATTTCAAAATTTGGACACGGGGGTATCGTTGTCATGCTTGAAAATTGTAAATTTTCCTATTGAAAATTTCCATTACAACATGAATCTTATAGAAGATGCATGATATCTGCCACTGAATAGAGGAGGAGAGCATTAGGTATGCTTGGGCATGATGTATGTTGGTCTACCTGTATAGTGATCTATACATATTTACACAGGAGGAGCATGGTGGTGGCATTAGAGCAAAAACATTGTTGCATGTATGGGACTATGAGCATATTGCAGTATTGAGGCCATTTGGTGAACTTCAGGGAGATTAGGCAAGGTTGGACATATTTTTTGGGAGATGGGTAGGTGTGTATGGGAGGAAGATGAATAAAAACACTTATATAGCGATTATAGGTCAGATGGGGCTTGAGGTCATGCTATAGAGGCCATACTGAGATTATGAAGGATGTCTAGAGAATACAGTAGAGCTATGATGTATATGGAAAAATATGTGGCTAGAGGATTGGTTTCCAGGGTTGATCAAGTTATTTCAGGTTGAGTGCGTATCACGACAGTTTGATATGGCCTAGAATGTGCCCCTAGAGCCATATGTATGGGTGAGGGTTACTATGGTACCGAGGAGGGCCAGAGTTAGACCAGGGACGATAGGGGCGTAACTAGTAACCCCTGGGCTAGATGAGGTAGATGAAGTGATAGAGCCGATAGATGTGGATGATGCGGGGTGTACAGAGGCCTACCATGAATGGTGGGCATCACATCAATGGGTATTTTTGTTTCCATTCTTTGTAGATGCGGTGGAAGCACCGTCAGGTGGAGAAGTAGAGATGCAAGCACATTCCCCTAATAACATAACAATAACGATAACACAATATGAGTATTTCTATAGTGATGTTGTATGGTTTGTTACTTAGTTGTGTAATGGTCATTGTGGTCTAATGTGTTTTTCTTATGGTTGTAGGTGATGTGTATTGGTCATTGATTATGGACACATCTATTAACACATTGACGTGGAATGTGCCTATTGACATACTTGAAGGTGGAGACATGTTAGAGTGTGTAGATGATATTGTGAGCTAGAATGCCCAGTTGTTTGAGCCATTGGTGATAGTAGAAGTGACATGTACCGTGCTACTAAGCAAGAGGGACAAGGCACACAATGAGACACAACAAGCTAGAGAGGCCGCGGGTGGCATTCCCTTAGCACAAAATGTATTTTTTCATTTTGTCTAGCTATAGAGTCACTTTGCAGAGAAATGTATTGAGAACACATTACTACGTAGGAAGGTAGAGAGATATACGGGACACAATCAACAATGTAGGGTGAGCGACAAAGCTTCTAGTTCTAGAGCTTTTGCATTAAATAATAGTGATAAAGATGAAGAGATTTGATATGTTTTTATGTATTGATGTAGGGGAGTTTCCCCCCAACGATATGGTTCTTTGTAACAATTATTTTGATAGAGATATATATGGATAATTCACATATGTTGTTATATTTAATGTTTATTGATTCATTAAGGCTCATTTGTTGATATATGATGTGTTGATGATTTTCATTATATTGGATGTTTTATTGTTGTGAATTCTATTTTGATGATTTGATTTTATAACATATATTCATTGTTGATGAGTAATGATAATATAATGATGATGTAGCGTATGAGATGATAATAATGTATATAGTATAATTGGGATGTGTGATAGATAAAATAGGTAAAGGAAAAATGAATAATGTGAAAGAGTATGTGAATAATATGATTGTAATCATGTAGTGAAGCATGTGTTAGTATGATGAAGGGGGAGGATAATAGTGATGCCCCCAATATGTGGATGAGAAGGTTCATTGATATAAGACCCATCAGTAGTAAATAATGAACCATATAGCAAGAGTGTGTCATTGGGAAATGATATGATAGTGTACGTGAGATAGATTGATCAATGAAGTGTGTAGCGTAAGACTGAAGAGAGGTTATTATTATAGCAGATCCCTTAATAGTCATGTAAGAACTATAAGAAAAAAACTGTGTCATCGAGGGGTAAGGTGATAAAAATCACCTACCAAAGACCAAGCCATCGTGGAGCGGTGGAAACATGTGGAGTGAAAGCACCATGAGTGTATGAGCTGAACTGAATCACATGGAGTGGTTCCAATGATGGGTTATGCAACAGCGGGAAGTGGAATTACAGACGACGGTGGAAGCCAATTTGTAGTAGGAGCATGATGTGGAGGATAAGATGGAGAGTGTGCATGAGTACAACCTCTGACGATGGATGAATAATGACCTTAGAAGTAGATGAAGGAGATAACTCAAGTAGAGTAAATACATGCCTATGAGGGAGTGGAGATATAGACCACTCATGTTAGTGAGAACCAATGGAAATGATGTCCTTATCTTATAATTGTTGCAAGTGATCATGAAGGGAATAAAATTCATTGTACTTATGACCATTAATATAGTGATAGTTGTAGCAAGGAATATTATGCATCCATTGATAATAATCATTGCATGAAAATCCTATTCCCTAAAATATTCACAACTTTACATTTCCTAAGGATTTTGTTATGCCTACATTTTCATGTTTTGATGGTACTAGAAATCTATAATTGCATCACAATAATTATTGTATGACTATTGATTCATATTCTAATGGTCTACTATTGCCTGAATCCTTTTTCTATAGTATCATAAATGACGCTCTCTAATGGTACACACATCTACCCTTTAGATTGATTAGTACTTGTTGTGAGATGGAAGAATATTTTCTTTTTCAAATCATATTAAAAAATGTCCTTAGAGTCACATATGATCAGATACCTATCTTACATCAAGGAAAAACAAAACCTATCATTGATTACACTTTATGATTCAATGCTTACATGCACCATCTAGTCTTTCAGCCTATTGACTTAGAGAAATAATTTATCTTTTGTCAAGGTTTGATTCCAACATTAAAATAAATATTGCAATATGAAAAATGTGAACCATTCATGCTTTTATGCTATAGGGGAATTTATTTAGAACAAGATCTCATTACAACACATGTTATAAATGTTCCTTCTATTACTACTACTGTTACATCACCTAGTTCTTCTCATCTCCCATTTGTTGAGCCCCCTACATAGTCTCTATCTTCTTCACTGTAAAAACAAGTTCAGTCTACTCCATCACATAAACATCCTTCCTTTACAGTGTGTATGCAGAATAATGCCCCAAATACAGTCCCTTTCTCTATGCATATACCTAGCCATTGATAAGAATATCCCTCCCATATAATGGTATGTATATTATATTTAGATAGGGATATTTTTTTTTATTTCAATACTAATGACCTGACATGTCGACTAGTACCTCAGGAGATGAGAGGAAAAATAAAAAATAATGACCTCAAATGTCAAAAATAAGATCAAACATAAAGACAATAGGGCCACCCAAGATGGACAGGAGCGCCTGGCACTACTGTCCAACCCTGGGCACTAATATCTAGAGACAAGTGATGACAAATGAGTGATAAATGACAAACATGGATCTCTGTGACCTGACCAGAAGTGGATATATGAGTAACAAGTGAGAAATATGATATATATAGAAATCAAAAAGACAAATGGATGGACTTAGGGAAATGGTTCATTAGTGAATACTTTTCTTACGTAAGATCCATATATAAAACAACATACTTGATGGTATAATAATAGTAGTAAGTGTGTGATTTTGTGTCTAAATATAATGGATATTGTGGTTATCTATTATAGGAGAGAGATTACACATGATGACTAGAGTGGAGTCACATAGTCAAATGAGGGAAGCGAGGCGGTATTTTATAGGCACATGAGTATAGGAAGAGAATCATACCAGTTTAGATGCGATATGAGATCTAGTGTTCCGCGGTTGCAAACATTTATTGAAGTGATTATAATGTTGTCGGTGGCATTATAGGGTGGTAGAGTTGGGATATTATACAAGATGAATGATATTTGTTACATGATAGAGGAGCATGGGACTAGGTATGCAAGGGTAGGGTGTGTATTGGACCACTTGTATATAATTACTCAGGAGGATCATGAGGGTGGACTAAGATCCACAACTTTGTTGCACATATGGGTGTATGAGCATATAGTAATATTGAGGCCACTTAGTTGGCCATAGGCCAATTGGGATAAATGTGAGATATTTGTAGTGAGGTAAGTAGGGACCCATAGTAGGAGGATGGATACGACCACCTATAGGTCGATGCTAGATCATATGGGTCCTGGTGCCATCATATAAAGACTATGGGGGTTGGTTAGAGGATATTACGGAGATGCAGTGCATTCGACTCACCATGTGGTTAGAGGATTGCTTACTATGGGTGAAATATTTTTTCTAGGGTGAGTGAGTATTTGATTTAACAAATGTATAAATAAATGTTAAATTCTAATTAAGTTACAACACAAATATAAATATGTAAAAATTACAAATTTTCCCTAAGCAATAAGAAAATAGATTTGAAACCCTAAGTGTAAGAGAGAGCGTAAGATACTTAGCTGATTCATAATGATGTTGAAGATGTACTAGGCTGGAAAAAATGATGAAACTTGAAAGTAGATTCTTGCAACTGATGCCAAAAAAGTGTGGACACATTAGGAATGCTGGGACTAGGGTGCCTGGGATGGGTCAGGGGCGTCTAAGCACCAGGTACCTTCTCTAGGCACTTGTGACTACGTAGAACCTCAATAAATTATTTTTATAAGGTCGTAAGATGTTTTCCATATGTCGTTGTTAGTATCCTATAGGTCATTGAGTTTTATTGAAACCTGTAAATAGAAAGAGCACCTGTAAAACCCCAAAACACATCAAATCCTAAAAAAATGCAAATGGGGAGTTGAACTAACCTTGGAAGTCACCTCACTGATTGAAATTACGATCTAAAATTTACACTACATTTTAGATTCCATATAGTTATGTGTGTATGTGTATAGAATCGTGCCCTAGGTGGCTCTTGTACGAGTTGCACTTGATAATAAGCAATAACTAGATGTAGAAAATGTAGATAGATGTGTGCATGGAAAAATGAACTTCCCCTTCTATGAAGTGTATGCATAAGAATGCAATCCCTTGTCCCTTGAATGGATGCTAGATGGATGCTTTGATGCTCTTGAAATGCCTTTGGATGCAACCTTAGGTGATAGTAATAGATGCTTAGTGTTTGGTCCTTTATTATGGTCACATAGCTTTGTATTTATATGATTCCCTTTACTTTAAATTTCGTAATTAACCACTAAAAGGCTGACCACCAAGAAAATAAGATGCCCAACGGCTAGAAAAGACCCAAAATATGATGAGCAAGATACAAAGAGGTCAGGGGCACCCATAGAGGATGATGGGAGCGCATGGGCTCTGGTGTCTGGCTAAGTGTTGGTGTCCAAACTTAGAAAAAGTGAAGTATCAAAGGTTAGAACTAGGTGAAGAAGGTGTGTAAGACCAAGAAGGAAACCAAAAAGAAAGCAAAAGAGGCCCAAAGACATAGTGGTCAATTAGTACTTTTCTTGCTTAAGAATCATATGAATAGTGGTATGTGATCAGGACCTAGAAATATATCCCAAAGTGCGTGATTTAGTGTCTACATTTACCCCCACTTTATGTTGTTGAGCGAATTCTCAATAACATAAAGTAGATAAGAGATGTGTACCTGATAACCATGTAGATCGATGGGAAAAGAGCGTGTTGAGGAGATAAGAAAAAACATGGAGTGACAAAAATGAAGCGTGGAAGCTAGAGAAGAGGGAAGTGAAAATGACCCTAGGGGTGACAAGTGTATGTGTAATATGTCACGTTGTACCTGTTGTTGATGTCACTTGATGCTTGGATGATGTGACTTTTGCTTCCCATAAGGATGGACCTAGTAAAAAAATAAGAACAAAATAGTAATCAAAGTACATGTATATGAAAAATTTGATCAAAATACATGAAGAAGTGTGTAAGAAGTATGTAAAAATGTGAAAAAGGAACATGTGCACCTGATCCATGATGAGTAAAGAGATAGAAAGGATCCTGAAAATGTTATAGAAGAATGAGTTTTTTGGGTGATCTCACACCAAGAACGAGTTTCTCGGGTGATCAATGTCATGCTAGTTACACCAAGTGTGAGTTTTTTGGGTGATGTCATGCATCACGACAGAAGAAGTGTAGGGAGAAATGTCTAGTGTTATTCTCCAACCTTTGATTATTTCCTAAAATGTGTAAACACTTCTACAGATGGTGTGTTCAAATTTGATCCATTTGATCAAGTCTCGATCCATGCGAAAAATAAAAAAGATGGATAGAATTGCATGCATGTTGATTGCATTGAAGGATTGTGCCTGTACTATAGAAAGATCTGTTGTGTAGACTGTAAAAACTATGTTGATATGAGAAAAACTTTGTAACTTCCCCTTGTCATAGGTTCCCAGGAAGGGTCAAGGGCACTCATACGCTACTATCTGTGTCTGGGCACTGGTGACTGTGTTGTGCTAAGGACCCAAGTCAGATTCTAGGTCGTTACTGAGACTATAGACTATGTTGTTGATATGTACTGAACTGTGATTGTACTATGACTATAAACTTTGTGAATGGGGTGACTGATTCACCCCATGGATGCCCCCCTCATTTTCAGGTGCATGTGATGTCGTTAGGAGGATGCAGCCCAAAGGAGGACCAGATGTTGATGCTAAAACTGATATTGATGCCCTGCAAGGGGAGGGGAGTGTGTTTGGTAGAAACCAAGGTATACACAAATGCAAAGTGGATGGAAACAAGATGTTTAGTGCAAACAAGATAAACACACATATAGAAGACAAAATGTAAGCTAACAAACAAGAAGACAATGTAGACCATGAAAAGTGGGTTACAAACATGGGACATCACTCACAATGTGTCGCAAGACAATCAAGGCCTGAAGTGGCCAAAAGCATACAAACAATGTGCACACAAGACAAAGGGAATAGCCCACAAACAATGGCATACAATGAAAAAATGACAATAGTGACAAACAAAGAGTAACAAACAACCATGGCAAAAAAGAGTTCTTGCAAAGAAAATGTTACACATGAAGCACTTGTTAGCATGTTAGAAAGATAGAAAGTATGTCAAAACATGTATGATCTTAATATATGTAGTGTGCTAATATGAAGTAGGAAGTATTATAAATCGAAACAATAGCACCTGTTGTGTGTACAAAAGTAGATGCCCCCATGAGCCATTGTGGGACTAGTAAGAGGTACAGTGCCAAGCATCCATGTTGTGTGTAACGATATGTGTAAAGTTCTATGATCACAACTAGAATTCGAAAGTGAACATGGATGCATATATAGAAAAGATAATGACATACAATGTATCTAACTAACATAGTAAGAAAGGTGTACCATGTGAGTATAAGAAAGTAAGAACAATGTACACCCAAGATATGTAGTATGCTATGAGTAAGTGAGATGGAATGGAATGGAATATGAGTGTGATAAGATAAGTGTTCCCCCTGAGTGAATGTGAATGAGTATGCATGATATGAGGTTCATTTATAAATGTGCCCTCAACAGTCAAGAATGAACCATAGAACAAGAGTGTGTCATTGGGAAATGGTTTGAGTCATGCGCTAGGAATATATGATTATCAAAAAGTAGATTATAGAGATTGAGTGAGTTTGGTGAGGTTCATTTAAGATTAGACCCTCGACAGTCGAGTATGAACTATGGAACTAGAGTGTGTCATACGGTAGTGTGTTGTGTAAAGTGTGCATGAGAAAAATGTGTCATGAATGCATCGAGTGTGTAGTGTGTAATGTGATTATGTGAGATTCATGAATGTAGTGATACCTCAATAGTCAAGTGTGAACCGTAGCACAATAGTGCATCATTGAGTGATGAAGATTCAATTGGTTTATCAAGTTGTGTAATGATGCTCAGAATTATGAAGAATGAAGCACAAAGCATATGAGTAGAAATTATAGCCAACTAGTGATTCTAAGAGGGGGGAAGTGCAGTGCCCCCCAAGTATGTCAGTAATATAGAGCTATGTGAATATGTAAGAAAGGCATTGTGCTGGAGGCGGGGTTTGAAGTTTATCATAAGAAATCCAATTGTTATCGTAATGGTGGGTAGGAGTAGGATCAAGGATGGATGTGGGGTCGAATGGAGGAAGTTGAAAGACGCCATAAATAATTTAATTTTATTTTGTAGTGAGTGATTGCTTGTTTGGTAATGTTATAGAAGACTTGAGAGGAGGCAGTGTCAAATTGATTTTTAGAGGTGGCTTCTTAAGAGGTGGTGATGTGGAAGAAGACTTAATAATAAGAAGTTATGGAGGACTGATATTGAATAGTGATTTCTTAGTTTGAGTGGGTTGTATAGGTAGTGCTTGAGTGACGGAAGGAAGAACATTAGAAGTGATGGAAAGATGCTCATTGGACATAGATGAATCATATTTAAGAACCTGTTGGGATGTAGCAATTGAAGATGAGCATGTAACAAAATGTTGTACACCAAATGAGATAAAAAATTGACTCTCAAGATGTTTGATTCTTTGTTTTAAAGCATAACAATAATCTTTATTATGTCCATTGATTCAATGATAAGATCAATATGGAAGACCTTGATATTTGACTAGCCGATAAGGAGGATAGAAATGAGTAGTTTTCAAACTGATCAATTTATGAGTGAGGAGATGAGGAAAAATATCATGTTACTTAAAATTGAAATCAAACTTTAAGGGAGTGGTAAGACTTGGGGTTCACTAATATGAGCACATGTAGAAGACATAGAATTATGAGGAGGGAAATGAGATGTAGAAGGAGAACAAACAAGGGATTATGAAGCATCTTTAAGATATTGGATTTTAGCTTTAAGAGATGTAACCGTTGATTCCATAGTTTGATTTTTGTCTTGAAATAAAGAATGCAAGGCTTGAATTGACTCTAAGATGGGTTGATTAGATAGAGGATCATGAAGACTAGGGTTGTTAAAGAGATGATTTAAAATGGTGCTTATTTGAGTGGGTGGCGTATCTTTAGGGAGAAACATGGTGTCTAGGGATTTTTGAAGAACCTCTTTGCAAGGAGAATGCATTTGAAATAATCGAGACAAAGATATTTGACAAACCTTAGGAGACATGATAGAGAAGATATTCTAAAGAAGGATCCGAAAGACTAATCACGAGTGGGGTTTACCATGTGATTAAGAAAATATTGAAAAATAAATAAATGCTAAATCTTAATTATGTCATAGCGCAGATATAGATATGCAATAAATTACATATTTGACCTAAGAAATAAGGAAATAGATTTGAAATTCTAAGTGTAAGAGAGAGGGTAATATACTTAGCTAATTAACAATGATCTTGAAGATGTAACAAGTTGAAAAACTGATGAAACATGAAAGAAGAGTGTCACAACCGAGACTAGAAAAATGCGGACACATCGAGAATGCTGGGACTAGGGATCCTATATTGGGTCAGAGGCACCTAGGCGCTAGGGACCTTCTCTAGGCACCTGTGATTGTGTAGAACCTCAAAAAATGATTTTTATAGGGTTGCAAGATGTTTTCCAAATGTCATTGTTAGTCACTATAAGATAGTCGAGTTCTCCTGAAACTTGCAAAGAGAAAGAGCACCTGTAAAACCCCAAAATACATCAAATCCTAGAAAAAAATGAAAATGTGGAGTCAAACTCACCTCAACGATTACCCAACTGAGTGAACTTATGATCCAGGAGTTGCATTACATTTCAAATTCCATGTAATTTTTCATGCATGTGTGTAGAACCGTGCCCTAAGCGGCTCTTGTGCAAGTTTTACTTGATAGCGAGAAATAGCTAGATGTAGAAAATATAGATAGATGTGTGCATGGAATACTGAACTTCCCCTTCTATGAATTGTATACAGAAGAATGTAGTCCCCTGTCCCTTGAATCCATGCTATATGGATGCTTTGATGCTCTTGATATGCATTTGGATGTAACCTTAGGTGATGGTAGAAGATTTTTAGTGCTTGGTTCTTTATTATGATCACATAGCTTTGTATATATATGATTCCATTTTTTGAATTTTGTAATTAATCACTAAAAGGCCGACCACCAAGAAAATAAGATTCCCAATAGCTAGAGAAGACCCAAAAGATGCAAGCAAGATACAAATAGGTCGGGGGTGCCCAGAGGGTACGAGGGAGCCTAGGTGTCAACATCTTGGATGGGTGCTAGTGTCTAGACTTGGAAAATATGAAGTATCTAGGAAATAAGTTGTGTAAGGACAAGAAGGAAACCAAACAAAAAAGCAAAGAAGCTAAGGATAGTGGTCAATTAGTACTTTTCTTACTTAGGATTCATATGAATAATGGTATGTGATCAGGACCTAGAAATATAACCAAAGTGTGTGATTTAGTGTCTACAATATCTAGATAGTTTGGCATGGCCCAAAATGTGCCTTTGGATCCATATATATGGTTGATATTTACTAGAGCAGATGTGGCAGATGTGGCTATAGAGCCTATACTGATTGATGATGTGGGGTGCACCTAGCCCTATAGTGCATGGTGGGTGACACATCGATGGGTGTTGTTATTTCCAGTAGTGGTAGATGTGGTTGGTGATCTAGCATTTGGAGGAGTAGAAGGGCATGCACCTTCCCCTGATGTAGATGATGTAGCAACGACACAAGTTAAATGTAAGCATTGTTCAATGTTATTTGTTAGTTATTGTTTGGTTATTGGATAGTGCGAAGGTGTGTAGTAATTAATGGTGGTATTTGTGATTGCAGGGGATGCCTATTATTCATTGATTGTAGATTCTTAGATACACACATTGACGTGAAACATGCCTCTAGATGTGCTTGTGGGAGGTGGTATTCTAACTTGATTTAATGCTATTATGGGTGAGCATGCCCATTTGTTTGAGTCAGTGGCTATAGTAGTAGCCACATGTACCATTTTACTGATTGAACATGATGAGGCTCATGCATATACTAAGTGAGCTAGACAGGTCGTAGGAGGAGGTGATCTGAAAATGGTACTTAATTTTTTTTTGAAGTACTGTTATCACCGAATCACAGCACCCCTTTGCATATACTTGAACTCACGGTGTGATTGGATAACATGGGTACTATCTCCAAGTTGTGGGACTTGCTACTTGAGATAGACCTCCAGAGAAAGCTGGTTCTTGCTCCTAAACTACATGCCACAATCTACTCTAATGCAGGATAAGCTAACTGTTCTAATCTAAATTTCCAAGGGACCAGGGAAAGAGAATGCATAAAATGAAAGCCTACACTAAAGCGGTGATACACCAGAAAAGGAGGATGTGAGAGTAGTCTCCAAATGTGTGAAATACAGAGGCAAAGTGCACACTAGAAGAGGTGATGACAGTTCTCCATAATCTAGCAAAATGCATTCACAGCAATAGTCCAAGCACACACAATGATAATGAATTCCTGCAAGAACATAATAATAGACAAAATATTCTTGTAGAAAGATAAAAGGGGGCAAGAAGAATGCAAGAAAACACAGCAGGGGAAGATACATCCACAAACTTGTATTTTATTGCTTCCTGGTATGCACAGTTCAGTCTATTACAAGATAAGGGCCTGGATCACCATGCAAGGAGTCCACTACAAGGGCCTGCAACACACTGGCTTCACAAAGCAATTTTGGCAGAGCTTTTCTACCCAAAAACTCTCTCTTTTACAATGAGCCCAACACTCCAATTTATAGAAAAAAGAGAAGGAAAAGAGAAGGGAAAATGGAAATCCCGAAATCTGTCCTTCAACCACCTGTAAGAGGCATTAAATTGAGTGAAATGATTATACATTACTTGCAAAAGGCTCCCCATACTATCCCATGTGCTGCAGCAGAGAAAGAAGGATGACCATGCCTCTTAAATGCACTCCCAGCTATCAAATAAAACATTGTTCTAAACCCGGCCACGTTTTCTTAAAAAAATAAATCAATTTCTGATAAAATCTAGAATTTCTTGATTTCTGTGCATCAGGCTCGGAACCACGATTCCAACGGTACCAATTTTGTGTGATTTTGTTGAGAAATGCAAAAGTTATGGCCTTCTGAGTGCGGGCAGCTATTTTGGGCCTGGCAGGCGTTTTCTGTCATTTGACGGGAAAGAGCATTCACTAACTGGAGCGTAGAGGACGTCGTGCTCGTTTCAGAAAGTCCAATTTTGTGAAAATCGGAGCTCGGAGTCAAAAGTTATGGCCGTTTGAAGTTCCACGGGTCAAATGTTGACTTTTCTCCTCTGCCTTCGGCCATTTCAGCTTTTCACGTCCCACGCGTCCCTTTGTCCCAAATGTCCCAGTGCTGCGCGGGACAAATTCTTCCGAACCGCCCGAAATGGGCTTCCATGTCCCTTTTCTGCCGGTGACACATGGCATGATCTGATTGGCTTTCGGCTCCTTCGGCTATCCGCGTCCCGCGCGTCCCTTTGTCCCATTTGGCCCAGTGCCGAAGTTCCCTGTTTCGGCCGAACCGGCCGGTTCGTGTACACTTGTCCCGCTTGTCCCGAACTGTTTGGGACAAATTTTCCCGATTCGCCCGATTCGGCCGGTTCGCGTACTTTTGTCCCGCGCGTCCCTGACTGAAAGTTCTCATTTCAGCCGATCCGGCTGGTTCGCGTACTTCGCGTACCTTCGGCCCAACTGTTCCGAGCTACCTTGACTCATTTCGGCCGATCTGGCCGGTTCGCGTACTAATTGCCCAGATGTCCCAGACTGCCTGTTTCAACAGTTAGTCAATTTTTTCAACTTTTCGGCCAGTTCGGATTTTCGCGTCCTGCGCGTCCCTTTGTCCCACTTGTCCCAAATGCTGCGCAGACCGCCTGGCGGCCTTTCAGCCGGTTCGCGCCCAGATGTCCCAACTGTCCCAAGGACCGCCTGGACTAGGACTTAGCCATTTTTTCGTGATTTTTCCTGGCCCGAGCTTGTTTTTTGCAATTTTTTCACATTTTCTCAGAACTTGCTCCCTTCCTCTTAGACAGGGGAGTTAGAAAAATATGAGGGGACCCTAGAAACATGAATTTTCGCCTTGAATCAATATAATTGCTTAGGACTAAAGAATTTGATGCATGTTATCAAAATTACCTTGAGAGTTCACCAGATGAACAAATTTAATAACTAAACATTGATCATTAGTTCAATTATCTAATTATGGGTGTCTTGAAGCCCAATTTTATTAAAATCTTCCAAAACGATCAATTAATCTGATTTTTTCAACTTAAGTGAGTATGTTGATTCTTTTACAAAACCATTTAAATAATTCACAAGCTAAATTCAATTATGCACTCAAACTTAATTTTCAATTCACAAATCTGAAAGTGCATTTAATTGTCTGATGTGGGTTATTGATACTGAAATTTCACTTTCAATCCACTTAACCAATTATGTGATTGCTTTAGCAATTAATCAAATAAACTAATTTAAATGTTTTATCTAATCAAAATCTTCCAAAAAAACTGCAAATAAACACCACAACTCAGAAATTGATAATAGAGTTCACCCGAAGGAAACGTCTCCAGATTCATAGAAAGTGAATTTATATATTCAACCTCCAATGAAGTATAATTAACCCTTCAATGATGAATAACATATCTTTATACCCGAAAATGAGCTGATCAATGTCCCAAGGAACTCTAAAAAATAGCAGAAATTGTCCCAAGAATGATATGTGGATCCTATAGTGCTTCCAAAGTGTGATCCCCTTGAAAATGTGACTAAAAAACACACTTCATGAAAAACATTATATATCTAGAAAGCTTATGAAAATATGAACAACTTCCCTTTTTACTCCATGGCGTGGTTTGGACTAGAAGTGCTTGGAAATTCATAATTCATATCTTTGTTGGTTCCTCGTGCTTGTTCTGTGTAACTGCGATGGAAAATCACCTACTTATTAAAATATACAATAATTCATCAGAAAAGAATACCACCATTGTCTTTGTCTCAAAATTTTGAGAAAATGTGATTTTTACTCCAAGTTCTGATTCTACCTCTAAGTGCCTCAAAACCGATATTGACTGCAAACTGCTATGTCTAGTCCCCTAAAACATAAAGCTCTATATATACTGGCGAGATATTTTCTCATATTGATCAAGCTAGGTGCCAAGTTGGTTTGTGGGTGTGACTTGGGGGCATGAGGTTCTAGGTTCAATTCCCATCCCTTTTATTTTGGTGCAAACTATTTTGTTGTGGGTGGAGTTATATCCCACGTGTGTCGGCAGAGTGGACGAAGTTATAATTTAAATTAGGCACTTTGGCCTATCTAACCCGTGGCTTTAGCCACATCCAAATGCCCTTTTTGTGGGTTCTCTAATATTCATTGAGTTCTATGCTATATTTGACTCGCCCAAATGGTGGACCAATCGGTTGGAATGGTTTGAATGTGGCTTGTAAGCTCGTATGAGTTATATGTGATCACTCGATATAAATGTGATCTAGTATATCCATATATATATATATGAATTTGTCCTAGTCAACATGGATAATACGCTAAGTATTTATTAATCCTTACTCCGTTCAATGTGGAAATAAGTTTATAAAGCTAAGGTAATAGGGAATAAGGTAAATCATGAACCATAAGGAGATAAAACTGATCCCGAGCAATGTGGTAAATACGATCAACTCAATGGGGAGTTGATCACCCCACCGAGATGATTATCAACCTATAATGCAAAAATCAACTCATAGTGCAAAAATCAAAGTCAAAATACAAAATCAAGCTCGAAATACAAAATTGATGTCCATGTAGTGGTTTGAGAGCCCACCACGTCAATAAACAATAATATAGCTCTCACGGTAGTCAGGCTCCCTTCCGTTACAAAAATTGAGCCTCTTGTTCTTTTCCACCTTAGCATGAGTTGAATATTGGAGGCCTAAAACCATATTGAACAACATTTTCATCTTTTTCTCCTTGTCACGTGTCATGTTCAGATTGGACTATTGACTAGGGTTGACCCGTTTAAGACCTCATCTTTGACCGGTGATAGAATCTGCATACAGACTCTGTTTCTAAAGTTAAACATACCATTGGAAAGGTCTTGATAATCCCTTCAACATGGTCTAGATTTAGGGAATTTTAGGGAAGGTTGTCATAGTGAATAATCCTCTGGATTAGGAGTATCCTTAGTCGAGGATGTTTATGCTAGATATGTTGAGCTACATGGCCGATTTAAATAGTATATGGTTAAGATTATTGTATTATGGTGTCAGTTAGAGAGATATAGAGGATGATACTAGTGGCGTAGAGTGAGTGGTGAAGCATATAGTTCTAAATCTTCCGCGATTATATATAGTGATAGCGAGGATGATGCATGACATATTGTGTATGTTGTGTTGTTGTATGGGGGATTTCCCCCCAATGATTGTATTTTGTAACTTTTGATTTTGGAGGATATATATATATATATATATATATATATATATTGATATGTGTTAATGTTATGCATAGTGATTGTTTAATGTGATAGACTATATGTGCATTGTTGAAATGGTTGTTTTAATTGTTGAATGTTTGAATGTAGTATGATGTGGAAAGAATATATAAGTAGTAAAGTAGATAAAGAATGTATGTGAATAAATATGAGTGATAGATCATAGAAATGTATGTATGTGATGTAATGTGGTAGAGTAATAAAAGTAGATATAATGATGTGTTGATAATCTAATAATGATAAGATGTAAAATAATGATCGTAATAGTAGATGATGAGAATGAAGGGGGAAGAAGAGTTATTGCCACCCCAATGTGATAACGAGGTTCATTTATAAATGCCCCCTCAACAGTCAAGAATGAACCATAGAATAAGAGTGCATCATCGGGAAATGGGTTTGTCACGTGTAAGGAGTAGCTATAAAAGATATGTCATGAAGCACAAATCCGGAAGCATGGAATAGGAGGTTCATTGATGTAGTATTCCCTGAAAAATAAAGTGTGAACCGTAGCACAAGAGTGCGTCATGGAGTAATGAAATGGAAAGTGAATGTCACCTACCAGAGATTAAGAGGCTTGCAAGGCATGGGTGGAACATGTGAAGCAACAATGGTATGAGGGTAAGTGCCAAATTGGATGCCAGAGGGAATGGCAATAAGAATAAAAGGTGTGGTGGGAGGAAGTGTAGAAGCAAGGGGATTAGGAAGAAAACAAGGTACTACAACAATGTGTGAGGAATGAGAGGATGTAACCATAGGTGGATTAGATGGAGGATACAAATGGATAATGACCTTAGGAGGTAGGTGAATGACTACTTTAGATAGAGGTGAAGGAGATAAGTGAACAGTGGTGGAAGCTCATTTATGAGGAATATGAGAGAGTTAGTGATCATGAGAGCGAGAGTGAAAAGAAATGACACCTTTTTCTTCTAATTGTTGTAAGTAATCATGGCGAACATAACAATCATTATCACAATGGTGAATGATGTGATGGAAATTGTAGAAATGGTGGCCACACTTTTGTTGTAAGTGGTGAAGTGGATGACGCTGAGTAGAAGGTAAAAAAATGAGCCACTTATCAAGTAAAGTTTGTAGAACATCATGTGGTTTTACATTATGTGATGATTGCAATGGTTCACGAGTGGGAGATGAAGAAGAATTAGGTGAATGTTGACACAATGGAGAGGAAGGAAGACACTTATGCAACGACGAAGATGGGGACTGTAGAGGGAGCTTAATGGATGGAAGAGGAGAAGAAGTAGTAGACGATGAAGTAGTAGAAGAAGTAGAAGGGGGTGGTATAATATGTTATGTAATTAAATATTGTTCTAAATCAATGAATTTGTAGCATAAGAGAGTAAAATATTCACATGTATCATATAATAGATTTTCTTTCAATGTAGGAATTTAGCCACAATAAGAGATAAATTAATTTTCTAAATCAATGGGCTCAAATAATAACTGATGCATGCAAGAATTGAAGTGTAAAATGTAATCTTAAATTGGTTCATTCTTTCCTTGATGCAAAGAAGGAAATCATTAATATGTAACTTTAGGACCATTGTTAGAAATAAATTGTCTAAGAAAAACATTCTCTATATCATAATAAGTACTAATGGATCCATAAGGAAAATGAGCATACATGATGCCTGATTAACTAAAATTGACTATATTAATGTAGTAAAAGATAGATAATATAATCTAGGAGGACATATAAGAAACTAATTAAATGCACTAAAATACTATGTAACTGTACTACATTATACAGCTAGTACAAGTAGAAACCCTAACATGTAAGAAGGGAAAGGAAAGAACTCAGATGAATAATGGATACTTGTCGATCTATGTCGCAGTGATGCACAAAAAATTAGAAAGCATAAGCGACTGTGCCGGGGTCCCAAAGAGGACAGATTTGGGAGGTATGGCTAGAATGCGGGCTTAGGAGAGGACTCGGGTGCCCACAGGTGCTCTGGTAAGCAAAACAGGCACCCTGGTATGGGAAAAAGTTCGAGCACTGGTCTTCACATGTCTGGGAGATGACTGCTATCCTTCGTTACTTATCACATTAATTTCTCTATGCTGCGCCATATGCTCCAAATATTCCTTAAGGAATAAATGACCTACAGAATCTTAGAAGGAAGTATCAAAACCCTAAAACATGAAACATTCAAATGAATGGGTCAGACTAACCTTAGCTTCCACAACAGTGGGCTTACTAAACTTAGCATTGCACTACATTTCAGACCTAAATGTAGTTCTAGTGTATGTGCATGTCATGCCCTAGGTGCTCTTGTGCTAGTCACACTTTTTGAAATAGTGAGAAACAAATAAATGTAGAAAATGTAATAGAATGTGTGCATGGAATAGAACATAATCCCTCCCCCTATGAAGTGTGACAAAAATGTCCTAGCTTGTGCATCGATGATGGAGCTATGTGGATGCCAATGAAATAGATGGATGCAATTCTAGATGGAGTTATAGTAGTAGATGATACTAGGTCCCTCATTATGGTCTCACAACTTTATATTTATAGGGTTCTCTTGCTCTAATTCCGTAATTAACCCCTAAAATGCTGACCAAAAGAAAAATAAAGATGAAAAATGGCTAAAAAAGGCCCAAAAGTGGCAAGAAAGTGATAGAAACATAGGGGCACCCCCAAGTTGGACCAGGGCACCCATGAGCGCCGCACTACTAAATTTGGGCACCCTAGTTGAGGCTAAAATAATGCAGGATGTCTTGAAATGGATGGGCATATGGGTGTAATAGGTTACAAATTATGAAATAAAATAAATAAGATAGCCAAAAGGATGGGATTTAATTAGTTCTTTCTTCACTCAAGAACCTTTTAAATAGTAGTATGAGACCGGGATAAATAAAATGTCTATAGTGCATGATTTTGTGACTACATTTTACCCCCACTTTATGTTGGTGAGTGGAAAGCTCAGTAATATAAAGTAGATAAGGATACGAACCTAATATCGATGAAGAGTGTAGTAGAAATTTGTTGAAGGACTAGACAAAAACATGGAATGAAAAAAAGATTGAGAAGCATAGAAACTATAGATGAAAAATGCACAAAGAAAAAGTGATGAGAGTGAACCTAGGGAAGAACATGTGTGTGTAGCTTCCTTAGTGTGTAGTGTACCTACGTGGTTAGTAAAGAATGTGTGTTGTCACATAATGTTGTTGTTGTTGTTGCCCCCATTTGACTACTTTTTTCTCATATGGCCGGACCTGCAAGGAGAAAATGATCAAGTAGTCAAATATGTCTGTATTTAAGTGTAAAAATGTTATGTAAATACGTATGTGTATGTGAATTATGATAATGTAAATGTAAAGGTAAATGGAACATATGCATTTGATCTATGTCAAGAGAGAAAGTGTAGAAGGATATCCTGTACTGCGATTTTTTTAGGTGATCTCATGCCACCCTGGTTGGAGAAGTGTAGGGAGGAAATGCTATGTGTCCTCTAAGCTCTAAACACTCCATTGAATATGCATGAAGATATCTATGTATCTTCCTAGTTTTTTGGGCGATTCCATGCCACTAGCCGAAGTAGTGTAGAGAGACACACCCATTGTAACCTCTAAGCCTATAACTGCTTCCCAGAAATGCTAAGGACACCATATCCTGTAAAAGCCACTGTGTATAGGGTCCTTAGACTGGTCTAAACCCACTCACTATGTATAATTGAACCGGTGTAAATATGTTGTGTTAGTATGTAAAACCCCCAAATGATACCTCCCTCTTTGGGGGCGCATGCGATGTTGCTAATATGAGACATGTGGCCCCAAAAGAGGACCAAACACATGTATGATGGAACCTTGGAAAGTTATTGGTAGAAACCAAGGCATGTACAAATAAGAAGGATAGCCAAAGATGAATGTAAACACGCAAGCATGTAGAATTTTTTTTGTAAGATATGCAAACAATGTGTAAGCTACCAAGAAAAGTAATGTAAACATGTAAGAAGACAAGTAAGCCACACAAAGCGGGATGCAAACATGGGACATCACTCATGATGTCACAAGACATGAAAGGCCATCATGGCCATAAACAAAAAACAAGTGTGCACACCAAACATAGGGCAAGGCTCGCAAACAATAGTAGATAAGACCAAACAATGTAACAAACAAGTATGGAAACCAATATCCCTGCATAAAAAATGTTGTATATGAAGCACATATTAACATGTTAGAGAGATAACTAGTATGTCAAAAACATGTATAAGCAAGTACTATAAAGTGCTAATTACAAAATGAAATAATAACACCTGGAAGATACATATGTGGATGCCCCCAGAAAATAGTGTAGGAAGCGTAGAGGGTGAGCATCTATGTTGTGTGTAAGAGACCTGTATCTACAATCACAACTAGAAAAGGCATGAATGCACATGTGTGTAAGATATAGATAAATGACATACAAGTAAGCTAACTAGCATGTGTAATAAAGTGATCATGAACAACAAAAGTAAGCAAGAGTGTAAACAACCATAATATGCAGCATGTTGTGGATGGATGGAATGGAATGCAAAATGGAATGATAGGAGCCACGTGCCCCTCAAGTGAATGTAAGTGTATGTAGTGAGATTCATTTTGTTTCCCCCCTTAGCAGTCAAGAATGAACCATAAATGATAGTGAGTCATCGGGAAATGGTTGAGTAGTTTGTATCATGTCTAGAGCATTGTGCGGAAATGTGTATATGCATAGTAGTGATGATGTGTGACATGTAGAATAGATGTGTGTGCACCTTATAGGCTAAACGTATACCATGAGGAGATGAAATGTGCAGTGAAGATTTAGCCCTAATTGTATATCACTATAAGATGAATAGATGAGTGATGATTTAACACTAAACATATATCACTATAGAATGTAAAGAGGGTGTGGTGATGTAACCTAAGGTGGTGATGTAACCTAAGGTGTAGACCACATAGAAAATGATAGAATGGGTGAAAATTTAGCCTAAAGCTTATGTCACTATAAGATGAATAGTAGCGAGTGGTGATGTAACCTAAGGGGTATACCACTACAAACGGATGGAATGGGTGACAATTTAGCCTAAGGCGTATGCCACTAAACTAGTAATGTCACATGATGAAAGATGGAATGGTGAATGTGTAAGTTCCATTTGATTTGTAAAATCTCAGTAGTCGAGTGTGAACCGATGAAATAAAGTGTGTCATCGGGAAGTGATTACAACACATTGAATACAATGTAGTATATGTAAGGATAAAAGAAGACCATATGATGAGCGGTATATGTAAGGATGTAATGTGTAGAATGTGTAAATACGTGATGTGTAAAATGTAAATGCAAGATGTGTAAGGTGTAATGCATAGAGTGATATGTAAGGTATGTGTTATCAAAAAATCACAATACCCCTTGATTTTTCCTATGTATGTGGGGCAATCAGTGTAATTTTGACAACATGTGTCCACCTCTCAAGTTGTGGGAGTTACAAACTTGAGGTGGACCTCCGGAGAAGGAAAAATCCTCTACCTAATTTTACTACTAACACTACTCCTAAAAGGAAAAATGCAGCTAAATAATCCTAAACTAACCATACTAAGGGACCATAGAGAGAGAAAGAGGGTTAGAAATGTGAAAAAATGGAAAATCCTAAGCTAAGGGTGATTACACCAAAATGAGGGGTGTGATACTCTGCTTGAGGGAGGATGGAAGGAAGGTGGAGTTGAGAGAGGTCAGATAGGTGTGACACAAACTGAGATCCCCACTCACCATCAAATCTCTATGAAGCACAACTTCATAAACCTACAAGTGAAAGAAGCATGCACAAAATGGAATAGTAATAGTGGAAATATAAGAAGATACAATAAAACATGAGAAAGGGTTAAAAACACAACAAACACATGATTTTATTGGTCTATAATATGCACACACCATTTACACTGATGCAGAAAGGCATAATTACATTATCAGGCCCAAGAGGAGGCTTGCAGCTCAAATGGAGTTGAGGATTTTTTTTGCAAGAGTTTCTCCAGTTCCTAGAATGCCTCTCTAAAAAATGAGGGGTTCGAGTTCATTATATAGGAAATTCTGCCACCAACCCTCATTAAATCCTTGAAAGATAGTTGACCAACTTCAACTACCACCATTAAACTGGTGGTTGAACTATATTTTCTCCCACCTAATACCTTCATTTTCCTAGGACTCATGATTCATCCAATATGTGACCCATCTAAACTCGTCATAACATCGCCCATGAGTCTAACCTCATGATCCGTCTAACCATGCGTCGCCTGACTTCAACCAACCTGGAGGGTTAGACATCATCCAACTATGTGAGCCGTACATTCTGTGCTTACCAACCAACCTGATGGTCATCATCTCTACAATGTGGGTCATAAAATCTGAGGGCGATAGATGGTTTTATATCTCTGACCATACAACGTGCTACCCGAACAACTGAGTCATTTAACCCTGTTCCGTCCAACCCATCCGTATGCCACGCCACCGACCAACCTGATGGTCATCCATCTACTGGGCCAACCAACCTAGTGATCTCACCAACTTATGTGTTGTACAAATGTGGGAGGTACGATGGGTGTATCAAACTATTTGTATGAGTCCAAACATGTGACCCCACCAACCTACTAGACCAACCCCCATGTGCCAACTTCCGAAGGTGATATCTTGAGCTCTCAGATGAGTTTCAGGGTGAAATTTTATATGATTTAACATGAAAACAACCCATGAAATCTAATAGTGGTGGTATCAAGATATAATTTTTATTTGATCACTTTGAAATGGATCCTTCTTTCTCAGGATGGCTAGTTGTGCATTGGAAGAATGAGTTACCTCAGGAAGTGCATGATGTTTCAAGATGTATCATATCCTCCATTATGTAGGGCATGGAAAATGAATTTCATAGGCACTTTGTTGGAATTATAATTACTCACATGGCTATCATAATATTTAGTTGAATCTCAGGTCCTCTTTCATGCTACACACTCCTTAACGCCCAAAATCCCACTTTTGATGGATTCGTTCCAAAGCCTTCGAAACTTCCTTGAATATCTTGCAATGTTTCCCAAAATTGAAATCTCATATCATTTCATATTTCTCCATGAATCCCTGTCCAATGCTCAAACCCATCCTCCCAAGTTGTTTATTTTTATAGGGGGTAAAAAATAGATAACAATTTGACGACTTCTAGGGGACATCTTCCTGCTAGATGTGTGACCAGTTTCCTGAAGCATCCATTGGGCATGGAGTCATCTCGATATACCAACAAACTGATCCTAAATATTATTTTTTCCCATGAGAAATTAAAACACTGATGCTTGAACATGGAATTTCCTGCTACTGCTCAGATTTTCCCTATCATTTACAAAATTATCCGAATTAAGGTTTTGTGAGAGTGGAAAATTGTCTTGAACCTGTAATTTACTCTCTTCTAAGTCTGATCTATTGGATGAAGAATGAAGCCTTCTGAAACTATCCCAAATCTGATTTATTGCCAAGTGTGAAGCATAACCAAATGATGATATCTTGACAAGGACAAAACATGCAGAAGTTTGGGAACACAAGCTGATTTAGAAAGCTAGAAGCTACTGTTGGAGCTTGATGTTTCCTCATGAACATGCCTCCTCCAAAGAACTATGCAAAGGTAAAAAACACTACAAAACACACTATGTATAAAAGGGAAGATCATACATGCCCCAAGTGGAACATGTAGAATGTGCATACACACTTGTTATACTAAAAGCAAACCTACCTACTCTATGTTAACCAGAGAAATGGGAAATTTCACACGAACCCTGATACTAACAAGATAAAATAGTTGCCCTTCGTCAATATTTTAGACCATGCACGTGATTTGAAAATGGGCATGATCATGGATGAGAGAATGACATGGAAAAAATCCTCTACCCAACTTGCCAAGGTATCAACAATCAAAGAAAGTAATTCCTTCAGTTGATCTATATCATGTTGGAGGTGTTGTTGTTGACCCTTGGTGATTTGAAAAATCATCTGCATGTTCTGTATTGAACATGGCTGGTGGAAACTCTGATTTTGGCCCCAAGCTACCCAAATACCTGATTGGGAAAGTGGCCTTAGGAACCAATGGAATGATCCTTGTGATTTTCCCACTCTTTTGAAGCTCAACCCCATAACTAGGGCTCTCATCCAGACATTCTTCTTAACTATGGTTGTTCACAGGCTGATCTATGCTTTGTTGTGCCTCTACAAATAGCTCTATCTCCACCTTGATGTTTTTTGGAACTCCTTGGTTCTCCTCATTCTCTAATCCATCATGATCTTATGATAAAAGTCTTGCCATTTTTCAGACAAGAAGAGAGATGAGGATCATTAAATTTCGTAGGAACATCCTTCTCACCTTGAAATTGCTCCTCCTCAAGGCCTTAAGCGCCAATAGTATTTAAAAAAACTTATTCCTCCCCAGACTTTCCAATTTGAGCTTCCTTCAGACCTGCCTGCTCTATTTTCACATGCAGCTCCTTCTTTAGGACATTTTGAATTTCCTCATCCTCCCAATCTGAAGCAGACCAGTCACCTATTGATAAAAAATTTTCATCCTTGGTAAGACTGGTTGAGGGAGAATTGTAAGAAAGAAGTTGTGGCATTGTTTCTTACCCAAGAAGAGGTATTTGATGCCTAAGGGACCTATTTTGATCACCTAAAAAGGCCAAGTGATCCTCTAGAACATAACCCCTATTTTATTGACATGCTACCTCCAAAAAAATTGCATGATTATTCCTGAAGCCTTACTGTTTGTAGTATTGTAAGGGAATATCCTGCTCTCCAACAAAATAACATGTCTCTCTCTACCAGTCTTGTAGGATAAATTGGTTTAGTGATAGCTAGGTAGAAGGTAGTTACAACATATGAAGTAATACAAATCTTAGGGACATTGGTTTATGGCTTAGGGAAGTTTGATAGTGACTTGGGTGGAGATGGGAGTGGTCTCTGCAAATGCTTGGGGGGGTTCTAGGAATAAATTTTTTTTGAGACATAAAATGAAGGATAAGGAAGAAAAGGAAATTCCTTAATTTGACGAGGAATGATGGATTTTTCTTTGTTCTTACATGGGGATGGAAGAACTTGGGGTGGTGAGGGAGGGACTACATCAATATGGATGGATTTTCTTTTTCTGACCTGAATCAAAATCTTCTCAACTTGTGATGCAATGGAAAATGCCTGAGGAAGACTGTTTCCCCCTAATGACTAAATCAATACAACTAAATCAACATCAAAGGACCTCAAATAGTAGAAGAATACCATACCTTGTGGGGTATGTATTCTTGAGGGATTCGGTACCAGGTCCTTATAAATATGAGGTTGAAATATGGGATGAACTCCATTGGAGCTTGTTGTCTTTTGTTGAGATATTCCATGAGGCAAATAACATCTGCATCCTCCTTGAAATGGTTGTGTAATTCCTCTCCCAACTAATTCTATGTAGAAATGGATTGTGGTGCCAAATCGTTGTACCAATCTTTTTCTTTTCCTTTGAAATATGAAACCATAAGTCTG
The DNA here is from genome assembly GCA_019776745.2 of Taxus chinensis. Lineage (NCBI taxonomy): Eukaryota > Viridiplantae > Streptophyta > Pinopsida > Cupressales > Taxaceae > Taxus > Taxus chinensis. The sequence goes on along the minus strand of CM034148.1, from coordinate 860,790,336 downwards.
AGGCAAATGTTCTCTTCTATGAAATCAAGAATGGAAAAATGGTTGGTAATATCTTGAATGTAATCAATCGAGGAATGATCTCCATCTCCATGAAAGAGGGGAAAATTTTTCAGGGCCACCTTGGGGATAACATCCCACTACTGTAAGTGAAGAAGACTGGAACTGAAATGATGGAATAAAAAATCTTCTTGGAGAGCCAAGACTACAATGAAATCATTAAAAAAAATTCTACAACAAGAGATGATGGGCTGTTTGAATTAGTGGAGTCGCAAAATATGCTTGAGAGTGCCTTCAAAAGCTGAAACCTTCACCAAGACCACATCAACCTGATGAAAAGAAGTGGTAAGGAAATTCAAACCTATCCCACTGGGTGTGCCAAAACTGTTATCAAAAAATTACAACACCCTCGATTTTTCCTACGTATGTGAGGCAATCAGTGCAATTTTAACAACATGGGTCCACCTCTCAAGTTATGGGACCTGCAAACTTGATGCGGACCTTCGAAGAAGGTTGGATACGCTACCTAATCCTACTACTAACACTAGTCCTAGAAGGGAAAATGCATCTAACTAATCCCAAACTAACCATGCCAATGAAATAGGGAGAGAGAAAGAGGGTTAAAAATGTGTAAAAAGGGGAAATTGTAAGCTAAGGACGATAACACTAGAAAAAGGGGGTGATATTCTTTGCTTGAGGGATGATGGAAGGTAGGTGGAGTTGAGAGAGGTCAGACAAGTGTGACACAAACCCAGATCCACACTCAACATCAAATATCCATGAAGCACAACCACATAAACTTGTAAGTGAAAGAAGCATGTAAAAAATGGAACAATAATAGTGGAGAGGAAAGAAGATACAATACAACATGAGAAAGGGTTAAAAACACCACAAAAACACGATTTTATTGCTCTATAATACACAGAGACAATTTACATTGATGTACAAAGGTATAATTACATTATTAGGCCCAAGAGGAGGCTCGCAGCTCAAATGGAGTTGAGGAATTTTTTTGCAAGAGTTTCCCAAGTCCCTAAAATGTCTCTAAGAAAATGATGGGTTCGAGTCCATTATATAAGCAATTCTGCCACCAACCCTCATTAAATCCCTGACAGGTAGTTGAACAATGTCAACTACCGTCATTAAATGGGTGGATGAAATTTTTTTTCACCCACCTACCACTTTCATCTTCCTGAGACTCATGAGCCATCCAATATGTGACCCATCCAACCTTTCCATACCACCTTCCAGGTGTCTAACCTCATGACCTGTCTAACCATGTGTCTCCTGACTTTGACCATCCAACCTGGGGGGTTGGACGTCATCCAACTATATAGGCCGTAAATTATGTGGTCACCGACTAACCTGATGGTAATCATCTATACACCATGGTTCATCCAACCTAAGGGGGCTCAATGACTATCTATCGATGACCATAAAATGCGTTACTTGACCAACCGAGTCATCTAACCCTGTTCCGTCCAACCCGTTTGTATGTTGTGCGACTGACCAACCTGATGGTCATCCATCTGATGGGCCAACCAACCTAGTGATCTGAAAAATTTCTGTGTCATGTAAATTTGGGGGTGTGAAGGGAATCTCAAACTATCTGTACAAGTCCAAATATGTGACTCGACCAACCCAGGCGTTCAACCCAGCTGACCAACCCCTAGGGGCCAACTTCTGAAGGTGATATCTTGGAGTTTTAGGGTGAAATTTTATATGGTTTTGTATGAAAAAAATACACTACATCTAATGGTGGTAACCCCAATATCAAATTTCAAATTATCACTTGGAAATGTCTCCTTCTTTCTCGTGATGGCTAGTTGTGTGCTGGAAGAATGAGTTTCCTTGGGAAGTGCATGATGTTTCAAGATGTCTTGTCTTCTCCATTATGTAGGGCATGGAAAATGACTTCCATATTCACTTTTTGGGACTTATAATTCCTTGAAAGGCAATCAAAATCTTTCATTAAATCTCAAGTCCTCTTTCACGCTACACACTCCTTAAGGTCCAAAAGCCCACTTCTGATGGATCAGCTCCAAAGCCTTCAAAACTTCCCTGAATCTCTTACAATGTTTCCCAAACATTAAATATCAACTGTATCATTACATATTGCTCCATGAATCCTTGTTCTTTTCTCAAACCCATCCTCCCAAGTTTTCTATTTTTAGCGGGGGTAAAAAATTAATGTGTAGATAAAATAGGAATGTAATGCTAGACTCCTATATGATGAAGAATAGTAGAATTTGTGTGAAAATACATGGTGTGCAACTAGCATGATGTATGAGGTGTAAAGACACAAATGACCGAATGGTGTAGAATGTATGACACATAATTTTTGATGAAGTGGAATGCGTAATGCTTATAGTGCATTGTGTGGGGTTTAGTGTGGTAGTAATCCCTCAACAGTAAAGTGTGAACCAAAGCACAAGAGTATGTCGTCGGGTAGTGACGATGTAGGTGTGTATGATGATAATGCAAAGATGATAGGTACTAAAAGTGTGATGTAGTACTATGCAACGATGCTATAAATGAGGGGGGGGAATATTAGGTGTGATGCCCTCTAGGATATATATGAATGCATTTGGTCTAGTAAGATCATCTAAAAGACAATTAATGTCATTATCGAAATCATATTGAACAACATGGGAAACTTGATAAGAAATAGTCTATGGATGGTTGTCCAAATAACCACGAATACGCAAGTTAAACATTATCATGGTGTATTGTTCATTAGTAAAGGGAGGCAGTGGACACCCATGAGTATACCGAATAGTAAAATTGGGTGAGTAACCAAGGAAATAGTTATTGTAAATGCACACAGTACCAAATGGCATAGGAAAATTTATATCAATATGACCACGATCAAGTGTGCCTCCAATATAATCTAGCCAATATTGGCCGAGAGTAAGTGGAGAGGAGTATTATGATGCGCAAGGTGAATAATAATATTAAAAACACAAAGTCCATATTCAAAAGTGAGAATAATAGACCCATGATATAAATACAGATGATATAAAGGAGAATGGAAATATTCGAAGGAAATATCAAGCCGAAGGAGACCATCGTGTGAACATACGGTGGCATTACAAGAATTATCAAGCAATATGTGCTCCCAATAAGAATAATCCATGAAGAGAGTACAAGTGATTGGTGGGTGTACTGATGGTGATGGTGGAGGTGCGGATGATAAAGCGATATCTGTGGAGTGGCAAAGCCCCCGATATGGAATAAGAGTAGTAGTAGGAACATGTGGCATAGAAGGAACTGTATCTATCATACAAATGACACCCTCAAGTGGTGATGAGTAAGGTGGTTTGTCCAAAAGTTTTGGTGATGGAGGGATAGGTAAAGAAAGGGAACATTCTAGAGTAGACCCCGTAGAAAGTATCTTAGCATTCATGATATTAGGGGTTGGTGATGAAGCAAGAGGAACCATATCATCCATACAAATAGTGGCATTAGGATTCATGTGGAGTTTCGAGAGGTTATGATCCAAGAGAAAAAGGTTGGGATGTAGGAACAAATATTATATTAGGAGAGTCGGCTATATATAATGTGGGAGAATTAATGGGAGAATGCAAAGGAAAAATTGATTCAACAATGGGAGGAGATACAACTATGTAGTCAAATGAAGGAACTTGTGCTTCTTCTAGAATCCATGCTAGAACATTAGGATCGACGGTAGACATATAAGAAACAATAGAGTCATCTAGAGCTTTATGATCTATTTTAGAAGATGACAGCTACAATAAGTGAAGGGCAAGGTCTATACCCAGAAGGATCAATAGGAGTATCAACAAAGGCCTAACCAAAGCTATAAAATTGTAGGATGATTAGAGATTCAAAAGGATGAATCTTATCCATGATAAGATTCAGGTTCACCAAAATGATTAACTAAAATTTACTATATTAATGTATTAAAAGATAGTTAATCTAATCTATGTTGACATATAACGCAGTAAGTAAATGCACTAAAATAGTATGTAAATGTACTAAATTATAGAACTAGTAAAATTAGAAACCCTAATATGAAATAAGAGAAAGGAAATAACTCAGATGAATAATGGATGCTTGTCAGACTGTGTTGCAGTGATACACAAAAAATCAAAAATCAGGAGTGATTGTGTCACAGTCCCATGGAGGACAAATCTGGGTGGTATGGTTGGAATGGGGTTCTTAGGAGAGGACTGGGGTGCCCACGAGTACTTTGGTAAGAAAAATAGGAACCTTAGTGTAGGAAAAAGGTCTAGAACTGGTTTTCACAGGTCTGGAAGATGATTGTTATCCTTTGCTACTTATCACATTAATTTCTTTGTGTTGCGCCAAATGCTCCAAATATTCCAAGAGGAAGAAATGACTTGCAAAAACCCAAAAGGAAGTATCAAAACCCTAAAAAGTGAAAGATGCAATGTAATGGGTTGGATTGACCTCAGCTTCCAAAACAATGAGCTTACTAAACTGAGCGTTGCACTACATTACAGACCCAAATGTAGTTCTGCTGTGTGTGCATGTCATGCCCTAGGTGCTCTTTTGCTAGTTGCACTTTGTGAAATAGTGAGTAATAGTTAAATGTAGAAATTGTCATCGAATGTGTGCATGGAATAGGATAGAATCCCCCCCCCTATAAAGTGTGATATAAATTTCCTATCTTGTGCCTTGATGATGGAGCTATGTGGATGCCACTTAAATATATGGATGCAACTTTAGATGGTGTGATAGTATTAGATGATGTTATGTCCCTCATTATGGTCTCACAACTTTATATTTATAGGGTTCTCTTGCTCTAATTTCATAATTAACCCTGAAAATGCCAACCAAAAGAAAAATAAAGATGAAAAATGGCTATAAGAGGCCTAAAATGTGGCAAGAAAGTGCTAGAATGATTAGGGTGACCCCAGGTGGGACCAGGGAGCCCATGGGTGCCCTGGTTCTAAATCTGGGCACCCCAGTCGAGGCTAAAATAACATGGGATATCCAAAAATGGATGGCCATATGGGTGTAATAAGTCACAAATTAAGAAATAAAATAAACAAGATGGCCTAAAGAGTGGGGGTTAATTAGTACTTTCTTTACTCAAGAACCTTCTAAATAGTAGACTTAGACGGAGATAAAAAAATGTCTAAAGTGCATGATTTTGTGACTACAATACCATTGGAGAACATGATAAAAAAGGCTATGATGAAATGCTTTAAGTAAAAAGTGATCATTAGAATAAGCAGACATGGCTCAATGACAATGCTTGAGATGTAAATAAGGATTTCCAGTTCCATCGAAACATGAAAAGTTAGGCATGATGAAGTCCTTTGGGAAAATGGAATTGTGAATATTTTTAGGAATATGATTGCCATGTAGATAATTATTGTCAATTGAATCTTAATAGGATTTAATTTCGAGGGTGAGTGTATTAACTTGAGATTGTAAAGTTCCCAAAACATGTATGAGGGATAAAATATCATGTGAAGGAATGGTTGGTGAAGTGAGAAGCATATTTAAGGGTTGGATCTTTTCATTGTGAGTGATCATGGGAATGTGAGAGGGAGAGGTGGACGTGGAAGGAGGAGAATGAGGAAAAGGAGGAGGAGAGGAACATGGAGGCTCTATGGGAACACTACATGTAGGATTAGGAGACAAAATAAGAGGCGGACTAGTGGTAGGAGTAGAATCATCATGAGAAACAAATGCAGAAGTAGAAGAATAAGGAGTAGTAAATTCACATTCAACAGTCTTAAGAGAAGTAACATCATCACTAACACGTTCATGATGTATAGTAGACATCACTATCAATAATATTTTCACAAGAAAGTATTTCATCAAGACTATCATCAGCATACAAAGAAGTGGTAGGAGTACTAATTTATCATATTTATCATTGCAATCATTGGAAACATTTTTAGAAGTAGGAAGAGTAAGAGATATAGCTTTGCATTCATCTTGACTACTAATAGAAGCAACATCATGCACATTTACATTTTCAACATTAAAATTATAATTATTGGTATCCGTATTGTCACAAGAAAGAATATGATCAAGCAAAGAACCTCCAATATTATTATCATGTGCTATAAGAGGAGGAGAAGAAGGTGCAGCAGTATGGGTGACTATAGAAGATAAGGGAGAACATGAAGCAAATATTTTATTAGGGGAGACTATGTAAATGTTAGGGGTGTCAAGGCCAATAGGCAAGGTGTTTTGGAAAGAAAGAATTTTTTGGAGGATAGAAGAATCACATTGAGGATTGTGGTAGAGGTCACGAAATTTAGATTCTACATAAGTGTCATAAAAAAAAATTTGTAGACATAAATTGACCATATTATGCTTGGGATATGAGGACCTTTTTTTAGCCATGAGGGTTTTTGGGATCCTAGGGCAAGAAGTTTGAAGAAGAACAGGTTCACCAAATGATTTAATAAAAACTAAATTTAATTTAATTACAGAGTAACTTATATGATAAAATTAGTAAATGGAATTGACACTTTAGAAGGCAAAAATGACACGTAGAAAGAAAAGATTAAAAATGAGGACATTAGGGAAAATCAAATCAGGAGTAGGTCGTGCATGGTTGTCGCATGTAAATGCACATCTCAATGTTGGACATGTAGAATAAGTTTTGTGTCGAATTGACCAAATGTTACTGGAGTGAATTCTTGTAAATGAATATCTAAATCATTTATTTCTTTATGCACACGTCCATTGCAAATTATGGTGCCAAATTTCGTATGTCAGACATCAAAATTTGTAAACATATGTGGAGTACTAGCTGGTCAATGAACGGACTGTGGACTGATTTGGAATTAATGAAAATGTCCCCACTGCAATCTGCTCTACGCAATCTCTGTATTTTTCTTCGCAATGATCATCAAAACATTTCCTGTAGATGTTGCATGGTTGCACAGTGAATCTCAGTTTTATCCAAAAATATAATCTGGGTTTAGCTTAAATTTCTGTTGTAGTTTCCTTACATATATATCGTACAAACCATTAAATTTTATAGAAACCCAGATCATGAAACAAAAGTTACAATCTATTCTTCAAATGAAAATAATTGAAACTAACAATCACCATTTGCACATCATAATAAGATTATGATCTCAAGAGGCAATGATTGAATCTGAAATTTAAATCAATGTAAACTCAAAATTAAATATGGTGTATAGCCGACTTACACATAAAAGGATCTAGCCAACTCTAATACCACTGATAAAAACTACACAATAATTTAAAAAACACCGAATATAATTGTATTGAATTTAGAAATCATTTGGGATAAAACAACGAATAAAATTGTATTGAATTTAGAAATCATTCGGGATATCAATTACAATGATAGAGGTTACATTTTATAGCGTTTGATCTCCTACAAAGGTGAGTCAAACTCTAATCTTCAATCCCTCATACCACTCTCCATGAATCTATCAAACTTATCCCTAGGATATCTCTCACATCCCTTTATTATATCACACACCAAAATAGCTAAGTGCGTTGTATATTCAACAACTTCACTCACACACAGCTATTAACTATATTATTAATATGAATTGTATTAACTCATTATTAATAATATTACAATTTATTAATAATGTCACAATATATTTGTAACATTTAGTGATGTCACTTATGAAAAACACATGTAAGAAATTAATTGTACAAACGTTCCATATATATGATTGATCTCACCGAATAGATCCATGTGGATCAGGAGAGCAAGAAGTTAATACATGTTCAGAAAATAAGAATGCAATCTTGATTTAATGATACAGAATCTTAATTTATGGAACTATATTTGGAGGTGGTGGAAGGAGCTATTATACATTCATTCTTAAAATGCAAAGGATTATTCATCATAGTGATGGACATTTTTTTGTGGATATCAAATTGTACTCCACCAGTGTAATTGGTTTTGTACATTTTATGTGTTAAGGTACACATGTCTGTAGGGATGTCGAAACCTATGAATTAATAACAAATATTCACTTCTTTGACAAATATATATTTCCCTGGGTTACGAAAATCCAATTTTAGGAAGATGCTGGACACATTAGGTTGAACACATGTTATGATAGCAAATCACGTGTGGTTGTGAATTTATTTAATATAAGAAAGACTATATTTGATCAACTTATTGTCAATCTTTTAAATATTGCTTATGAATAATGGAAGTCACTTGCTTCTGCATATTGATTAGGGGAAGTCAATTTTGTGAAAGAGGCAATGCGCTACACTAGTTTGATTTACTCCTGACATGAGCTATATTTCCCAAATGAATTGCTCTCAATGGAATTATGCATGCCACGTAGGATTTTTAACGTGGGATATTTTAGATAAATATTAGGGGTAAGTTATTAAACAACTTCACTCCAGCACCTAGATGTTGAGTGAAATTTAGTCTTATCAAAAAAAAATCCTGGGACCATCATGGAGTAAAATGATCTCACATGACTGTTAAACAATACAGAATAGAAATTTTATTAGTATGATCCACCTGGTAAATCAGTCTCCGCAGAGTTCACTATACCATTCATTTTTGTCAAACTTTTACATAGGTGGTCTCATCATATTTAGGTATTAATGTCTCCATATGTAATACAAAGAATTAGTGTTTAATCTAGTTACATTGAAAAATACTTTGCGTAGAACCATGAACATAAAGGGAGTGCCACAGCATCTCCAGAAACAAATGAAAAAGGAAACAACATGTCAACATTCTAAATCATGTCTACATAAATATGAAACCAATTGCAATAAGTACATAGATGAGATACATATGGACTAGGTTGTATGCATTTGAGATCTCAAAGAGGATTACTAAAATAATTGCAAACTGAAAGTAAGAAGTGAAATTTATGTACCCGAGTTGTATTTGTAGGACTATATTTATAGAGTGTTCTTTCCCGAATTTGAAGTATCTCACTAATAAATATGGAAGTCTTAGCATTTCCGAGTTTCATATCAAATGAAGTTACTTAAAGATGCAAAAAAATTCAGCTGGAGAGACATTTTCCAATATGGATGGTTTTATCCTCAGTAAGGATATTTTTGATCACGAATAACAATACGTTCTTCTATGTCTATATTTTTACCAAGTCTATATGAAAAACATTCCATGATTGTAATTGTGCAATAGATTTAGGGCTCTTTCTTCATATTCTTTTATTGAAGACCTGTTATCCTGTAAAATTGGCATGGGCAATTTTACAGATAACCATACCAAAATTTTGTTCTGATCCCTTGTCGGGGATTCCTTGCATTCGGGAGCGTTGCAAAATCCCTTCCCGGGAAATCTAGTCTTCTGAACTTAGCCATTTTTGGTCTTTTTGGTCGGGCGCATATAATGACCATGCAACATCAAAAGTTCACGTGCCCCCTTTAAAGCCTTTGGCGCATGTTTTATTGTGTCAACAGGCATTTTGGTGCACCTCACTATGTTGAGTCTTCCATGCATGCGCCAAGGCGCATGCGCCTTCCTGTCAACAGAACATTTGTTGCGCCAAGGGCGCACATACTCCTTTGTCAACACCACTTTCAGTGCGCTGTAGGCGCACATATCTTCGTGTTGACAAGTGTTTTGGTGCGCCCAAAGGGCACATGTTTTCTTGTGTTGACAGCTCTTTTGGTGCGCCACTTGAAAAGTTGGTGGTGCATTTATTGCTACCCTCACCTATAAATAGGCGCATCTGCGCTGTCATTGTTACCAACGCAAATCACATGATTTTTTCTCTGTACCTATCAACACACAAGCCCTGTCGCTTTCAAATCACTTTGTGGACCTGTTTGCACATTTCTTCATGCACTTCGTGTTTGTGTTTTTTGGCTGCTTGTGGGTATGAATTGGATTGAAAAGAATGAAATCATGAACTTTCTCCTCCTACTGTCTTTCCACATATTCCTCCCCCTATTTCCAGATCTGCTGGTAGAGGAAGCTCTGTCCTGAAATAATAGCTTGGAACCCTTTGTTTAAAGCCATTTCTATCACCCCCAAATGACCCTGCAAAAGGAGGCTTAACCACATATAAACCCCTCAGAGAGAGAACTGAAGCTTGAAAAGAAAACTATATTTTTCTTCTCCTTTGGCGCATTGGCACACCCTGCAACACAAAGAATTGTTGTGCCAATGGCGCATCTGTCGCCCATGTTACACAAAGAGAAGTCGCGCCAATGGCGCAAATTCCCTGCCTGCTTCATCATGAAAAGTTGCGCCCTCAAGGTGCACTTCCTTAGTTTGTTGCAAACACTTTCTCTGCACCCCCTCATGGCGCACCAAACCCATTTGTTACATCGTTAAAACCTGTGCCCTTTTGCGCACCCTGCATATGTGCAACACCAGTTAAATCTGCTCGAAGTGCAAAGCTTTAAATGACGCAGGCACATCCCTCATTGCAACAACATCATGTTATGCATTCCTTCCATGTGCCGCATCGAGTTCCTTTAAAGCGCAAAAAAATCATATGTTACACAAACCTTATATGCGCCTTTGGCGCACCGAAGTTCCATGCAACATGAAAGATATATGTGCCCTTTATAAAACGCATCCACATGGCGCAGGTGCACTTGTGCTTACAACAACAAAATGTATCATGCAGTATCCATGCGTCATGCATCCTTTGGCGCTGATTTACCCCTTGCAGCATCCCTTCCCTGTGTGCCTTACTATTTAGCCCTGTAGCCTGCAGTATTCATGCACCCTACGCCTTGAGGCCTTTAAATTGCTAACTCTTTCTTCTGTCAACATTTCAATGGAAAATCAGACAGCTGACATGGCTTTCTTGCGTTGGGTTTCACTTCTTATTCTTGCAGATCAGCAACTAAGTTCAGAAGTTACATATGTCAACATCAAGCAGGAAACCTATCAAATCTAAAGGTAAGGCCAAGCTCACAGAAGAAGAAATGAAGTATAAGTATCAGAGGGTCAGGAATGCTCGAGTCCCAAGCAGAGTGTGACCTAGACATTAGAGACTCAGAACTGGGTCATATTGACATGGAAGATTTCTGGGCCAGAACCTAGAAGGGTCACAAGAAGTCCATGGATGGACAAGCTGATAGGAAGTGTCCCTGCACTTTGCTGGGTGGGATCCCTGTTAGTGCCGTAGACAACAATGATTTTATGATGGTGGTAGCCCGATGCTACAACAAGGACATAGGATGTGTTCATGGGGAGAAGGGCGAGGTCATTATTAACCTCACTGCCTGCCACTTTGAGATAATTCTCGACATTCCTCATCACCGGCACTTTGTGGCCGTCAGCCAAGAAGATTGCATCAAGGCTTGGGACGACAATGAAGATCAGTGCATGTAACTGATGAATGAAGTTTACCTAAAGAACAAAAAAGTAGTGACTCGATGGCCACAAGTCATTCATCGCAGTGACTTTTCAGAGGAACTCAACGACATAATTACGTTCCCAAGCAGAGTCTTTGGGCTTCCTGACGCCCATTATTTTCACAAGTGGATGCTGCGGTACCTTGAAACAATGAACAAAAATGTGCCCGATCAATGCTTTGAATGGGCATAAATCATAAGCAGCACAATATCGGAGCAGCTACAACAACTTAACACAATGGGGAGGTTCTATATGAACTCCTATGTGGTCTATGCTGCAGCTTCAGAAAGGGAATATCCAGCTCTGATGCGGTGTGGGGTTTGGCCCCAAGTTAAAATCTATGAATACTATCCAGAGCTAAAGTTGGAAAATAGCATCCCCTAATTCACAAAGATCAATGATGCATTCTTCTACTTCATCATCTTCCTGTTGAGGTCGAATATGACTCACGGTCACACGACCAAGAGCATAGTTGCGGTTACTAAAGAAGTGGGGGGCCCTATTCACTCAGTTCCCCACATTCACCTATCTAAGGGTGGTTAATTTCTTGGGGGAACCGACTAGACTGCCGAGGTATGCCGGGCCCAAGTTGATCCTGTTGGAGCAGTCGAGGCAGCTAATCACCTATCACGAAAAGTGCCTAAAGAGAAAGAAGGGTGGAACTCCTTTCCCCCTCACAGTGGGTAGATATACATGTCTCACTCACCACAAGGCAAAAGATATGTTTACAGAACTGGAGCTGCTAAATCTGAAACATGACTTCCCAGCAAGGCCCACCTTCGACCCGAGAAATTGTCCGCCTAGGGCTAATCTCGACTCGATCCACATCCCTCAGATCAAAGATATCTACATTGACATATATCATGAGGTTGAGCTCAGAAGGAAGGATCATTCTCGCTTGGCCTTAGCAGAAATCATCCAGTACGGGGTGGCCATCGTCCCCAAAGGCTACCAAACTACTGAGTAGGAAGTGGATCAAGTGTATCTTGACACAGGTGGGGATGATTGGCCTTTTACGTTGATTGATAGAACCAAAGCACCTCATAAACAATTGAGGAAAGGGTTAAGGAAACTCTGCGTAGAACAAAGCATTGGTGCCGAATGAACGGGATCATCTACCTCGGAGTCGATTTCACAACCTCTCCGTTGGGTAACGCACCTCCTCGATCAAAACAACAGCCAAAAGGAAAGGGTAAAGGTAAATAAAGTGAATCCAGTTCCACCCAAGAAGAAGATCCTAGAAATCCCTCCTTCCGCTTCACAAGAACATGGGTTGAAGTCCCGAAAAGCACAGAAGAAGAAGTAGCGGAAGATGTTCCAATAGGCCCATCCACTCAGGATGTCGCCACTGACTACAACAACTGAGGTCCCTTGTGTTCCTTCTCCTTCTCCTCCTTCCCCTCCTCGAGTGACTCAAGTGACCATTCCTTTGGTCGTGTCCTCTCCCCCTTCTTCTAATGTACCTCCTGCTTCTTCGTCCATCTTCTCTTCTCTCACGAACCTGTCCCCCTCCATTTCTTCCCTCATCTCTGAGCTCCTTTCCCTTCCTATGTCTTCCTCTCCTGCAGTATCCCTTCTTCCCGTGGGCACTTCCTCAGCTTCCCTCTCGATGCCACCTCCACGTGTCTCCATGTTTTTCCCTTCTACTACTGCAGCTGCCACCCCTTCTATGTTTCTGGTCCTTCTCTCATAAGTCCAACCTCGGATCTCCCAACACCTGAGTCAGCAGAAAAAGAAAGTTCCCATCGCTCTGATGGACTTCTCCGTAATCCCGTTAAAAGGGGCAAAGAATCATAAGCCCATCACACGCTTCTCTCAGAGTGCTTCAGAGAGAGAGGGTAATGGAGATTGCATACCCCAATCCTTTGAAGGATAAAAAGGATCTGTCTTCGACAGATTACACAGTGACTCAAGTCACAATGGGTACATCTTCAGAAAGCCTACAAGGAGAGGCCCTATCTGCAGTTGACGCCCTTTGCAAGAAACTTCAAGAAGCAAAGGAAGAGAAAAGGCTAGCTAAAGAGAAAAATAAATATCTTCTCCATGCCTTGCAGAAAATGGGCAGTGCACCTCCTACAACTGCCGCCGAAACTCCTGAGCCTCTGAGCCAGGATAAGATCAATGAATATGCTAAAATCGGTGAGCAGGGCATGGCAGTTTCCACCTGGAGGAGCCAAATCCTCAAAGAAAGTGAGGGAGTTCATCGCTAAGTTCACAGATTTGTACCAGAATATCAAACAAACAAACAAAGAACTCCAGGCGATAGCGGGACCCATCTCCGAAGAGCTTGATCATGCCAAGATGTAAAATGAGACCTTTCAGACGAATGCTCGACTGTTCATTCGATGATCTGGTCAAGTTTGGCATCTTTGGACACCCTAGAGCACTGAATAAAATCCTTTCCACTTTGGATTATCGAGTGGATCAGCTAGAGTTCGTCTTGGAAAAGATCGACAAGGTAAAGGAGGTAGCCCTGGATGCAATGCATCAAATGGAACAGATCATTCTCATAATGTCTCCAGGGTTACTCACTCCTTCTTTCACCTTAAGAAAGGTGGATGAAACTATTCAGATCTTCAAGGAGATCGTTTCATAGGGATTAAGGCCTAGAAGTCACGTTCGATGCACTGAATCCATCAATAACCTATTGGCGTGTCGTGACTTCATTGGGTACCTGATAGAGGCAGAGAATGATTATTCCAAACTCTCGAAAAATCTCATAGATGAGCAGGAGACCTGCGAAGCTATCAGCAATCGGCACAAGGATCCTTCTGAAGATCAATTTGAACCCATGATCAACAAGTTCATGGAGCAACCCTGCCCAGTTCCACATCTCGTCACCAGAGCAGCAAAAGAAGGATACCCCCCTTCCAGCCACGGGATGACGATGAATAGTTTCTTTCTTCTCATCTTTCTCTTAGTAAAATATCTAAGTCATGTTGACACAAACAATGACATCATCCATGTTGCACCATGGGATGATGTTATCCATAAAAGTTGTCAAAAGTCAACAAATGACTTTGTAATCTATTGTAATATAGTTTTGTAAATAAGTGGTTTGTTTGCTTTGGTCTTCTTTTCTTCTCTCCTTCTATAAATACTTGAATACTTGTTGTATTCAAGGGGTGGATATCTTTTAGATGAAAAATAGAAGTGAGAAGAAAAGGATTTGTACTTTTTTGTAACAGAAGAAGATATTAATGCAAATATTAAGACTTTTTGATAAATATGTGTGTTATGAGGCATCTGATCTTTCTTATGTCGGATCTATGTGTTTATTATATTGAATCTATCTCTAATTTTTTGTCATTTATTCATCAATATTGCTTTATTCATTTATGCAAACAGGTTTGGCTCTGTTTACTACCAATCCCAAAACATAAACCCTCTGACCTTTCTGCTTTGGAATTCATTTCTTTTCTCCCTTTGGACCTGATATTTCTTCATCTTCTCCTTCAATTCCTTTCTCTTTGTAATTGGAAACACACATGTCTGAGATGAGATCCCGAACCCCCCGAAGGTAAAATATTGTGACACTTGCACGAGATTCTTGCTAGTAGAATAGCAATAAACCAGTTTCGCTTTGCTGACTCAAAGAGGGGCTATGCCCTGCACACTGTTGGCTTGTCTATCCATAGATCTGTCGCTCAAGTTGACAGATTTTTGAACCAACAGTTTTTGATGAATCTACTAGGGATCGAACAGATCTATTTGATCTATGGTGTTGGTACGTTAGGGAATTAATAAAAAATCAGAAAAAAAATCACTACCTGTTTGCAAATTTCAACTTTTGTTCAAAATCCAAAATTTTTGCAAAAAGTGACTCCAAATTGAAAATTTTCTTCTGAGATCCATAGATCTAGCCTAGTTGGAGATATTTAGTTCGCTGAGTTTTTATAAAAATATAGTATTTCTTCCACAGATATGAGTTTTTGACAGTTTACCAAAATTTTCAAACTCTTTGAAAAATTCAACTCTAGATCTTAAAATTAGCTTGCTAAGCTTCACCCATCATTTTATCCTCGTTTTTCTTTGTCATAAAACCGCAATTGGTTTTCAAAAGAGGATAAAATTAAATATTCAGAAACGTACGTACTACTGATTATTGTCAAAAAAATCAGAAAATCAGCAAGTACAACCAAAAAGAGTTTTTAATCTACTTCACAATATTGCAGATTGGGAAGATACGCTGGCCAGGTGAACCCTTTACTCATAGTAGGAGATCTCGTGGATAAGTTGATCCTACTTTCGATCTGCTTCAAAGGCACAACTTCAATATAAGGCCGGCGCACTCTTCATCACTAAGTTCAGTTGATCGAGTCAGCCAGAAGTGCCTCACCTCCATGAAAGAACCAGTTTTCACAAGGAGCTTCCACATCCCTTTGTAGTGCCTTATTACTCAGCGGAACAGCACTTCCAGCCCGTGTTCTTTTTCCACCCATCTAGATGGCGGTACCATGTGGAAATGCTATGGGTCCCTTGGCCTGGCCGCATCCGGTTCACAGCACTCCCACATGGAAACTGAAAGAATTTCCCCAAATTTGATGAGAGCAGAAACCAAAGCATGGATTCGCACATATCTGCATTCATTATGTCATGCCAGTATCCTAGATGTAACCCATGAAGATGTTTCAGTTCACCTTTTTCTAGAAACTCTACAAAGGCCCGCAGCTGAATGGTTTCAGTATTTTTCGGCCAGATCTATTACCATGTTGGGCCACCTTACGGGATGCTTTCGAAGATAGGTACAAAGCCTTCAGAAGATGCATGTATACTCTATTATCATAGATTACTCACCTAAAAAAGGAGGCCAATGAGACTATGCATGATTTTATCACCAGGTTTAATGCATTAATCAACCCGTGTGCCTATTGCCATGCTTCCAAAACCAGAAAATCAGAATTATTTTTTCGTGAACGCTATGAGCTTGAAAGTAAGTTTCCTACTCCTACAAGAAGAAGTAGTTACATTGACTCTCTGCCTAGGCCACTGCAATCCGAATTGAAGACAACTTGCTAATATCTGGCGAATTGAAGCGGGGACTCAGCTAAGCTTAAATCTTTAGGCCATTCGCCTACTACTTCATCTGATCTGACATTTCAAAAGATGGCGAACGACTTACTCGCATTAAAAAAGTAGTTAGCTCAAGCTTCCCCCAGTTCCTCATACTGGGATATCCCACAGAGGAATTTTATTTCAACCCATGTTCCTCAAAGACTGCACTTGCCTGTAACTACTCCATAGCTCGCGCTTGAGGCTCCTCCGGTCAACGCTTTAGCTGAAATCGAAAAAGAGGAGCAAGATTACGAAGAACCTTCATCTCAAGGTGAAAGATGATCAAGATGTCGGTGAGCCGATTGGTGACTCTACTATCAGGTATATTGAATTTGATGAGGAAGAATTTGATGAAGAGGAAGGTACACAAGGTTATGCAAGTGGAAAAATCATATGATGTTTTTACTCGCTCGTAGCAAGGAAAAGAAGCAGAGGTCACTACCCATGTGTAGAAAGAGAGGGCTGTGTCAAACGCACCTCCAACCATTGCTAAAAGAGGTAATCCTCTTCCTAATCTACCCCCTGTTAAGTCTTTTACAAAGAAATCATTTCCCTCCATCTCTCCTCCAAATCAGCCTTCTTCTATTTCCATAAAGACCGGTAATCCTACTCTACCATCGCGAAGTGAAGGACTCATTCCTTCACAAGGGCAACCCTTAGCCACATTTGACATCATAGATCATGCTAAAAAAACTAAGATCCAAATGTCTGAAGCCCAATATCTTCAGTCAAATCTCGAACAGCTTGATAAGGTTGACTGAAGTATATTTAAAGTCAAGCTGCCATAACTAATCAAGTTTCTCTAAAAGGAATCCTTTCCACCCCTCCTTCACGTCCAGCATAATTTTTTCCTTGACTTATGCATCAGGCAAGATAGAACCCTTCTATCTCTCCTTCCTAATCAATGGCCACAAGTTAAGTAACTGCATAATTGATTCTAGAGCTTCTGATAACGCCATGCCGGCAAAAGTCACCCATGCTTTAGGCCTCACCCTTACCAAGCCTTTTGGAAAATGTTATTCCTTGTAAACCAAGCAGGTTCTGTTGATTGGTCAAATCAAAGATGCTCAATTTACATTTGCGGTGTTCCTAGAGAAAAGAGTAAAGATGACCATCCTTGTTGCCGACATTCCAGCAGCCTATGGAATTTTGCTGGGAAGAAGCTTTTGTAGTGAAGTTGGTGGGGAGATTCATATGGACTAGTCTAAGGCTAGGATCCCCGTCAAACGTGTAATGCAGAATATTGGAGCCTTAATCACAAAAGAAATACCTGGTTACCAACTCCGATGACCCCAAATCCCAAATTATCTTTGAAATCATCAGGAATGGGAAACTATTTTTTGTCTACCGAGTCCAACAAAATGGGTGTCCTCATCTAAAAAGAAGATCTTAACAAGGTCTGGACTTTGTAGTTTGATTGCAGCTGCGCGAACAAGTGGATGTGGCACTGGAGCCGTGCTAATATCTCTCGAAGAGGAGATTATTCCTCTCTCTTTTAAATTACAATTTTTCAACACAAATAATACTTGTTGAGTATGAATCTCTACTACTCGGCATGCAAGATGCAAAGGAAAGAGGAATCAAAAATATGA
The DNA here is from genome assembly GCA_019776745.2 of Taxus chinensis. Classification (NCBI taxonomy): domain Eukaryota; kingdom Viridiplantae; phylum Streptophyta; class Pinopsida; order Cupressales; family Taxaceae; genus Taxus; species Taxus chinensis. Next base: position 860,772,372 of record CM034148.1, on the reverse strand, counting down.
GAGTACAAGGTGATACAGAGCTAGTCATGAATCAAGTTAAAAGGATTTATCAAGTGAAGAATGAGAGGCTCAGGCATTACTGCAATGCACGGTATGGGACAACATTGAAGAATTTGACACTTTTTCAATAGAATCCATTCCAAGAGCTTAAAATGACATGGCCGATTCCTTGACCATTTCAGCATCCCTCATGCTCCCCTCACCCAGGTTTGAAAAAATACAAATACACCATTGAGGTGTTTTTCCGCCCAAGTGTGCCGAACAGTTCTCAGCATTGGCAAGTAGTCAACGATGAAAATCATCTCATTGCCTTTCGAGAAAAGGCAGAAAATTTTAAGGAACTTCACTTTGAGGGGTCCACTTCTACATGCAGTGAATCAGTTACTGGTCAAAACGATTAGTCCAAAGGGAATGATGGCATATGTCAGCTCAAAGGAAATAAAATTCTGAAGGGCCTAGTATCTTTGGAGTAGTTGTTCAATAGGCATGACTATTTTGTAAAAAAGAAAAGGCGAGATGATATGGACTCCTCCCCAGAAACTGAACCGGTTAATTTAGGATCGGTAGAACATTCGTGGTTTGTCAACATCGAAAAATGTTACACACCTGAAGAGAAGCAAAAGTTTGTCAAACTGCTGAAGAAATACATGGATGTATTGGCGTGGTCCTATGCTGATCTAAAGTCTTTTAAGCCAAAGGATGTTCCAGCATGACATTCCATTGAAAGAGGACGTTAAAGCCTTTTGCCAAAAGCAGAGGCATTATAACCCTAATATTCTCAGGTACTATCCAGGCTGAAATTCAGAAAATGTTAGATGCGAGAATCATTTTTCCTATTCATCACAGTACCTGGGTTGAAAATAGTATACCAGTACGTAAGAAAAATGGTGAAATACGCATATGCATAGATTTTTGCAACCTGAATCAGGCTGTCCTTAAAAGACAACTACCCCCTTCCTATAATGGATCAAGTTCTACAAGTAGTAACTGGATTAGAAATGTTGTCCATACATGCTTGATGGTTTTTCAGGCTATAATCAAGATTGAAGTCTCACTTGAAGATCAATTTAAAACAACATTCACTACCCCCTCGGGCATGTTTTCTTATAGCAGGATGCCTTTTGGTCTGACTAATGCAGACACCACTTTTCAGCGAGACATGGACTTTGCATTCAAAGGTATGATGGGGAAAGTCATTGTTCATTTATTTGGATGACTTAACTATGTTCTCTCTAAACGGTGAAATGATCATTGTGATTACCTGGAGCAAGTATTGGCCAGATGCCTAGAACATGGAATCTCCCTGAACCCATAAAAAAATCTATTTTTGGAGTCACAGAAGGAAATTTGCTAGGACATGTAGTTAGCAAAGAAGGGACGAAGATAGATTCCAAAAGAGTTAAGGCTATTCAAAGCCTTACATTACCTACAAGCAAGACCGGCGTTCACTCCTTTCTTCGAAAAGGTGAATTTTCTTAGGCGCTTTGTTCCTGATTTTGCTGAAAAGACTCGCCACATATTAGACATGACGAAAGGGTCACCAACTTTCCGATGGAGCGAAGTAGGAAAGAAGTTGTTCGAGGAAAATAAAAGCTTCTGTCGCTCACCGACACCAGTCTTGGTATGTCCCGATTTCTCCAAAGATTTTTATCATCTATAGCTATGTGTCTGAGCATAATGTATCTACCATCTTGATGCTAAAGAATTCTAAGAATGTTGAATCCCCAATTGCATTCATGAGCTCTCCCCTCAAGCCTCATGAATTGAAAATGTCTGAATTGGAAAAGCATGCCTTCGCCGTTGTCAAAGCAGTCAAAAAATTCAGGTATTACATTTTAAATTCCCATACAGTGGTGTTGGTCCCTGACATGGCAGTCAAATCAATTCTAACTCAACAGGAGTTAGGAAGCTTGCTAGGAAATTAGATTGCAAAGGTCCAGGAATACGATATGGATATAAAACCAACTAAGTTGGTAAGAGGCAAAGACTTGTGTCAACTTATGGCCAAAAACCAAGGGTCAGGAGTTTCCGGAGAAAAGGATGATTGTACCAATAAAGCACAAAGTCAATTGGAGAAACCCGATTCACTGCCTCTGGTCCTATTTGTCGCAACCAGCGATGAGTGATATTCCGATATTGCTTTCTTCCTCACATACGACGAATGCCCAGCTCACCTTACTGCAAAGGAGAAGCGCACTATAAAGCTCAGAGCAACCAAATATGTCATCTGAGATGACGGTTTATACAAACGCAGGATAGATGGTGTCTTCTTGCGATGTGTCGACAAGCCACATCAGGTGAAGTTGCTCGAAAGTTTTCATAATTCGGCCTATGGGGGCCATTTCTCCTCTTCTGTGACAGCACACAAGATCATCCGGGCCAGGTACTATTGGCCGATGCTTTTCCAAGATACAGCCACCTGGGTAGCAAAGTGTGAGCCTTGCCAGCAGTTCGTCGGCAAGCCCAAGTTGGCTTCTTTTCCCCTCAGGCCGGGCATCATCGATGAACCATTCAAGCAGTGGGGAATTGATTTTATCAGCGCACTCAATCCCCAATCGAGTGCCAGACATAGTTATGTCCTTACAGCAACAGATTACTTCACCAAGTGGGTGGAAGCCATACCTATCAAGCATGCCACTTCCGAAGTTGTTTACAGTTTCATCAAAGAAAATATCATTGTTAGGTTTGGCATCCCAAACAAGATTGTTTCTGATAATGCTTCTAACTTTTCTTCACGGGAAGTTATTGGTTTTTGCTATGAATATGGGATATCTTTAGCTCACACATTAGATTATTACCCTCAGGGAAATGGTCAGGCAGAATCCAGTAACAAAAAATTAGTGACCATCATACGAAAGCTAGTGGATAAAAATCAAAGGATGTGGCACAAGTCCTTATACAATGCTTTGTGGGAAAACCGCATTACCCCCAAGAGATCTCTCGGTATGTCACCTTTTCAAGTGTTATATGGCACCGATTCCGAGCTTCCCATTTCCACTGAAATCCCTACTTTGCGCTTGGCACGGGCAATCGAAGATGAAACTTTTCAAAATTACCTTGAAAAGAGGATCATGTATCTAGCAGAGCTCAAGGAAAAGAGAGTAAGGGTGGTCGACAAGATCACCGAGCATCAGAATCAGGTCAAAAGATTGTTCAATAAAAAAGCTAAGCAAAGAAATTTCCAGGTGGGAGACCTCGTCCTTTTGTGGGACAAACGAAGTGAGCCAAAGGGCATGCACCGAAAGTTTGATTCCCTATGGAGAGGGCCTTTCAAGATCAAGCAACTCAACTGAGAGAATAGTTTCTATCTCTCATATCTAGATGGAACTGAACTTCCACTTCCCTATAGCGGGCAACATCTGAAAATATTCAGGAAGTAGAGCTCGCTCTCTTCTTTGTACAGTTTGCTTCAGTTGTGTGTTTTTTTTTTTCGTGTGTTTGCTTTCGTTGGTTGTGTGTTTCCCTTTCTGGTCTCCCTTGTTTTTGACTCTATTGCCCAATGGATAGGCACGTGAGATCTGGGATTCTCTATCCCTAAGGTCCGCTCAGAGATAGTCCCTAGAAAGAGCCAGCTGTTATCCCGTAAAATTGGCAAGGGAAATTTTATAGATAACCTACCAAAATTCTGTTCCGGTCCCTCGTCAGGGACCCCTTGCATTCGGAACGTTGCAAAATCCCTTCCCGAGAAATCTAGTTTTCCGAACTTAGCCATTTTTGGTCTTTTTTGGTCGGGCGCACATAATGACTATGCAACATCAAGTTTTGGTGCGCCCCCTTTAAATCCTTTGGCGCATGCTTTCTAGTGTCAACAGGTGTTTTGATGCACCTCACTATGTTGAGTCTTTCTTGCATTCACCAAGGCGCATGCGCCTTCATGTCAACAATACTTTTGTTGCGCCACTTTTTGGTGCACATATTCTTGTGTCGACATAACTTTTGGTGCGCCAAAGGCGCACATAACTTCATGTTGGCAAGCTTTTTGGTGCACCAAGGGCGCATGATTTCTTGTGTTGACAGTGCTTTTCATGCGCCATTTGAAAAAGTTGGTGGCACATTTATTACTACCTCGCCTATATATAGGCGCGTCTGCACTTTCATTGTCATCTGACACAATCACGTGATTTTTCTCTTACATCTGTACCTACTAGCGCACCTACCTTGTCGTTTTCGAATCACTTCATGGACCCATTTTCACATTTCCCCGTTATATATCCTGGTAGGAGGTCCTCATTGCTTTTGTGTGTTTTGTGTTTTGTTTTCTTCGCTGCTTGTTGGTGTGGATTGAGTTAAGAAGGCTGTGAAAATCATGAACTCATCCCCATCCTCCTTGATGTTTTTCTCTACCCTGCACCCATGCTTTTCCCCCTCTTTCCAGATCTACTGGTAAAGGGGACTCTGTCCTAAAAAATGGCTTGGAAATCTCATTTTGTAGCTTCTCCATTACCCAATGAAACCTGCAAAAGGAGCTTAACCACATGCAAACCCTCAAGAAAGGAATCATGGCTTGAAAATAAGAGACTGTTATTTCCTCCCTTTGGCGCATCTATCATCCCTGTAACACAATACACAGTCGCGCCATTGGCGCACATACCATGACTGTTACACAAAGAACAGCTGCGCCCTTAAAGTGCACTCCCTTCGCTTGTTGCAACCGCTAAAATTACGCCCTCTTGGTGCACCCAACTCATTTGTTGCATCATTAAAAATTGCACCATTGGCACACCCTACGTCTATGCAACACCGACTAATCTGCGCCAAAATGCAAAGCTTTAAATGGTGCAGGTGCATCCATTGTCACACAAACATTATGTTATGTAGACCTTCCATGCGCCAACGCCAAGTCCTCCTGTGGTACATTAAAAAATGATGTTACAAACGCAATTAAACTTGCACCCTTTGGCACATCCTGTACACGTGTAACATGAAAAAATATCTGTGCCCTTTATAAAATGTATACACATGGCATAGGTGCACTTGTGCTTACAACAACAAAAATGCACCCTGTAGTGTCCATGCGCCATGCGCCCTTTGAGACTGTTTTATCCCTTGCAGCAGCCCTTTCCTGTGTGCCATATTATTTGCCCTATAAACATGCAATACTCATGCACCTTGTGCCCTGAGGCCTTAAATCACTAACTCTTTATTCTGTTGACAATTTAATGGAAGATCAAACAGTTGATATGACCTTCTTTGCGTTGGGTTTCTCTTCTTCTTCTTGCAGATCAGCAACTAAGTTCAGAGTTACATATGTCAACATCAAGCAAGAGACCTACCAAACCCAAGGACAAAGCCAAGCTCACGGAAGAAGAAATGAAGTATAAATATCAGAGGGTTAGGATGCCCGAGTCCCAAGCAGAGTGTGACCTAGACATCAGAGACTCAGAACTAGGTCATATTGATATGGAGGATTTCTGGGTCAGAACCCAGAGGGTCACAAGAAGTCCATGGATGGACAAACTAATGGGCAGTGTGTTGCATTTCACTGGAGGGATCCCAGTCAGTGCCATGAACAATGAGTTCATGATGGTAGTGGCCCGATGCTATAACAAGGACACAAGATGTGTCCATAATTAGAAGGGCGAGGTTATAATCAACCTCACTTCCCAGCACTTTGAAATAATGCCCGCATCCCTCACCACTGGCACTTTGTGGCCGTAAGCTGGGAAGATTGCATCAAGGCCTGGGATGAAAATGAGGATCAGTGCATGCAGCTGATGAACGCGGTATATCTGAAGAAACAAAAGGTGGTGACTCGGTGGCCACAAGTCATCCATCGCAGTGACTTTTCAGATGAACTCAGTGACACAATCATGTTCCTGAGCAGATTATTTGGGCTTCCTGATGCCCATTACTTTCACAAGTGGATGCTTAGGTACTAAGAAACAATGAACAAAAACGTGCCCGATCAACACTTTGAGTGGGCAGAAATCATAAGCAACACAATCTCTGAGCAACTCCAACAAGTTAACACAACGGGGAGGTTCTATATGAACTCCTACGTAGTCTATGCTACAGCTTCAGAAAGGGACTATCCAGCTCTGATGCGGTGTGAGGTGTGGCCCCCAAGTTAAAATTTTATGAATACTATCTAGAACTGAAGATGGAAAATAGTATCCCCCAATTCACAAAAATCAACGATGCATTCTTCTATTTCATCATCTGCCTGTTGAGGCTGAATATGACTCACGGTCGTATGACCAAGAGCATCGTAGCAGCTACAGAGAAATGGGGGGCCTTGTTCACTCAATTCCCCACATTCACCTATCTGAGGGCAGTTAACTTCTTGGGAGAACCAACTAAATTGTCGAGATATGCCGGTCCCAAGTTGATCTTGTTGGAGCTGTCGAGGCAACTTATTACTTACCACGAAAAGTGTCTAAAGAGAAATAAGGGTGGGACTCTTTTCCCCCTCACAGTGGGTAGGTATACTTGTCTCACTCACCACAAGGTGAAGACATGTTTACAGAGCTGGAGCTGCTGAATATAAGCATAACTTCCCAGCAAGGCCCACCTTCGACCCAAGAAATTGTTTGCCCAGGGCCAAGCTCGATCTGATCCACATCCCTCAGATCGAAGATATCTACAATCGACATATATCATGAGGTTGAGCTCAGGAGGAAGGATCATTCCCACTTGGCCTTAGCAGAAATCATCCAGTATGGGGGTAGCCATCGTCCCAAAAGGCTACCAAACTGCTGAGCAAGGAAGTTGATCAAGTGTATCTTGACACGAGTGGGAACGATTGGCCCTTCGCGGATGATTGATAGAACCAAAGCTCCTCAAACAACTTGAGGAGAGGGCAAGGAAAAATATTAAGGAAGTAGAGCTCGCTATCTCTTTGTTACAGTTTGCTTCAGTGGTGTGTTTTTTTTTTTTTTTCGTTGTGGTTTTGCTTTAGTTGTGGTTGTGGGTTTCCCCTTTTGTCTCCATTGTTTTGTTGCTCTATTGCCCAATGGTAGCAGTGAGATCTGGGATTCTCTACCCTAAGGTCCGCTCAGAGATAGGGGTACCTAGAAAGAGAAAGCTGTTATCCCGTTTAAAATTGGCAAGGGAAATTTTATAGATAACCTACCAAAATTTGTTCCGGTCCCTCGTCAGGGAACCCCTTGCATCGGAACGTGCAAAAGCCCTTCCCGAGAAATCTAGTTTTCCGAACTAGCCATTTTTGTCTTTTTTGGTGGGCGAAATAATTGAACTATGCAAATCAAAGTTTTGGTTGGCCGCCCACTTTAAATCCATTTGGCGCATTGCTTTCTAGTGTCAACACTGGTGTTTTTGATGCACCTCACTATGTTGAGTCTTTCTTGCATTCACCAAGGCGCATGCGCCTTCATGTCAACAAATACTTTTGTTGCGCCACTTTTTGGTGCACATATTCTTGTGTCGACATAACTTTTGGTGCGCCAAAGGCGCACATAACTTCATGTTTGGCCAAGCTTTTTGGTTGCACCAAGGGAGCATGATTTCTTTTGTCGTTGACAGTGCTTTTTCATGCGCCATTTGAAAAAGTTGGTGGCACATTTATTACTACCTCGCCTATATATAGGCGCGTCTGCACTTTCATTGTCATCTGACACAATCACGTGATTTTTCTCTACATCTGTACCTACTAGCGCACCTACCTTGTCGTTTTCGAATCACTTCATGGACCCATTTTCACATTTCCCCGTTATATATCCTGGTAGGAGGTCCTCATTGCTTTGTGTGTTTTGTGTTTTGTTTTCTTCGCTGCTTGTTGGTGTGGATTGAGTTAAGAAGGCTGTGAAAATCATGAACTCATCCCCATCCTCCTTGATGTTTTTCTCTACCCTGCAACCCATGCTTTTTCCCCCTCTTTCCAGATCTACTGGTAAAGGGGACTCTGTCCTAAAAAATGGCTTGGAAATCTCATTTTGTAGCTTCTCCATTACCCAATGAAACCTGCAAAAGGAGCTTAACCACATGCAAACCCCTCAAGAAAGGAATCATGGCTTGAAAATAAGAGACTGTTATTTCCTCCCTTTGGCGCATCTATCATCCCTGTAACACAATACACAGTCGCGCCATTGGCGCACATACCATGACTGTTACACAAAGAACAGCTGCGCCCTTAAAGTGCACTCCCTTCGCTTGTTGCAACCGCTAAAATTACGCCCTCTTGGTGCACCCAACTCATTTGTTGCATCATTAAAAATTGCACCATTGGCACACCCTACGTCTATGCAACACCGACTAAATCTGCGCCAAAATGCAAAGCTTTAAATGGTGCAGGTGCATCCATTGTCACACAAACATTATGTTATGTAGACCTTCCATGCGCCACGCCAAGTCCTCCTGTGGTACATTAAAAAATGATGTTACACGCATTAAACTTGCACCCTTTGGCACATCCTGTACACGTGTAACATGAAAAATATCTGTGCCCTTTATAAAATGTATACACATGGCATAGGTGCACTTGTGCTTACAACAACAAAAATGCACCCTGTAGTGTCCATGCGCCATGCGCCCTTTGAGACTGTTTTATCCCTTGCAGCAGCCCTTTCCTGTGTGCCATATTATTTTGCCCTATAAACATGCAATACTCATGCACCTTGTGCCCTGAGGCAAAATCACTAACTCTTTATTCTGTTGACAATTTAATGGAAGATCAAACAGTTGATATGACCTTCTTGCGTTGGGTTTCTCTTCTTCTTCTTGCAGATCAGCAACTAAGTTCAGAGTTACATATGTCAACATCAAGCAAGAGACCTACCAAACCCAAGGACAAAGCCAAGCTCACGGAAGAAGAAATGAAGTATAAATATCAGAGGGTTAGGATGCCCGAGTCCCAAGCAGAGTGTGACCTAGACATCAGAGACTCAGAACTAGGTCATATTGATATGGAGGATTTCTGGGTCAGAACCCAGAGGGTCACAAGAAGTCCATGGATGGACAAACTAATGGGCAGTGTGTTGCATTTCACTGGAGGGATCCCAGTCAGTGCCATGAACAATGAGTTCATGATGGTAGTGGCCCGATGCTATAACAAGGACACAAGATGTGTCCATAATTAGAAGGGCGAGGTTATAATCAACCTCACTTCCCAGCACTTTGAAATAATGCCCGGCATCCCTCACCACTGGCACTTTGTGGCCGTAAGCTGGGAAGATTGCATCAAGGCCTGGGATGAAAATGAGGATCAGTGCATGCAGCTGATGAACGCGGTATATCTGAAGAACAAAAAGGTGGTGACTCGGTGGCCACAAGTCATCCATCGCAGTGACTTTTCAGATGAACTCAGTGACACAATCATGTTCCTGAGCAGATTATTTGGGCTTCCTGATGCCCATTACTTTCACAAGTGGATGCTTAGGTACTAAGAAACAATGAACAAAAACGTGCCCGATCAACACTTTGAGTGGGCAGAAATCATAAGCAACACAATCTCTGAGCAACTCCAACAAGTTAACACAACGGGGAGGTTCTATATGAACTCCTACGTAGTCTATGCTACAGCTTCAGAAAGGGACTATCCAGCTCTGATGCGGTGTGAGGTGTGGCCCCAAGTTAAAATTTATGAATACTATCTAGAACTGAAGATGGAAAATAGTATCCCCCAATTCACAAAAATCAACGATGCATTCTTCTATTTCATCATCTGCCTGTTGAGGCTGAATATGACTCACGGTCGTATGACCAAGAGCATCGTAGCAGCTACAGAGAAATGGGGGGCCTTGTTCACTCAATTCCCCACATTCACCTATCTGAGGGCAGTTAACTTCTTGGGAGAACCAACTAAATTGTCGAGATATGCCGGTCCCAAGTTGATCTTGTTGGAGCTGTCGAGGCAACTTATTACTTACCACGAAAAGTGTCTAAAGAGAAATAAGGGTGGGACTCTTTTCCCCCTCACAGTGGGTAGGTATACGTGTCTCACTCACCACAAGGTGAAAGACATGTTTACAGAGCTGGAGCTGCTGAATATAAAGCATAACTTCCCAGCAAGGCCCACCTTCGACCCAAGAAATTGTTTGCCCAGGGCCAAGCTCGATCTGATCCACATCCCTCAGATCGAAGATATCTACATCGACATATATCATGAGGTTGAGCTCAGGAGGAAGGATCATTCCCACTTGGCCTTAGCAGAAATCATCCAGTATGGGGTAGCCATCGTCCCAAAAGGCTACCAAACTGCTGAGCAAGAAGTTGATCAAGTGTATCTTGACACGAGTGGGAACGATTGGCCCTTCGCGGTGATTGATAGAACCAAAGCTCCTCAAACAATTGAGGAGAGGGTCAAGGAAAATCTGCGAAGGACAGAGCATTGGTGCCAAATGAACGGGCTCATCTACCTCGGAGTCGATTTCACAACCTCTCCGTTGGGCAACACACCTCCTCAGGAAAAACAACAACCAAAGGGCAAGGGGAAAGGTAAAGAGGGTGAATCCAGCTCTACCCAAGAGGAAGCTCCTGAAAGCCCTCCTTACGTTTCACAAGAACGGGTTGTAATCCCGGAAAGCTCAGAAGAAGAAGCAATGGAAGATGTTCCAATAGGCACATCCACTCAGGATGTGGCCACAACTGTAACAATTTAGGTCCCTTCTATTCCTTCTCCTTCTCCTCCTTCCCCTCCTCGAGTGACCCAAGCGACCATTCCTTTGGTCGTGTCCTCTCCCCCTTCTTCTATTATTCCTCCTACTTCTTCATCCATCTTCTCCTCTCTCGCGGAGCTGTCCCCCTCCATTTCTTCCCTCATCTCTGAGCTCCCTTCCCTTCCTATGACTTCCTCCCCTGCAGTATCCCTTCCTCCCGTGAGCACTTCCTTGGCTTTCCTCTCAATGTTGCCGCCACGTGTCTCCACGTTTTTCCCTTCCACTACTACAGCTGCCCCCTTCTCTATTTCTGGTCCTTCTCCCATAAGTCTAGCATGGATCTCCCAGCACCTGAGTCAGCAGAAAAGGAAAGCTCCCATCGCACCGATGGACTTCTCTGTGATCCCATCGAAAGGGGAAAAGAAGCAAAAGCCCATAACCCGCTTCTCTCAGAGTGCAACAGGGGAGAGAGTGATGGAGATTGCATACCCCAATCCTTTGAAGGATAAAAAGGATTTGTCTTCGACAGATTACATAGTGACTCAAGTCACAATGGGGACATCTTCGGAAAGCCTACAAGGAGAGGCCCTATCTACAGTTGACACCCTTTGCAAAAAACTCCAAGAAGTAAAGGAAGAGAAAAGGTAGCTAAAGGAGCAAAATAAATATCTTCTCCATGCCTTGCAGAAAATGGGCAGTGCGCCTCCTACAACTGCCACCAAAACTCCTAAGCCTCTGAGCCAGGATAAGATCAATGAATATGCTAAAATCGGTGAGCAGGGCATGGCAGTTTCCACCTGGAGGAGCCAAATCCTCAAAGAAAGCGAGGGAGTTATCGCTAAGTTCACAAATTTGTACCAGAATATCAATCGAACAAATAGAGAACTCCAGGCGATAGCGGGACCCATCTCCGAAGAGCTTGATCATGCTAGGATGCAACACGAGACCTTTCAGAAAATGTTCGATTGTTCAGTCGATGATCTGGTCAATTTTGGCATCTTTGGACACCCTAGAGCACTGAATAAAATCCTTTCCACTTTGGATTATCAGGTGGATCAGCTTGAGTTCGTCCTGGAGAAGATCGACAAGGTGAAGGAGGTAGCCTTGGATGCAATGCATCAAATGGAACAGATTTTTCTCAGAATGTCTCCAGGGTTGCTCACTCCTTCTTTCGCCTTAAGAAAGGTGGAGGAAACTATTCAGATCTTCAAGGAGATCATTTCACAGGGACTGGGGCCAGAATTTACGTTTGACGCCGAATCCATCAATAACCTGTTGGCGTGTCGTGACTTCATCGGGTACCTGATAGAGGAAGAGAATGATTATTCCAAACTCCCGGAAAGGCTCATAGACGAGCGGGAGACCTGCGAAGCTATCAGTGATAGACACAAGGATCCTTCCGAGGATCAACTTCAACCCATGATCAACAAGTTCATGGAGTACCATGCCCAGTTCCATATCTCGTCGCCTGAGCAACAAAAGCAGGATACCCCCTTCCAGCCGTGGGATGACAACAAATAGTTTCTTTCTTCTCATCTTTCTCGTTGTAAAATATCTGAGTCATGTTGACACAAACGATGACATCATCCATGTTGCACCATGGGATGATGTCATCCATTAAAGTTGTCAAAAGTCAACAAATGACTTTGTAATCTATTGTAAGATATTTTTTTAAATAGGTGGTTTGTTTGCTTTTGTCTTCTTTTCTTCTCTCCTCCTATATATACTTGAATACTTGTTGTATTCAGGGGGTGGATATCTTTTAGATGAAAAATAGAAGTGAGAACAAGAGGCTTTGTACTTTTTGTAACAGAAGAAGATATTAATGCAAATATTAAGACTTTGTGCTAAATATGTGTGTTATGGGCATCTGATCTTTTTTATGTCAGATCTATGTGTTTATTCTATTAAATCTATCTCTACTTTTTTGTCATTTATCCATCAGTATTGCTTTATTCGTTTATGCAAGTAGGTTTGGCTCTGTTTACTACCAATCCCAAAACATAAACCCTCTGACCTTTCTGCTTTGGAATTCATTTCTTTTCTTCCTTTGGATCTGATCTTTCTTCATCCTCTCTTTCATTCCTTTCTTTCCGCAGTCGAAGGTACCCCTATTGGGATGATATCCCAAAACCCCGAAGGCAGAATGTTGTGAGATTTACACAGATTCCTACTGGTAGAATAGCAATAAACCAGTTTCACTTTGCTGACTCAAAGAGGGGCTATGCCCTGCACACTGTTGGCTCGTCTATCCATAAATTTTCTCAAGTGATAGATTTTCAAACCAACAATTTCGGGATATTGTTTTGATTTTCATGAAAGCAGGAATAAAAGTTAAAATATTGAAGAAGCTTTGGTTTCAAAGACTCTTTTGGAGCAAACCATGTAACTTTCAAATAAGACTTAGTGAGCTCCTCTCATATACCCCTGTTAACTTCTTGTTTAGTGAGTTGAGTAGTATTGATAGAAAACCCAAGAGGAGGGAGTCTATCTATATCAATATTCAACTTTTGAAGGAGAGTAGTAACTCTTGCATACCAACTGAAAGAGAGTAGTAAAATATGAAATTTTAGTGCATCTAAAAGTTTGACAAAAAATATTTTTAAAAAATTGTGTAGATTTGCTGGACAAAATATCTAATATCTACATGAAATTTCTTAAATATATTTTAATTAGAAGACCAAAACTTATAATTATTATTTATTATGAATACAAAATTGAATATATCTAATTTATTCATTATGGATAACAATATGAATATATTTAATTTGGAATTAATTTTAATTATTAAATGATAGGTTTTTTAAATGGATATGTATGGTTAAAAGGTCTTTCAAAACTTGTCTCACAAAACTTTAACGATATTGTAAAATAAGTTAAGGGAGAGGGACCAATCGTTGGGACCCCTAACTATATGGGTTTGGAACGTCAACTAAATTACATTTTTTCACACATAAATAATGTGTTGCCTTAGTTTAAGTAGTCGACTTGTCATAGAAGTGCTTTTTGCAACTTCTTAAATGATGCGTATCTTTATAAATTGTGTTTTCTTGCAAACTCTCCATTTTCCCTATTTTTTGTACTTGACCCTATAATTATGCATAAAAAACCTTATATATATATATATATATATATATATATATATATATATATATATATATGGATAAGATAAGATATACAGAGGGGAGATGGGGAGAGGGTAGAGGAGTCCCGAGATATTTATATAGTCCTTCGTCTCTATATCTTATCTTATCCATCTCTATCTGGGGGTAGCTAGGCTATCTATTAGTAGGAGTCACCCCATCCTCCCCCCTCTCCCCATACGAGAAATATATGTATGTATGTATGTATATAAAATTTGCGCCTAAAAAAATATTAAAAACAAACACATCGATAACATTTAAGAGCCTTTATTTTTTCATGCATCACGTTTAATGAGGTTGTCACTACCACCCACCCACATTCTATCACCGATAATTGTGACTCAAATGTTGTAACACATCATGTCAGTATTATTTTGTATATTATTTGGCACCAACATTGCTTCATTCTTACCCAATTCCAATTCGTTCTGAACAACTCCGTAGATAGAGAGAATGAGGTGTTTCTGCCAATGTTGACCAACGCCATTCCTTGCAATGGTGTATTTTCACTCCATCGTTGTGCGTAGTTATTTTTTTACATCCAAGAGTTGTTTGTTTTGAGTTAAATGGTTTTTAGGATATATATTTTAGGGTTTTCTAGAATAATGAGTACATAGTTTAGTTGCATGATTGAAATATAATGTTTGAAATGATGTATATTACTGTAGGGAAGAAACCAATAACTTATTTCACACCATCACATCATTTAGATGTTTTAATTGTCACACAATTGTTATTCCTTTGTGCACAAACTATTTCTTTGACATAGATTTTAAGTGAACATATTGTATAGGATTAAATATGTCATATTAACTTGAATCTTTCAAATCTTTCCACTTTGCTAGTAACTACTTATAGATTCAAGTGAAAGGTTGTTCCTATATATGTTCTAAATGAGGAATAATGAATGCCTTTAAATTAGTAGGAATGATGCATGTTATCTCAGGGATAATACTCACCATTGTAAAGTGAATGCATTTTCCTTTCTTAATCTTTCGTTTTCATCTCCATCATGTGGTATATGTTCTAAATGAGGAATAATGGCTAGGATATTTTTGTACCTATTTTAAATAATGATTACTAACTATTTTGCATAGCTTTCCTGTGAATTCATACATTGCATAAACTTTGAAGTGAACATTCTTGCATAGATTTCCTTTGAACTTGTGTTTCACATAAAATTTAAAGTAAAAAATATTGCAGAACTTTCATGTCCTTATACATTACATAATAATGAAGTGTGTAGTTCTTGCTAAGTAAGAATTAATGATTAACCCATATATCATATTTTATTTCTAGGTTTTTCAATTGTTTGGTTTTCTCAAATATTGAAGCATATATGAGATGCATGATTGAAATAAAAGTTTGAAATGATTTTTGTGTCATTTCTTATTTTTAGGTCCAGTTTATTTTCAATCCGAATCTTTTGGTTCGTAAAGATTACCATTTTCGAATATGTTATATTAACGTGAATCCTACAACTCTATCCACTTTACTAGTTCTTGCTTATAGATCTCACTGCAATCATGTTTCGATGCCTCCACTAACCACATTTCATCACTAATAATTATGAGTCAAATACCATAATATGTCATTTTAGTATTGTTTTAACTTCTCTTTTGCACCATTTTTTGCTTCATTCTTACCCAATGTTGGTTCATTATGAAGGTGTAGTTGGTTGTTTTGAGTTGTGTAATTGAAATAACTGTTAGAAATGGGGTCTATTTTCACACCAATTATTTTTTGGTTCCTATATTCTAGAGCTATTGTGGTGTTGATTTTTTCATTCAAAATTTGCAATGCTTTAATATTATAAAGATGGTTCAAGGTTGACTGTAAATGTACTGTAAAATCCATAATGTATTGAAGCTTTGTATTGGTTATTAATTATGAACCCATTTCCTTTCCTTTCTTATTTGTTTTTTGTACACCATGGACGTTCTGTCAGTTATTTTAAGTTGTTTGATTGAAACTCTTATAAGTCCCTCCACTTCAGTAGTTTAAACTTACAATGTTACATTGGATCCATCTATAAGATGAAACTACTAAATTAATTATGTCATGCAAATGTATAGGTTGAAACTGTATACACAAAATAACCCCATTAACTAAATATCCCTTCATCACATATAAAATTATAAAATGTCACATATCACCTGTATCATAATTAATTTCCCTAACCCATCATCTAATTCCATCTTTACATATTTAGGAATTTAATATTCATATAGCTACTTACCCACCTACTTACAACCTATCCTAAAAATCCTCCGACTAATCACCATAATTATCCTAACCTAATCCTATCTTAAAATCTAATCAAATTCTACAACTATCCATCTCTATAATATTCCACATTTTAATCTTCCATCACCCTCCAATGAATTTTAAATTCATGACAAACTTTCACAATCTTTAGAATCCTCTAAATCTGTAATCTTCCAAATCCCCCACTAGTTTCAACCATTTACCCTCAATATCTCATGGATTCATCCTATCCATTAAATCCCTCAATATTCATCTATGAATTAAATTCTCCACCACATTGGAGAGGGAATAAAAATTCAAGAACTAGAAATCTTTCTAATTCATCAATCATCCATCATCATCTGTCATCAAAAAATCAATCCAAGATTTCAAGGGGAGGTGCTTCCTAAGTTCATGCACAAAGTCAACTTTGAAGCAAACAACAAGTAATCATCCTTGAGTGTATACACCTAAATTACGCTTTCACAATCTTATTGCCAAAACGAGCACGCAAATCACTCTTTTTCTTCTCAATTCCATTATAATTAGTGCTCTTTACTAATTAACTAACATTTCTTGCCACTTTTGTCAGTTAACAAGCATTTTGTTGATCACAAAACCTATTTTGCATTTCAATATGTCAATTTATGACGAATCGTAAAGTCAAATTCTCTTCAATAGACAATTAATTCCAAGAGCTCAGAATGACATGGCCGATTCATTGGCCGTTTCAGCATCCCTCATGCTCCCTCACCCAGGTTTGAAAAAACAGACAAATACACCATTGAGGTGGTTTTCCACCCAAGCGTGCCAGACAATTCTCAATTCTCAGCATTGGCAAGTATTCAACGATGACAATCAACTCATTGCTTTCTAGAAAAGGCAGAAAATTTTAAGGAACTTCACTTTGAAGGATCCACTTCTACTTTCCGTGAATCAGTCACCAGTCAAGATGATGACTCCGAAGGGAACATCGACATATGTCAGCTCAAAGGAAATAAAATTCTGAAGGTCTTGGTTTCTCTAGAGTGGTTGTTCGACAGGCATGACCATTTTGTAAAAAAGAAAAAGGCGAGATGGTACGGGCTCCTCCCCAGAAACCAAACCGGCTAATTTAGGTTCAGTAGAACATTCCGCAGTTTGTGAACATCGGAAAATGTTGCACACCTGAAGAGAAGTGAAAGTTTGTCTGTCAAACTGCTGAAGAAATACATGAATTTATTGGCATGGTCCTAAACCGATCTAAAGTCTTTTAAGCCAAAGGACGTCCAGCATGACATCCCGTTGAAAGAGGACGTCAAACCCTTTCGCCAGAAGCAGAGGCATTATAACCCTAAGATCTCAGGTACTATCCAGGCTGAAATTCAGAAAATGTTGGATGCGAGAATCATTTTTCCTATCCATCACAGTACTTGGGTGGCAAACATTGTGCCAATACGCAAGAAAAATGGTGAAATACGCATATGCGTAGATTTTCGAAACCCGAATCAGGCTTCCTTAAAGGACAACTACCCACTTCCTATAATGGATCAAGTTCTACAAGCAGTAACTGGATCAGAAATGTTGTCCATGCTTGATGGTTTTTCAGGCTACAATCAGATTGAAGTCTCACCTGAAGATCAATTTAAAACAACATTCACTACTCCCTGGGGCACGTTTGCCTACAGCAGGATGCCTTTTGGCCTGACCAATGCTGGCGCCACTTTTCAGCGGGCCATGGACTTGCATTCAAAGGTATGATGGGGAAGGTCATTGTCGGTTTATCTAGATGACTTAACTGTGTTCTCTAAACAACGAAATGATCATTGTGATCATTTGGAGCAAGTATTGGCCAGATGCCGAGAGCATGGGATTTCCCTGAACCCAAAAAAGTCTATTTTTGGAGTCACAGAAGGAAAATTGCTAGGACATGTGTTGTTAGCAAAGAAGGAACAAAGATAGATACCGAAAGAGTTAAGGCTATTCAGAGCCTTACTTTTCCTACAAGCAAGACCGACGTCCACTCTTTCTTCGGAAAGGTGAACTTTCTCAGGCGCTTTGTTCCTGACTTTGCTGAAAAGACTCGTCATATATTAGACATGATGAAAGGGTCACCAACTTTCCGATGGAGCGAGGAAGGGAAGAAGGTCGTTCGAAGAAATAAAAGCTTCTGTCGCTCACGCACCAGTCCTGGTATGTCCCGATTTCTCCAAAGATTTTATCATGTATAGCTATGCATCTGAGCATACTGTATCTGCCATCTTGATGCAAAAGAATTCTGAGAATGTTGAATCCCCAATTGCGTTCATGAGCTCTCCCCTCAAGCCTCACGAATTAAAAATGTCTCAGTTGGAAAAGCATGCCTTCGCCGTTGTCAAAGCAGTCAAAAACTTCAGGTATTACATTTTAAATTCTCATACAGTAGTGCTGGTCCCTGACACGGCAGTCAAATCAATTTTAACTCAACAGGAGTTAGGAAGCTTGCGAGGAAATTGGATTGCAAAGGTCCAGGAGTACGATCTGGATATAAAACCAACTAAGTTGGTAAGAGGCAAAGGCTTATGTCAACTTATGGCTGAAAACCAAGGGTCAGAAGTTTCTGGAGAAAAAGGATGATTGCACCAATGAAGCACAAAGTCAGCTGGAGAAACCCGATTCACTGCCTCTGGTCCTATTTGTCGCAACCAGCGATGAGTGGTATTCCGATATTGCTTTCTTCCTCACCTACGGCGAATGCCCAGCTCACCTAACTGCAAAGGAGAAGCGTGCTATAAAGCTCAGAGCAGCCAAATATGTCATCTGGGATGACGGTTTATACAAACGCGGGATAGATGGCGTCTTCTTGCGATGTGTCGACAAGCCACAGCAGGTGAAGTTACTTGAAAGTTTTCATAATTCAGCCTGTGGGGGCCATTTCTCCTCTTCCGTAACAGCACACAAGATCATCCAGGCTAGGTACTATTGGCCGACGCTTTTCCAAGATACAGCTACCTGGGTAGCAAAGTGTGAGCCTTGCCAGCAGTTCGTCGGCAAGCCCAAGTTGGCTGCTTTTCCCCTCAGGCCGGTCATTGTCGACGAACCATTCAAGCAGTGGGGAATTGATTTTATCGGTGCACTCAATCCCCAATCAAGTGCCGGACATAGTTATGTCCTAACAGCAACAGATTACTTCACCAAGTGGGTGGAAGCCATACCTGTCAAACATGCCACTTCCGAAGTTGTTTGCAGTTTCATCAAAGAAAATATCATTGTCAGGTTTGGCGTTCCAAACAAGATTGTTGCTGATAATGCTTCTAACTTTTCTTCACGGGAAGTTATTAGTTTTTGCTATGAATATGGGATAACTTTAGCTCACGCCTCAGATTATTACCCTCAGGGAAATGGTCAGGCAGAATCCAGTAACAAAAACTTGGTGACCATCATACGAAAGCTAGTGGATGAGAATCAACGAATGTGGCACAAGTCCTTATACGATGCTTTGTGGGCAGATCACATTACTCCCAAGAGATCTCTCGGTATGTCACCTTTTCAAGTGTTATATGGCACCGATGCCGAGCTTCCCATTTCCACTGAACTCCCTGCTCTGCGCTTGGCACGGGCAATCGAAGATGAAACTTTTCAAAATTCCCTTGAAAAGAGGATCATGTATCTAGCAGAGCTCGAAGAAAAGAGAGTAAAGGTGGTCGACAAGATCACCGAACATCAGAATCAGGTCAAAAGATTGTTCGATAAAAAAGCTAAGCAAAGAAATTTCCAGGTGGGAGACCTCGTCCTTTTGTGGGACAAACGAAGAGAGCCAAAGGGCATGCACGGAAAGTTTGATTCCCTGTGGAGAGGGCCTTTCAAGATCAAGCAGCTCAACGGAGAGAATAGTTTCTATCTCTCGTATCTGGATGGAACTGAGCTCCCACTTCCCTATAGCGGGCAACATCTGAAAATCTTCAGGAAGTAGAGCTTGCTCTCTTCTTTGTACAGTTTGCTTCAGTTGTGTGTTTGTTTTTGTCGTGTGTTTGCTTTCTGTTGGTTGTGTGTTTCCCTTTCCGGTCTCCCTTGTTTTTGACTCTGTTACCCAATGGATAGGCACGTGAGATCTGGGATTCTCTACCCCTGAGGTTTGCTCAGGATAGTCCCCAGAAAGAGCCAGCTGTTATCCCGTAAAATTGGCAAGGGAAATTTTACAGATAACCCTACCAAAATTTTGTTCCGGTCCCTCGTCAGGGACCCCTTGCGTTCGGAACGTTGCAAAATCCCTTCCCGGGAAATCTAGTTTTCCGAACTTAGCCATTTTTGGTCTTTTTTGGTCAGGCGCACATAATGACTATGCAACATCAAGTTTTGGTGCGCCCCCTTTAAGTCCTTTGGCGCATGGTTTGAAGTGTCAACAGGCGTTTTGGTGCGCCTCACTATGTTGAGTCTTTCTTGCATGCGCCAAGGCGCATGCGCCTTCATGTCAACAATACTTTTGTTGCGCCACTTTTTGGTGCGCCAAGGGCACACATATTCTTATGTCAACAAAACTTTTGGTGCGCCAAGGCGCACATAACTTCGTGTTGGCAAGTGTTTTGATGCGCCAAAGGGCGCATGCTTTCTTGTGTCGACAGTGCTTTTCATGCGCCACTTGAAAAAGTTGGTGGCGCATTTATTACCACCTCACCTATATATAGGCGCGTCTGCACTGTCATTGTCATCCGACACAATCACGTGATTTTTCTCTCTGTACCTGTCAGCGCACCTGCCCTGTCATTTTCAAATCACTTCGTGGACCCGTTTGCACATTTCTCCATTATATATCCTGGTAAGAGGTCCTCATTTCTTTTGTGTGTTTTGTGTTTTGGTTTTTGGCTGCTTGTTGGTGTGGATTGAGTTAAAAAAGCTGTCAAAACATGAACTCCCCCCCCTCCTTGCTATTTTTCTCTACCCATGCATTTTTCCCCCTCTTTCCAGATCTGCTGGTAAAGGGGACTCTGTCCTAAAAAATGGCTTGGAACTCTTTTTTTAAGCTTCTTCATCACCCAATGACCCTGCAAAAGGAAGCTTAACCACATGTAAAACCCTCAGAGAAAGAATCATGGCTTGAAAATAAGACTGTATATTTTTCCTCCTTTGGCGCATCTGTCACCCCTGCAACATAATATACAGTCGCGCAATGGCGCATATTCCCTGCCTGTTACATAAAGAACAGCTGCGCCCTCAAGGCACACTTCCTTCGCTTGTTGCAACCACTTTCCCTGCGCCCTACTTGGCACACCAAACTCATATGTTGCATCATTTAAAACCTACGCCATTGGCGCACCCTGCATCTATGCAACACCAACTAAATCTGCGCCAAGTGCAAAGCTGTTAAAACGGCGCAGGCGCATCCATTGTTACAACAACATCATGTTGTGCAGACCTTCCATGCGCCGCGCCAAGTTCCCCTATGGCGCATGAAAAAATGATGTTACACGCATTAAACTGTGCCCTTTGGCGCATCCTGTACCCGTGTAACATGAAAAATATCCGCACCCTTTATAAAATGTATACATATGGCGCAGGCGCACTTGTGCTTACAACAACAAAAAATGCAATCTGCAGTGTCCATGCGCCATGCGCCCTTTGGCACTGATTTATCCCTTGCAGCAGCCCTTTCCTGTGCGCCTTATTATTTAGCCCTGTAATCTGCAGTATTCATGCGCCCTGCGCCCTGAGGCCTTAAAATCACTAACTCTTTCTTCTGTTGACGCTTTAATGGAAGATCAAACAGACTGATATGACCTTTCTTGCGTTGGGTTTCACTTCTTATTCTTGCAGATCAGCAACTAAGTTCAGAGTTACATATGTCAACATCAAGCAAGAGACCTACCAAATCTAAGGGTAAAGCCAAGCTCACAGAAGAAGAAATGAAGTACAAGTATCAGAGGGTCAGGATGCCCGAGTCCCAAGCAGAGTGTGACCTAGACATCAGAGACTCAGAACTGGGTCATATTGACATGGAGGATTTCTGGGCCAGAACCCAGAGGGTCACAAGAAGTCCATGGATGGACAAATTGATGGGCAGTGCACTGCACTTTTGCTGGAGGAATCCCAGTTAGTGCCGTAAACAATGAGTTTATGATGGTAGTAGCCCGATGCTACAACAAAGACACAAGATGTGTCCATAATGAGAAGGGCGAGGTCATAATCAACCTCACTGCCCGCCACTTTGAAATAATGCTCGGCATCCCTCACCACCGGCACTTTGTGGCCGTAAGCCAGGAAGATTGCATCAAGGCCTGGGATGACAATGAAGATCAGTGCATGCAGCTGATGAACGAAGTATACCTAAAGAACAAAAAGGTGGTGACTCGGTGGCCACAAGTCATTCATCGCAGTGACTTTTCAGAGGAACTCAGTGACACAATCACGTTCCTGAGCAGAGTCTTTGGGCTTCCTGATGCCCATTATTTTCACAAGTGGATGCTGCGATACCTAGAAACAATGAACAAAAATGTGCCCGATCAACGCTTTGAGTGGGCAGAAATCATAAGCAGCACAATATCTGAGCAGCTCCAACAACTTAACACAACGGGGAGGTTCTATATGAACTCCTACGTGGTCTATGCTGCAGCTTCAGAAAGAGACTATCCAGCTCTGATGCGGTGTGGGGTTTGGCCCCAAGTTAAAATCTATGAATATTATCCAGAACTGAAGCTGGAAAATAGCATCCCCCAATTTACAAAGATCAACGATGCCTTCTTCTACGGCATCATCTGCCTTCTGAGGCCGAATATGACTCACGGTCGTACACGACCAAGAGCATTGTAGCAGCTACAGAGAAATGGGGGGCCTTGTTCACTCAATTCCCCACATTCACCTATCTGAGGGCAGTTAACTTCTTGGGGGAACCAACTAAATTGCCAAGATATGCCGGTCCCAAGTTGATCCTGTTGGAGCTGTCGAGGCAGCTTATCACCTACCATGAGAAAGTGTCTCAAGAGAAAGAAGGGTGGAACTCCTTTCCCCCTCACAGTGGGTAGGTATACGTGTCTCACTCACCACAAGGTGAAGGACATGTTTGCAGAACTGGAGCTGCTGAATCTGAAACATAACTTCCCAGCAAGGCCCACCTTCGACCCAAGAAATTGTTTGCCTAGGGCCAAGCTCGATCCGATCCACATCCCTCAGATCGAAGATATCTACATCGACATATATCATGAGGTTGAGCTCAGGAGGAAGGATCATTCCCGCTTGGCCTTAGCAGAAATCATCCAGTACGGGGTGGCCATCATCCCAAAAGGCTATCAAACTACTGAGCAAGAAGTTGATCAAGTGTATCTTGACACAAATGGGGACGATTGGCCTTTCGCGGTGATTGATAGAACCAAAGCACCTCAAACAATAGAGGAAAGGGTCAAGGAAACTCTGCGAAGAACAGAGCATTGGTGCCGAATGAACGGGCTCATCTACCTCGGAGTCGATTTCACAACCTCTCCATTGGGCAACGCACCTCCTCGGTCAAAACAACAGCCAAAGGGCAAAGGGAAAAGGTAAAGAGGGTGAATCCAGCTCTACCCAAGAGGAAGCTCCTGAAAGCCCTCCTTCCGCTTCACAAGAATGGGTTGTAATCCTGGAAAGCTCAGAGAAAGAAAAGCAGTGGAAGATGTTCCAATAGGCACATCCACTCAGGATGTGGCCACGACTGTAACAATTGAGGTCCCTTCTGTTCCTTCTCCTTCTCCTCCTTCCCCTCCTCGAGTGACCCAAGCGACCATTCCTTTGGTCGTGTCCTCTCCCCCTTCTTCTACTGTTCCTCCTGCTTCTTCGTCCATCTTCTCCTCTCTCGCGGAGCTGTCCCCCTCCATTTCTTCCCTCATCTCTGAGCTCCCTTCCCTTCCTATGTCTTCCTCCCCTGCAGTATCCCTTCCTCCCGTGAGCACTTCCTCGGCTTTCCTCTCAATGCCGCCTCCAAGTGTCTCCACGTTTTTCCCTTCTACTACTGCAGCTGCCCCCTTCTCTATTTCTGGTCCTTCTCCCATAAGTCCAGCCTGGATCTCCCAGCACCTGAGTCAACAGAAAAGGAAAGTTCCCATCGCACCGATGGACTTCTCCGTGATCCCATCAAAAGGGGCAAAGAAGCAAAAGCCCATAACCCGCTTCTCTCAGAGTGCATCAGGGGAGAGAGTGATGGAGATTGCATACCCCAATCCTTTGAAGGATAAAAAGGATCTGTCTTTGACAGATTACACAGTGACTCAAGTCACAATGGGGACATCTTCAGAAAGCCTGCAAGGAGAGGCCCTATCTGCAGTTGACGCCCTTTGCAAGAAACTCCAAGAAGCAAAGGAAGAGAAAAGGCTAGCTAAAGGAGCAAAATAAATATCTTCTCCACGCCTTGCAGAAAATGGGCAGTGCGCCTCCTACAACTGCCGCCGAAACTCCTGAGCCTCTGAGCCAGGATAAGATCAATGAATATGCTAAAATTGGTGAGCAGGGCATGGCAGTTTCCACCTGGAGGAGCCAAATCCTCAAAGAAAGTGAGGGAGTTATCGCTAAGTTCACAGATTTGTACCAGAATATCAATCGAACAAACAGAGAACTCCAGGCGATAGCGGGACCCATCTCCGAAGAGCTTGATCATGCCAGGATGCAACACGAGACCTTTCAGAAAATGCTCGACTGTTCAGTCGATGATCTGGTCAAGTTTGGCATCTTTGGACACCCTAGAGCCCTCAATAAAATCCTTTCCACTTTGGATTATCAGGTGGATCAGCTGGAGTTCGTCCTGGAGAAGATCGACAAGGTAAAGGAGGTAGCCCTGGATGCAATGCATCAAATGGAACAGATTGTTCTCAGAATGTCTCCAGGGTTGCTCACTCCTTCTTTTGCCTTAAGAAAGGTGGAGGAAACTATTCAGATCTTCAAGGAGATCGTTTCACAGGGACTGGGGCCAGAGGTCACGTTCGACGCCGAATCCATCAATAACCTGTTGGCGTGTCGTGACTTCATCGGGTACCTGATAGAGGCAGAGAATGATTATTCCAAACTCCCAGAAAAGCTCATAGATGAGCGGGAGACCTGCGAAGCTATCAGCGATAGACACAAGGATCCTTCCGAGGATCAACTTCAACCCATGATCAGCAAGTTCATGGAGTACCGTGCCCAGTTCCACATCTCGTCACCCGAGCAGCAAAAGCAGGATACCCCCTTCCAGCCGCGGGACGACGACGAATAGTTTCTTTCTTCTCATCTTTCTCTTTGTAAAATATCTAAAGTCATGTTGACACAAATGATGACATCATCCATGTTGCACCATGGGATGATGTCATCCACTAAAGTTGTCAAAAGTCAACAAATGACTTTGTAATCTATTGTAAGATATTTTTGTAAATAAGTGGTTTGTTTGCTTTTTGTCTTCTTTTCTTCTCTCCTTCTATATATACTTGAATACTTGTTGTATTCAAGGGTGGATATCTTTTAGATGAAAAATAGAAGTGAGAAGAAAAGGCTTTGTACTTTTTGTAACAGAAGAAGATATTAATACAAATATTAAGACTTTGTGCTGAATATGTGTGTTATGGGCATCTGATCTTTCTTATGTCAGATCTATGCGTTTATTCTGTTGAATCTATCTCTACTTTTTTGTCATTTATTCATCAGTATTGCTTTATTCGTTTATGCAAGTAGGTTTGGCTCTGTTTACTACCAATCCCAAAACATAAACCCTCTGACCTTTCTGCTTTGGAATTCATTTCTTTTCTCCCTTCGGACCTGATCTTTCTTCATCCTCTACTTCATTCCTTTCTTTTCGCAGTTGGAAACACCCCTACTGGGATGAGATCCCAAACCCCCGAAGGCAGAATATTGTGAGACTTGCACAGATTCCTGCTGGTAGAATAGCAATAAACCAGTTTCACTTTGCTGACTCAAAGAGGGGCTATGCCCTACACACTGTTGGCTCATCTATCCATAAATCTGCCCAAGCGACAGATTTTCAAACCAATATTATTTATTATGAATACAAAATTGAATATATCTAATTTATTCATTATGGATAACAATATGAATATATTTAATTTGGAATTAATTTTAATTATTAAATGATAGGTTTTTTAAATGGATATGTATGGTTAAAAAGGTCTTTCAAAACTTGTCTCACAAAACTTTAACGATATTGTAAAATAAGTTAAGGGAGAGGGACCAATCGTTGGGACCCCTAACTATATGGGTTTGGAACGTCAACTAAATTACATTTTTTCACACATAAATAATGTGTTGCCTTAGTTTAAGTAGTCGACTTGTCATAGAAGTGCTTTTTGCAACTTCTTAAATGATGCGTATCTTTATAAATTGTGTTTTCTTGCAAACTCTCCATTTTCCCTATTTTTTGTACTTGACCCTATAATTATGCATAAAAAACCTTATATATATATATATATATATATATATATATATATATATATATATATGGATAAGATAAGATATACAGAGGGGAGATGGGGAGAGGGTAGAGGAGTCCCGAGATATTTATATAGTCCTTCGTCTCTATATCTTATCTTATCCATCTCTATCTGGGGGTAGCTAGGCTATCTATTAGTAGGAGTCACCCCATCCTCCCCCCTCTCCCCATACGAGAAATATATGTATGTATGTATGTATATAAAATTTGCGCCTAAAAAAATATTAAAAACAACACATCGATAACATTTAAGAGCCTTTATTTTTTCATGCATCACGTTTAATGAGGTTGTCACTACCACCCACCCACATTCTATCACCGATAATTGTGACTCAAATGTTGTAACACATCATGTCAGTATTATTTTGTATATTATTTGGCACCAACATTGCTTCATTCTTACCCAATTCCAATTCGTTCTGAACACTCCGTAGATAGAGAGAATGAGGTGTTTCTGCCAATGTTGACCAACGCCATTCCTTGCAATGGTGTATTTTCACTCCATCGTTGTGCGTAGTTATTTTTTTACATCCAAGAGTTGTTTGTTTTGAGTTAAATGGTTTTTAGGATATATATTTTAGGGTTTTCTAGAATAATGAGTACATAGTTTAGTTGCATGATTGAAATATAATGTTTGAAATGATGTATATTACTGTAGGGAAGAAACCAATAACTTATTTCACACCATCACATCATTTAGATGTTTTAATTGTCACACAATTGTTATTCCTTTGTGCACAAACTATTTCTTTGACATAGATTTTAAGTGAACATATTGTATAGGATTTAAATATGTCATATTAACTTGAATCTTTCAAATCTTTCCACTTTGCTAGTAACTACTTATAGATTCAAGTGAAAGGTTGTTCCTATATATGTTCTAAATGAGGAATAATGAATGCCTTTAAATTAGTAGGAATGATGCATGTTATCTCAGGGATAATACTCACCATTGTAAAGTGAATGCATTTTCCTTTCTTAATCTTTCGTTTTCATCTCCATCATGTGGTATATGTTCTAAATGAGGAATAATGGCTAGGATATTTTTGTACCTATTTTAAATAATGATTACTAACTATTTTGCATAGCTTTCCTGTGAATTCATACATTGCATAAACTTTGAAGTGAACATTCTTGCATAGATTTCCTTTGAACTTGTGTTTCACATAAAATTTAAAGTAAAAAATATTGCAGAACTTTCATGTCCTTATACATTACATAATAATGAAGTGTGTAGTTCTTGCTAAGTAAGAATTAATGATTAACCCATATATCATATTTTATTTCTAGGTTTTTCAATTGTTTGGTTTTCTCAAATATTGAAGCATATATGAGATGCATGATTGAAATAAAAGTTTGAAATGATTTTGTGTCATTTCTTATTTTTAGGTCCAGTTTATTTTCAATCCGAATCTTTTGGTTCGTAAAGATTACCATTTTCGAATATGTTATATTAACGTGAATCCTACAACTCTATCCACTTTACTAGTTCTTGCTTATAGATCTCACTGCAATCATGTTTCGATGCCTCCACTAACCACATTTCATCACTAATAATTATGAGTCAAATACCATAATATGTCATTTTAGTATTGTTTTAACTTCTCTTTTGCACCATTTTTTGCTTCATTCTTACCCAATGTTGGTTCATTATGAAGGTGTAGTTGGTTGTTTTGAGTTGTGTAATTGAAATAACTGTTAGAAATGGGGTCTATTTTCACACCAATTATTTTTTGGTTCCTATATTCTAGAGCTATTGTGGTGTTGATTTTTTCATTCAAAAATTTGCAATGCTTTAATATTATAAAGATGGTTCAAGGTTGACTGTAAATGTACTGTAAAATCCATAATGTATTGAAGCTTTGTATTGGTTATTAATTATGAACCCATTTCCTTTCCTTTCTTATTTGTTTTTTGTACACCATGGACGTTCTGTCAGTTATTTTAAGTTGTTTGATTGAAACTCTTATAAGTCCCTCCACTTCAGTAGTTTAAACTTACAATGTTACATTGGATCCATCTATAAGATGAAACTACTAAATTAAGGTGGAAGGAAATCATGTCATGCAGATGTATAGGTTGAAATTGTATACACAAAAAATAATCCCATTTACTAAATATCCCTTCATCACATATAAAAATATAAAATGTCACATATCACCTGTATCATAATTAATTTCCCTAACCCATCATCTAATTCCATCTTTACATTTTTAGGAATTTAATATTCATATAGCTACTTACAACCTATCCTAAAAATCCTCCGACTAATCACCATAATTATCCTAACCTAATCCTATCTAAAAATCTAATCAAATTCTATAGCTATCCATCTCTATAATATTCCACATTTTGAATCTTCCATCACCCTCCAATGAATTTTAAATTCATGACAAGCTTTCACAATCTCTAGAATCCTCTAAATATGTAATCTTCCAATTCCCCCACTAGTTTCAACCATTTACCTCAATATCTCATGGATTCATCCTATCCATTAAATCCCTCAATATTCATCTATAAATTAAATTCTCCACCACATTGGAGAGGGAATAAAAATTCAAGAACTAAAAATCTTTCTAATTCATCAATCATCCATCATCATCTGTCATCAAAAAATCAATCCAAGATTTCAAGGGGAGGTGCTTCGTAAGTTCATGCACAAAGTTAACTTTGAAGCAAACAACAAGTAATCATCCTTGATTGTATACACTTAAATTTTGCTTTTGCAATCTTATTGCCAAAACGAGCACGCAAATCACTCTCATTCTTCTCCAATTCCATTATAATTAGTGCTCTTTGCTAATTAACTAACATTTCTTACCACTTTAGTTAATTAACAATGCACTTCGTTGATTTTGTAACCCTATTTTGCATTTAGGATGCCACTTTACGACGAATCGTAAGTCAAAATCCTCTTCAAAATAGACAATTAGCATTTATTAGCTAATTAAGCCTATTTTACCCTTGATTTTGGTCAATATACCCTAGTATTGGCTCAAACCCCTCTTCCAACCACTCAAAATCACCCCATTCACCTCTACAACGTCTCAACAAGCTTCAAAAGCTTATCCTAGCCTCCTAGTTGACCCTAAGCGGTTGATTAAGGCTTCACACCTCTTAATCACTTGGTAATTCACTAATTGTGATTAGCAAGGCCTAATCATGATTAGCAATTATAATCTAATTTGGGGCTTTTAGTCCCACATGCACCAAAATACAAGTTTCTCCCAAAAGGAAAACTATAAAAAGGGTGCACCTCATTCCTTTATACTTTACACCATGCTTTGATTTGCATCTCATATAATAAATATGATATATAGCCAAGTTCAATCCTTTGCTTAAAGCCTTCAATGGGGTTAGTAGATGGATATCCAAAATGACCAAGTAGTCATTGGGAGAGGTCATTTCACCTTGTTTGGAGTAGCAACCATAACCATTTGATTGCCCTCTTAGGTCTATTTAGGCCCATGTTAGGTAATTCAAGCATATTAGTAGGCATGTTTAGTTAGATTTTGTATTGTTTTCATACTAGTTAAGGATTCTTTTAAGCTTCTATCTTAATGTTACATTCCTAGACTTAGAACCTTGGCTAGATGGATGGAAATGGTGTTAGCTTTCCTTGTTTAGTCATGTAATTTTCTTTGTAAAGTTTAGGGTGTCATCATTTGGCACACCCGGTGGGACAATACCCCATTGCATTCAATTTTTTCAAAGATAGATTTTAAATTTCCTAGTTTTAAAGTTTTTTTTATTTCAAGATTTTTAGATTAGTTTCAAGTTTCGTAGATTAATTTCAAGTTTTCTAGATAGTTTCACTTTCAAGCTTTCTAGAGTACTTTCAAGCTTTTTAGATTAGTTTCTCAAGATTTTTAGATTAATTTCAAAGTTTTAGAGTAATTTTCAAAGTTTTATAGATTAATTTCTATTTTTGAAAGTTGTTTCAACTAGATTAGTGGTAGAAGTTATGTTTTCTTGCTTTTTGTAGGATTCAAGGAGGTGAAGCCCTGTCAAAATTGCCAAAAAAAATACTAAAGATTTGACCTTTTTGAATAAATTCTTGTCAAAACTTGAATTTTGGCCACTTCCAACGAAGGGACGCGTAGGCATTGAAACATGAAGGTGCAAACTATGTGTTGAAACAGGCATTTTCAACTGTGTAATTTTTACAATAGGTGAGCACCTCACTTCTCTGTAAGCGCACACGTTAACTATGCTCATATTTTTTAGTTGTCTATTTTTACAAAGGGGAAGCACACATGTCGACATGAGAGCACATGTGCAAGTGAAATAGGGGCGCACCTGCTTCTCTGGAAGTGCACACGTTAACTCATCTTTTTCAATTGTCAGTCATTTTTACAAACATATGAGCGCAGGGAATGCATTTTCAAAACATTAATGCTGGCAAGAGGTCATCTTGTGCATGTCATCATTTTTAAAAAGGAACATGTCATAGGGGAGCGCATTGAAATAGGGGGCGCACAAGTGTGTCTATATAAATTTTTCCAGCAAACTCAAAATTTCATTTTTGGTTTTTAGGATTTATGTTACTTTTCAGAGGTTTTTAGAGGCCATTTTTGTCAATTTCATAGATTTAGAGTAATTTTTCTCATAAAATCACTTAGGGTTTGAAGGAATTAATCTTGTTTCCATGCTTTGTATGAGTTTGGGTTAAGGTGTGTATGCTCTTCTCTTGCACTTCGTGTGATCTAGAGAATCAAAAGCACTCTTAAACCTTCTTTTTCTATCATTAGAGTAAGTAGGAAACTTTGTTAATCATCTTTTAGTTTAAATGCTTTTTCACTTGCTAAATAACCAAGGCTAGAATTTGTGTATGCTCTTCCCTTGCACCTAGTGTGATCTTGGGAATCAAAAGTAAATTTTAGTATTTTCATTTAAAAAGCACTTGGATGAATTGGGAATAAACCTTGTTTTTGCAAAATTTGATGGTAGTTAGTTGATTTACAAGCATTTTTCATGGTTATTTTCTTATGATATTGTGAATCTATTTTGAAACTACTAACCATTTTGTGAAGGACCTAACACTAGTCAAAGAAAAAAGGACCTAAATAATTTTTTATAACTACACGTGTGATTGTAGGTTTCTAAAAGGAGTCACGAAAAAAACCACATTAAGTCTAAAAGATAAAAAATACACCACAATCATCACATTTTATTTGCAAGTTTCGGTTAAGAGCTACAGCTCGTCTGCTCAACTAGGAAATAACCCCTTTGGCATAAGCCTTAAGCTACAACAATGGGGGTGGTCCTAGGAACCCTAAATTAGTTCATGCAAGAGGGAACCTTGTGAACGAAACAGGAAAGTGCTCCACACTACCGACTTGTCTAGTATGCCTTGGTGAGATTAGCGTCAAAGATATATGTATCATGACCCCAGTGAAAGTATAACTGAACGCACTTCGGTGCTCATTATACTAAAGGGGAAAAAGTAAAGCCGAGATAATCCCAAATTAGTCAATGTGACTTTTTGGGTAAATTGAGCTCGCTCTAGATATCTTGTGACACCTAGAGAGAGAACCACCTAGGAAGATTACCAGCTTGGAGCCATTATTTTTGTCTTAGATAGTATACTTGAGAGCTCTCACAAAGTGACAACTTTGTTAGATTCAAAATCTTATTTTTTTAACAAGGGAAATAATCTCTTAAAGTTTAAACCATGTGACATTTCATCACGAAATCTACTTCGTGTCATTTTTTCCTAGTTTTTCACTTATCCTTAAGACAAGGTGAAACTCTGCCAAAATAACACCAAGTTTATTTCAACACCACTTGGTCTACACCCTTGTTTTCTTATTTCCCATTTTTGGACAAAAGGAAACAACATATATAGATACCGCTAGATGTCTTATTGTCCACCACTTTTGTATTCTACTTGCACAACTAGGTTGCAATGTCGGAGCGCAAGTGTTGAAAGTGTGCATGGTATGTACTCATGATCTAGTAGGCCCCCTTGTCTCAAAAACCCATATTTGACACTTATTATCATCGTAGTTAGGTGATTTCATCCTTGTTTTATTTTGAGTTGTTACAAACTACCCACATTGTAGCCATACAATTGAGATATTTACGTCTTGTTTCCATTGTGAAATTAGGCCTAAATCTCTATATTGTAGAGTTACGTTGTTCGCACACATAGCATTTCTTGTTATACTTAGATATAGTTTTTTACATCCTAAAATTTGTTTTGAGTTTTGTGAGTGTTGAGGATACATTGTTAGCATTGCGATAACATCATTTTGACACTAGAAATATTGTGCTTTCCCAAAACTTGGTTCACGTGTCCAAATAGTGTCATTACGTTGCTCACATTGTTATCGTCCATTTTACAAGACTTGGAATTTGTTATGTTTTAGAAAAGTCTTCTATTATATCTTGCAATAGAATATTGTGATCAATTTCTCTTGTCATTTAGGCCTTATTTGTTGCAAACTTGACCTAACTGGTGATATTGTGTTGTCACTATTTGGTTTCAAACAGTAAACTAGGCCGAGCCTTGAGAGAAACAAACTATTTTGGTGTAACTAAATTTTGAGCATTTACAGTCAAACATTATTCTAAGGAAAATTGATGATCATATATTACCCTTGAACTAGGTAGATTCTTATTCTTTAGTGTCAGTACATTCTTTTGGCCATCACTTTTCTTGGCTATTCTATAGTCACCTTGGACATAGGAATGGCCTAAGCTAAATCGGGGGCATTTCCCTTGGGTAACCAAGTTAGGGGTGCTGGCACATTGTTACGTGTGGCCTATTGAAAAGTAAATTCCTCACACGGAGAACCACAAAAGTTCCGAGGTTGTGCCAAGAAGCAATATGGATTTTGAGGTGTGAGAATCCCACCCAGTTCTTGCAGAAGGTGAGTTGACCATACCTACTGGAAGAGTCCCAGTGAATGTGGCGGCAAGCCCTAACCCCCGTGGTGCCCAAATGACCTGAACTGTGTCGATAAATCAGCCTAGGATAATGGCGGGAGTGATTAGTACGCCCAACGTTGGGATCTGCTATTCGTCAGCCTCCATGAGAAAAGTGAAGAATGCCTGGTGGGAGAAGAAGGCAGATAGTTTCCAGTGTATGTCACTCAACATTAAATCATGGGGCTGCCCCCCAATTTCGTAATAAATTTTATGAGGTGGTCCTCCTCCAACACCACCTTATTCGCTTGGATTCGTTAGAATCTAAGAAGCACATTGGAGATCATGATAGGTGGACATAGATTTAATAATAAATTGATGAAGGTTTGATCAATTGCAAAATTAACAAAGAAAACCTATAGATTCATTGGGTTTCCTTCCATATTTTGGGAGAATAAAATCATGTTTGTTTGAAAACACGCCAAATCATGGGTGAACATAGGCAGAAGTTTGGGATTGTCTCCCAAGAGGATATGTTTCTAATTGTCTTATGCAAGGAAAGAAATAAACCAAGGATTTAGCAGTTCCAGGTAGTTTGAGTATCTCATTTGGGAAAAACCTAAAACATTCATAATTATATCTTCCAAATGCTCCTAACGTCTGGGAATTTTGGATCCAGAATCCCAACCAACAAGACGTGCCCCACTTCTAAGAAGGCCTTTGTGATAGAATACACCACATAAAATTGAGCAATTTTTGTCTCAACACATAAAGTCCAAATAGTCTCAAACATACTTCTGTTTGAGCCAAATAGGGTGGTGTTAACTTTAATGCCTATAATTGAGTATTGAGTCTTATTCCACCATGGGAAAATGGGGTGAGAGCCACCAATAGCCTTTGTTGGTTTTATAGTTATAGAAAGGAGTATAAACAAACCACTTCTAGTCTAGACCACTAAGGGCAAGAAGAGTGCATAACAATCTTATTAGCATGAGTAATCAGGAACATTGTGAGGGGCCAATTGATCACAAGTATTGAACTAGTATTGTTTTCCTAAGTTTGGAATCCAAATAGATGTTTTAAACTCTAGCCAAACATTAACACTCCATTGAGAGGGACTTTGTTAGTGTTTAGAAACTAAGGCTTTTAAGTATATCTTGTTAGAAGATCGCGTCAACATTCTCTTATCATTTAGGCCTTGTTTGTTGCAAACTTGACCTAAGCTAGTGATATTGTGTTGTCACTATTTGGTTTCAAACCTATCTAAATGAAATCTTAGAGAATAAACTATTTGAGTGTAACTAAATGCAGAAGAGAGTTGTACGTCATTGGAATTCTAAGGAAAACTTGTGTCATATATTACCTTATAAGGGTAGCTTATTCTTTAATTCTTAGGGATAGTTCACATTGACCTATTGAATTTTTGGCTATTTGATAGTCACCATTGTTTTTAACGACTTAGGGTCGTTACGCTGAAAAAAATTCACTAGGGTCCCTGTTAATAAACCTTAGTGGAAATATTTTACGTTGTACCTTATATTATAAGTAATTCCTACTATGAGGATGGGGTCATGAAAGTTGGAAGCCAATATATTTGGAGGTGACAACCCTTTTGGAGGATAATCTCATGGTTGACCATAGTGGTGAGAGGAGGATTCTCCTCACGCTGATGTAGAGCTTCATTCCGCCCATTTTGACGACTACATTTTTCATAACAAACATGAAGTTATTATGCGGGTTGTGGAACTAGGAGCCAAATTACCTTCCACACAAGACCCTTCTCTTATCGTTGACATGGTTCAGGGAGAAGAAGAAGTAGACCTCCCTCATCACACTCTTAACAAAATTTTAAATCCAGATTGTGCCTCTACTTCTGCATGGCAGAATAATGAGGAGATACCATTTGAAAATGATGGAGACTATCGTTTTCCTCCTATTAAAATTCATTGCGAAGACCATAAATCATGTCATGCACAACCTCCTCCTAACGAAGATCGTCATGAACTACCTATTAAAGAGGTGATGTTAGAACAACAGGTCCAATCCCTCACTCGTCCAATTGGAAAGTTTGGCATCACATATACAAAAGTAACAACCTAAAGTTGTGAAACAAACTATACCAAAGGCAAAACCTAAAGCTTCATTTTATGAATTCCCAATAAACACTCCTTGACGGAGGCAACCAAAGAGATCCTTATGAAGATATTCTCACAATAAATTAGGGTGGGCATACACCTAGGCTTAACCATTTGTATAGACCTATGCCACCACCCACACAAGATCCACTTTTTAATCAAGAGTGGTTGACAATGAAGAACTTCCTTCAAGCATTACAAGAGGGCCAAACCGGTAGCAATAACAAGAAGTATCGGTTTGATGAGTTATGTCCTTACCCATTTGACAAAGCCATGTTATAGGTACCTTTCCCAAGACATTTTGAGTTTCCAAAATTTGATAAATATAAGGGAAAAGGTGACCCTCGTGATCATATAAAGGACTTTTATATGGCATGTCAAGAGGTGGCATTCAATGACAATTATCTTATGCAATTGTTTCCATGAAGTTTAGGGGAAACGATGCTAGATTGGTTTGTGCATATCCCTAAGGGATCCATATCAACATGGCCAGAACTAGAAGCAGAGATTTTGTATGACACTTCTCTTTCAATATAGAAAATGACGTTACCATGTTAGATCTCTGCAATGCCAAGAAACGAAACAACGAAAACTTCGTTGCATTTTTACAAAGATGGAGAGGGTTAGCTAGTCACTTTCCTTGCTCCCTACCCGAAAAGAAACTGATAGGAATATTTGTTCCCAACCTCCATCCAGACATTACATTCCACTTGCAAATGCATTGTGGTAACATGTTCGAAGAGGTAATAGAAAAAGGGAGTCAAATTGAAAAGGCATTGTTAGCTAGGGGGACTCTAAAACCTTTCTCCTGCGAACACAACGATTCTAAATCTAATGATAAAACAAAGTTTGTTCCTAATAGAAACAAAAATTTTGTTAGTGATGGGATAGTAGAATCTAAATGGGTGCAAGCCATGCATAACCACACACCTTTGAAACTTGCAAAGGGTAATCCACCTACCGAGTATAAACGCCACACTTTTACTCCTCTATCTAAATCCATATCATCTATACTAAAAGAACTAGAGGCCATAAACATGGTTAAATACCCTGAAACGCAACCCTACGGGATGATACACCCAAACCATCATGGTTTAGGGAGAATGAATTTTGTGAGTTCCACCGCGTAAAAGGGTCACAAAAATGACAAGTGTTTAAGATTAAAACACTATATTCAAGACCTAGTCGACAATGGTGATATTGAAGTAGACTCCATTGTCCACTGTAAAATCTCCAAATGATAAACTTAGGGTATCTTCAAAGACCCTTTTCCCAATCACAAATGAAAATAAAAATCCAGATCAGGGACAATCATCTCAAAATAAAAATGCTAACTATATGTCAAACAAAGACCATTTTGATGCCTTGATAGGTTGTGTTGACCCACTCATTGAGAAAATCAATACAATTAGAATTAAGACAAGAGAGTGCATTGTGGAAACATGACGAGCTTGCCTTGTTATAAATTTTGAGCCTACCCCCCTCCTCCTCAAGAGAGTCATTATGATGTGTTAGATCAACTAGAAAAAAACTATGGCTAAGATTTCCATCTTAGACCTTCTAAAGATCTCTATTGTCCATAAGGATATACTTTACAAAACCTTACAGGGATCAGGAGTATCCATTGATGTTGACCCAACACATTTGAAAGCCATGGTAGCACAACTTGTTCCTTTGGAACACATAACCTTCAGCACTACAGAAGGCCTTAGTTGAAGATCCTTCACATAACCTACCATTGCATATTGAGGTTATCATCAAATGTAAGAAGGTTAAGATCAGTGCTTGTGGATGGTAGGATCGGGTCTTAACATATGTACTCTCAAACTAGTCTTCCAACTAGGCTGCACAGAAGTCTGATCTGGAAACAAAGGTCATCACCATTAAGGTATATGAAAATGAAGAACGAAAATCAGCTGGAATGATCACTTTCTCATTAGAAGTGGGTCCCATAACACATGATATGAAGTTCCACGTCTTGGACCTGGAACTCCCTTACAATATCTTACTCGGTCACCCATGGATTCACACCATGCAGGTCGTGCCATCAACATATCATCAGTGTTTAAAGTTGGAATATGAGGGACAGACACTCACCATATAGGGGGACCCTCAAATTTTTTCTCATTGTAGAGCGTTGTCAAGATTTTCCCCTATAATATATGAGTGTCCATCTACGGAGATCACTATTCCTATCTAGTCAAAGGACCTCATTTCACGAGTGGATCCAAATACCCTATCTATCAATGAAAATGGTGCTTCCACTTAGAAAATCCTTTGTCTACATGGGAGATGAAGGTAAAACCAAGCGGTTGTGGAGAGTATGATCTATAACAAGCCCTAATGGTTCACAATGGTTCGTCTATCAGCCCAAGCACATGGTAGGCCATGTTTCAAAGTTCAGAGATCAAGAGAGGCTTTCCCTTTCAAGAATTTTACTCTTGGCAACTTGCTAGAAGATGAAAGGTTTCTTATGGACATTTTATCCTGTTGAGATGATGATGACATGGCTACATGTTATAAATCACCTAAGTATCCCATTCCTAATCGGATAATGCTTGTCATGGGGTATAAAGGATGTGGGTACGGTCCACCAAGAACAAGTCCCATTAGAAGATCTTGCAATACCTTGGCGTATAATAGGTAAATCAGGTATAGGAATCCATTTATATGAGTCTCACTCTTCATATGATGAGTATGCTTCTTCTAAGAGTGAGGATAGTTTGTCCAGAAATGAAAGTGAAAAAAGATTCCCGATGTAGTCTTTACAAATACCTTGCCTCTATGAACCTATTCTGTAATATGGATATCCTTACTATAACCCCTGTTATACCCAACCATATCCCCTATAACTCAACCATTAACCCTCACCTTACCCATCACTCGTGAATTGGGATCAACAACAACATGTACCTATTGACATGTTTCAGAATGATGAGGCCATTGGTGAGTTCCTAGGAATTAGAGACAACATTCCAAGAAATGATCACAAGAAGGGGTTCTCCATTCACCTTAATGCATGCGCATAATTTGGAGAGGAAGTAGAGTTGTGTGGGAATTTAAGTAAAAAAGTGAGCAAGGGAAAAAGTTCCAAAGAAAATCCTTGTGGAAATAAAAGGGGAAGTCCTATAGTGAAAACCTCTTTGAGGCACTTGTGGACAAATAGGTAGAACAACCTATGGAAAAGATAATGTACCTGCTTCAAGATGAAGAGCTCCCTGAGCCACCTGTGATAGAGGAGGATATCAATATCCCTCCTAATCCTACATGCATGGGGGATGAATCAAATTTATTAGTAGAATATACAATAGATGTTAATAATGAAACAGAGGAATTTTTGTGGATAGTTAAGTTGGGAGCTTCCCTCTCATCCAAAGAACAAAAAACTGTTGGTTAGATTTTCTGCATAGCACAAAACCTAGGCAGTCATGAGATAAATCTCCCTCATTTAACCGATGAGGCTCCCGTGTCAGATTTTTCAATAAAAATGTGTTATTATCTATCAAGGGTTTTACTTTAACCACTTAGTTCATGAACCATAACTAAGAAGTTCTGCAGCAAGTAAGCAACTGTTCAAGAAAGGAAGTAAAGGAAATACAGAGAAGAAATGGGAAAGATGTGCATCCCAATTAGTAGATAGTAGAGCTAATTGTATGCACATAGAAGAAACTTAATAGATATGAACACATAGAATTATAAAAAAAAGGGAGCTTTAGATCTAAATCTAAAATAACACAAAGTTTATTAAGAGATCTAATATTAAAAGCAAGAAACACAGTACACAGTGAAACAAAGTTTTCCGGAAACCTGCTCCTTTGTATTCCTTTACTCCAAGTTGCTCTCAGAGGTTCAGCACAAAGTCTAGAACACAAGATAGCTGCTTACAAATTCTGATTGATCATTAACCCGAAGGTTCTTCTCCTACTTATAGAATGTAGGAGGGAAAGTACAAATGGAAAAATCAAACTGAACTGAAACATAAACAAGTAAAGATGACATTTGGAAATCATCCTCAACTATCTTCTCCTTAAGTGACACATGTATCACTTAACTAATAGAATGGTTCCACATGACTTTAAGTAATGGTTGCAAAACCAATAACTTAGAAGTTTTAAAATTTCATCCAGGAACATAAAAAATAGAAGAAGAAAGAAATAGAATAAGTCATGCCAGCTATAACATTTATGTCTTCTTCTTGTTCTGATATCGGATATACTTGTCGAACATGTAATTCAACATCCTTCCATTCAGTCTACTGATAGAATTCATCGTGAAAGGTTTGGTTGCTTTATCAATTCTCTTTTGTATCATCAGAAGAGATCCTTCCAGGGAATTAGGCACCTTAGTTGAGACGATCCGCACGTATGAAGTGACATTCTCGTCCACTATCTCCTCAGTGAAATAAATGACACTGTCTGGTAAATCTAATGTCCTACTCTCAAGTGCCTGCATCCTCTTCAGCAAAACTCTACAAATTTCCAAACGGAAAGATACTGCAAACTATAGCTGCTTCCCCTTCTCAACTGAGCTGTCTGGTACAATCTGTTCCGCAATCAATACATCTCCTGGCAGCTTGTTGATCTCGACCAAAATACTCAGGTTACTCTCTACAACTGAATTCATGCCTTATATTTTTGCCATCAGTTTCTTTAGTTCATTTGCTACATCATTCATAAAATTTAGGTGGGTTGGCACTTCCCCAAGTTGTACAGAAGCTTGAAGAATAATCAAATCCTTCAATTTGTCAATAGCCTTTACTTGATTGCTTGCATCCTCCATCTCCTGCATAAGATGATCACTCACCTGCTCTGAAATGGGCTGAATGAAAGGTTTAGCAACCTTGGCTATGATCTCACATAATTGAGATACTTGGTTCTACAGCTCTTCTTTCTCCACCTTTTCACTGTCAAGCCTAAGGAATAAAGCATCCATCAATGTCTGCGTGTCATGCTTCAATCCTTCAGTGGTGGCTTGATCGAGGGGTACCTTGGTTACTATCACATCCTCTATCGTGAGCTCCTCCTCTATCTTTCTTTCTGCCAGAATTGATATCTCAGCAAACTTCTCTCCCGAATCTTCAATGATCAACCTAGAAGTTGCTTTGGAAACTTTAGGCCTTCTGTCTCTTCCACTTAGATTCTAGAGTAGCTGCAATTCGTGCTCCTCTAAGTTCATCTCCATTCTCGCTTCTGGAACCAACTGCGAAGCCAACCATTCTGAGAAGTTACTTCTTGGAGAATGAGAATTCGCTGAGTGTACTACCATCTTCCACTCTACATCCTCTCTGTAAAAAATTGCCACAATGTTATGGCTGCCATCTTCTGAATCATCCAAGGAAAAAGCCCTTTCAAATTCCGCCATCTGCAGCTTTAACGTATCTTTTGGAACAGGGGCTAAACGAAGTGACTGAGGGGAGAAGATGAATGTCACTGGATTCAGTGGAGGCATGGAAGCGTCCTGCTGCTGTGGTGCGATAGTTGGTGAAGTACTAGGTACTAGAGAAATCAGAGTTAAAGTCATGGTCGTAGAAGTAATCCTCTCCTTGGATTGAGACCTTCTATGCACTTTCAACTTCTCGACTTTCTTGCTGCTTTCTCCTCCATGCTTTCGCTTGAGGGAATCTCCTGCGCCAAAGTTACCCGTGACTTGATTCATCAATGCTTCATCAAGGCAATATCCCTTCGTCAGTAACCAGTTTGAAGTATTCACCAACATAGCTCCCGACCTTTCTTCAATTGTGTTGCAGCCTCCTATGTTATTCTGTAGTATGGCTTTATCTCCTCCCATTTGATGGTAAGTGTCAAGTACCACATTCCCATCATCTTTAAGATCTGCAGGTATCCGCGCTAGTCCAAATTCGAACACTTGCTTTGCTGATAGCCTGCTGAAATTTCCCTTTCTAACCTCGTACTCACTTTTGCACTTCATCCGTAAATCTTCTAATGAAGGAACATGTGGTACTCCTCGGAGATTGTCTTCCTGGCTACTCCAAATGGATTGAAATTCAGCCGTGTAGAGAAGAACTCTTGCTCATACTAGGATAACATTTGCGCCTCCATTCCCCGAGCTCTATGAATGCTAATGCAGCTGTAATATCCCACAGTGATTGGGAAGAAGCCCGTAGACTTGTGCCACTTTGACTGAAGGTCATGTAACTCCACAAGTTGCCTGCTCAACTCCATGGCAATCAATCTATCATTCAGATACTTGGGCATCTTTATTGGTTCTCCAGAATATCCCGTAACCCTGAGGTATTTGAAATCTACAAATTGAATGAATAGACTATCAATCTTGGACATAACTTCTCACGATTCCTTGCTTACCCTGTTGGCCTTCAAGTATTTGTCTAGCCTGCAGATGAAATCATAGAAGAATTCATCGTTGATAACTTTGAAATATTTCTCACACGCAAGTACAATAAGCTGTGGGTAACACTCAAAAATGGGGTCCTTAGAAAGAACACCGCATCTATCCAGCTTGGAAAAGACGCCTTGTGAAGCTACAACATACACCAAGTAGGAAGTCATTTTGAAGTTGAAAGTACGCTTCACGTTCCGGAGCTGCTCACCAATGTTGTTGCTAATAATTTCTAACCAATTGATTATAGAATCAACCTTGTTGATTTCAATGGTCCTGATGAAAGCATACATCCATGTACGGAAAGTGTAAGCATTCACCTCGCCATTCATCCTGCATAGTAATTTGACGACATCATCTACCTCCTGCACCAAATTGGACCGTGGAAGAGTTCTCGGGAACTTTGAAGGAGATCTAGGCTTCTTCATGTATTGGCTATTCATTATGCTCACACAATCAGCTCTATGCTTCTCCCATCTACTGTCAGCATCCTGAATGTTAATGGAAGTCACCACCTTTCGCAATGGAATCTTCAAACAATAATTGATGAACTCTGCATCCAAAGGAATTATTGTCTTTCTCGAAGCATCACACACTAATCTGGATGAAGGATGGTAAGATCTAGCATACTCCATAACAAATTCTTGCAACTTGGCTGTACATGGAAAAGCTGTAGCTCGGATAATTCCACTGCTTTTAACCGCATGCATGAGTGAAATCTTTCCCGCTCTGGATCTATCAATCAAATTGGAAAGAGGTTCCAGGCCTAGATATGTGTCTCCTATGTCTACAAGTTTGGAAGCAATGCATGAATCCATCGTGCTTTCTTTTTCATCTCTTTTTGCCATGGCTTTGTCTATCTTTGTTTGAATAATTCTTTTTCTTCTTACTTGGCCGGATTTCTTCAATACTAGTGCAGATCTGGACAATTCTTCAGATTCAGAGGATATTTGTAATGTATTGGACATTGATAAAAGCTCCTTTTCTTCTGTAAAGCACCTGTAATGAATTCCTGTAATTTATTCAGACAAAAATGGCCACCGGAGCATGAATAGTGAATTTTAATTGTAAAAATATGCACTTTTCAAGCCCGCTGCCCCAAAAATTGGTGTTTAATTTACACATAAAGAGAGCATGAATCCTTCAACAACACTTGAGCTCCTGTAACACCTGTGCAAACAATTATGTAGACAAAGATAACCCTCCTTCAAAGCATGCGCCAAATCTGGAAGCTTTTAGCCTTGTTGCCACCTTGCCTGAGAAAAATCCTTCTTCTAATGGGGGCGCACTTTTCCACTTGGCTGCAATTCTCTACCTGTGAATCAAATAATTCACCTAGATGGCTGCCCATGCTTATATAACCTTCACAATTCTATAATTAATAATTTCCCTAACAATTAAAGGTAATTAATTAATTAAAAATCATGTTTTTCTCTTTTAAAAATAGCATGTTTAAGGACAACCATCCAATAAATTAAATTAATCCAATTTAATCCTTTACACATCACTTCACTGAAGCTTCACAGTGTGCTTTGACCATAGCCACTAAAAATAGAAATTAATTTAATGTTTTAATGCCTTTAAAAACATTAAATAACTCCCAAATGGGGCACACTTTTTGAGAGGAAGGGGGCAACCACTAAATAAATTAAATTTAATGCATTTAATTCATTTCTTTTATTCCGTCTTTGACTTGTTGACTTCTTCCAAGCTTAGGCGCACTTTTTGAGAGGATAGATTAATTAAAATAATCACTTTAAGTCTTCCATCATCTCACCAAAGGGGGCACACTTTTTTGCACATATAATTCTATTTTTAAGAATTTTTTCCCAATGGGATATTTACCCTGCAAGGCAGGCACCAAAATCCGATGATCCACTTAAGTGATTTGACTTTGACAATGGGATTATTTACCCTGTAAGGTAGGCACTAAAATTTCATGATTTCACTTAAGTCACTTTCCTTTTATTTTATCATGGGAATTTTTACCCTACAAGGTAGGCAATAAATTCCCACCTACCTGCAGCCTCTAACTTTCCCATTGCAGCTTAAGTGAATTTTATAACATGGGAAAAAATACCCTGCTAGGCAGGTATAAAATTCCCACCCTGCCTGCGGCTTCTATTTTTCCCATTGCAGCTTAAATCCTTTGTTTTCCAAAAATGCGCCCATCCCCACAGGGGCTTTTCCGTGCACGACTTCACTTTTTCCCAGTGATCTAGACCTTCGATGGCGACTTCCTCTAGGCATAATGTGCGTATATGTTTTCTAGCTGCTCCAGACCAAAAATTGGGCTTACCTG
Source organism: Taxus chinensis (assembly GCA_019776745.2). Classification (NCBI taxonomy): domain Eukaryota; kingdom Viridiplantae; phylum Streptophyta; class Pinopsida; order Cupressales; family Taxaceae; genus Taxus; species Taxus chinensis. The sequence continues at coordinate 860,728,372 of CM034148.1, read as the reverse complement.
GCAAAGGAATTACTCTAGAGAAATTTCACAGAAAACGAAACAGGACAACACAAAAACACGAAAAAATTGCCAAAAATTACAAATAAAGCCCAAAACTTATTCCAAGTTAAAACCCTTCTGGTACATAAGAGTAATAACATATTCGATCGTAACAGAGTTAAAACAGGGCGCAAATAGCCTCATACGGGGCTCAAAATAATTAAATACAAATTTCCCGCAAACAAATCCCGAAGACAGAATATAATAACTTTGGGCATCTGGGTATTTGGCGAAAAAGGATAATATGGCTATTAGGGATTATCTTGATGCAATACAAGAACTTTCAGGCAATAAAAACACAAAATGACCCATTATTTTAAAAGTATGAAACATTTTCGGATAGGGTAGTTGCAAATTTCAGGGTGAAATCTGGGTGACACCAAAAACATTCACAGGATTCTTAAGAGAGTATGTAGACATCTTCACTTGGTCTTATGTTGACATGTCAAGAATTGAACCTACACTAGTAGTGCACAATCTTTTGGTACACCCAGATGTCAAGCCCATCAAACAAAAGCTCCAAAAGATGCATCCTCACGTCACCTTATTGATAAAGGCAAAGCTAGAAAGGTTGCTAGAAGTAGGCTTTATCAAGCCTATTGACTACTCAGAGTGGATCTCCAATGTGGTCCCGGTTCAAAAAAATCCAATTAGTATTAGAGTGTGTACGGATTTCAAGGATATAAACAAATCTTGTCCTAAGGATGATTTTCCTCTTCCAAACATCGACATGATTGTCAATTTTACAACAGGTTATGAGATGCTTTCACTCATGGATGGCTTCTCAGGTTACAACCAGATAAAAATTGTGGAAGAAGATCAACACAAGATGGATTTCACAACCCCATGGGGGACATTTTTTTACCAAGTCATGCCTTTTGGCCTTAAAAATGCAGGCACTGCATATCAAAGGGCGATGATTGTAATCTTTCACAATATAATAAGTGACATCCTGGAAGATTACATAGATGGTATACTGGCTAAATATAGAACCCGCAAGGAACATCCAAAAATTTTACGGTGTATCTTTCAACATCTAAGGGATTAGAAAGTCTGACTTAACCCAAAGAAGTGTGTCTTCGGTGTGCTATTTGATAAATTACTAGGATTCATTGTGTCAAGGAGAGGAATAGTAGAGGACCCTGCAAAGGTCAAGGCTATCACAGAAATTCCTCCCCCTAAGAATATCAGACAAATGTGTAGCCTATAAGGGAAAATTCAGGCCATCAAAAGGTTTATTTCATAGCTAGTAGACAAGTGTCATACATTTACACATCTTCTTAAGAAGGATGTTAATTTCAATTGGGGACCCGAACAACATCAAGTGTTTTCTTTGCTAAAATAATACTTGGCCAACCCCCCTGTTCTCATGCCACCCATGACAGGAGAACCCTTATTACTTTATATCTCTACGACACATTTTACAATTGGAGCACTATTGGCCAAATATGACAAAGAACAGAGAGAAAGGGTTGTATACTATTTAAGCAGGACATTGGTAACATATGAGCTAGATTATCCACAAATCTAGAAAGATTGCTTAGCCGTGGTGTTTTCTTTCCAGAAGCTAAATCATTATACGCTTAAAAATAAAATAAATCTAATTTCAAAGGTAGACCCTTTGAAGTATTTATTGTCCAAACCAGAACTAACTAGAAAGATGGCTAATTGGATCATCTTATTAAGTGAATTTGACGTTGAATACATTCATCAAAAATTAGTAAAAGGACAGGTGTTATCAAATCAACTGGCAGAAGCTCCGCTACCAGGTACTAAACCCTTGAGTCTAGAACTACTAGATGCATCCATTATGTACCTTGAAGAATTTATAGTTTGGTAAATGTACTTCGATGGCTCTTTTACCTTTCATGGTTTAGGTGTCGGAGTTGTGCTAATCACTCCCACGGGATACTCGATTCTGTAGGCATTTCAAATTGGATTCCCTTGCACAAATAATATAGCAGAATATGAATCTCTCATTGTAGGAATGAATTTATCCATCAAATGGGATATCCGAAAAGTAAAATGCATTGGTGATTCAATGCTTATTATCAAACAAGTCACATATGAATATATAGTTAAAGATGAAAAGTTACTTCCATATAAAAGAATGGTCAATTCCTTGAAATAATTCTTTGAGAAAATAACATTTGAGAAAATAACAAGAGCTTAGAACAGAGCAGTAGATGCCATGGATACAGTAGGATCTATGTTGAGAATTCCACCACAAAGAAATGATATTGCATTCTTTGTTGAAAATCTAAGAACAACGACATACGACATACTGGACTCTTGTTTAGTGTGTGAAGTTGTTGGTCCCTTTTCATCGTGGTACACTCAAATATTTAATTATCTCCATGATGGAACCTTCCCTATGAACATTTCCCTTTCTGAAAAGTGCAACCTCATCTAGCATATAGCCCGATATACCCTACTTGGGGACACCCTCTTCCACCGAGGCTACGACGGGAATCTGTTGCATTGTTTAAATTCTGACGAATATATCCAAGAAATCAAGAAGTTGCATGAGGGAATTTGTGGAGCTTATATTAATGGGATTTTCCTTGTAAAGAATATACTCAAAGTAGGTTACTATTGGCCTACCATGGAGCATAATTATTGTCAGCATGTAAAGAAGTGTGTGGATTGTCAAAAGTACAGAAATTTGATACATGTGCCAGAATAATCCTTGCAAACAATCATGACACCCTGACCATTCTCAAAGTGGGGTCTCGATCTAATAGGGAAACTTAATCATGTCTCCTCAGATGGCCATAAGTTCATTATAACGGTCAATGAGTACTTTACAAAATGGGTAGAGACAGTTCCTCTTACTTATACAAAAGGTCCCCAAATTTCAAATTTTATAATGAATCATACCATTTGCAGATATGGTATCCCTTCTTCCATTATCATTGATAATGGTAATTCATTCAAAAATAAAAATGTGAAAGCACTCTGCAAACACTTTCAAAATTCCCTTAAGTTTTCAACCCCTTATTACCCTAAAGGTAATGGGCAGGCTGAATCTTCCAACAAAACCTTAATTCGCATTATGGAGAAAATGGTGAAAACCACAGGTCATAACTGGCATTTGTAAATTCACCTTGGCCTCTGGGAATTTAGAACTTCTATCCACACCCCTACAAGTGCAACTATATATTCTATAGTATTCAGTTCCAAATCCATCTTGCATTTAAAGATCTAGATCCCTTCTTTGCATATCGAGCTAAGGGATTACCTGAATGAAGAGGAAGACTGTAGATTAGCCCGAGTAGCAGAATTGGAACTATTGGATGAGAAATTCCTTCGTGCCCTCAATCACCTAAAAGTATATCATGATCGAGTGCGGAGGAGCTAAAACAAGAAGGTCATACCTCATCAGTTTAAGGTAGGAGACATGGTGTTGAAAGAGAATCAAAAGAACACCAATAAAGATCAAGAGAAGAAAGGGAAATTTGAGCCCAACTAGCTAGGACCATACATTGTGGTTACCAATTTCGGTTCAGGTGCATATAAGTTGGCCTATTCAGATGGCCAAGAGCTTCAATAACCCATGAATGCAATGCATATCAAGAACTTCTATGCTTAAGTATGGGGTCTCTATAGAATACCAAGAAAATTAAAACAAAAAAGTATAAAAATAGAAAAAAAAATGATAAATAAACAGGTACATCCAATAGTGAAAACCATGCAATGGTGGTACTTTGGACAAGTCATTTGGTGAGAACTGGCTTCAGGTGCTAAGGGAGGTTTCGTTGTTCATACACAGTCTAGGTTTAAGGAGTACGACAAATTTTCCCTAAGTTAATCTTTACCTTCGTCAGAGCCCCTTGTGAGCCTATCCTTCTTTTCCCTGATTTGGCTTATCTAACCTTCTGAGTGCAGAGAAGTTAACATTGAATGAGCCCATCTCATGCTGGGGAAATATTTAGAGTGTTACTTCTGGCATATACGACATGGCATTCTTCCCTTGTACATCCCATCTAACTCTAGGAGCATCCACATTTATTTATTTCCTTACACATTTGCTTTAGAAAACTATTGAGAAAATGTCAAAACATTCGTATAACTTTTAAAAATCCCAAAAACATACAGATATGTCCTGTTAGCTTATGTTGGATAACTGATATTTCTTAGGTGTCTATCCTATCTCTTTATCTGCTCCTTCTAGTATTCCATTATTCTCTCCTTCTATTTTGTAATCTCTCCATTCATTTAGGGGATTCTAGTTCAATTCCTTTCCTATAAATAATGTACGTGAGTTCTATGTTGAATAGAATAATATGAGATATTCAATCTCTATTCTTTCTCCTCCATTACAAGGCCTCACAGTTTGGTATCAGAGCACGTATGATCTCTGTCCTGTGTGTGTTTGAAGGGAGAAAATAAATTTTCCTTGAAGTTGAGATTTGTTTTGTTTGTGAGGAAGAAGGATAATATCAAGTTGATTCTGGATAATATCTCTGAAGAATTATGTTTTCAAAATTTGCATGAAAGTTAATTGCTCCTGTTTCCTATACGTGGAAGTCTGCGTGGAGAATTTTTTTAGACCTGTGCTTTCTTCTCTTGTGCGCATGTGGGAAGGACATTCGTGGAGGCTGTGCATTGGAAGTCACCTTGCATAAAGGCTACGTGGGAGATGAAACCTATTTGTTTTATCTTCTTTTTCAAATGTTTAGAATGAAATTTATCCATCTGCCTGAATGATGCGTAGAGAGGTGAAACTTGTGTAAAATTTGAGTGGAAATTACGTGGAATAAAAGTGGCGTGAACATTTATTCAGTTTGTGTATTGGAGTATTGAGTTGAATTGACCTACAATTTTTTTTAAAAATGCAATGAGGCTGTGTGAAGGAAGAAAATCATAGAATAATCCATTTTTTTAATGTCTTTTGTCCTATTTATTATAGCAAATTCCATCTACTTTCTTGCCCATAATTTTTTATAAACAAGATACATATAAAAAAATTTATTCTTTCCGCATTAAGAAGTTGTTCGATAGATGTGCTGAAACTCTTCTGTGAAGAAGGAGAAAGGAAGACTGGAGTGACCGAGGAGGAATCAAAATTCAACTTCATGTAGCCTGTGCGTGGGGAATAGAAGAAATACATGGCTTAGGACATATGGAGTGAAAATCCAGCAAAATACAAGATTTTTTGTGAGGAAATATGCATTTCATTTTGTCTTTAGCTATTATTCCCTGTGTGGATTGTTGCTAGTCTGATCAAGTCTTCTGTGTGGAGTGCTTCTACAAGTAAACATTCTGCGTGTAGTTGCTTCTATGTGATTGAGTGCAAAAGTTGTTGAAGGCTTGTTACCTGGAAGGAAATCAATCATTCACCTAGAGACGAATTCATCTACCAAGACAACAAAGGACAAGAAGTAGATCATACAACACATCACCGAATGTCAAGCGTAGATAACTCATTGAGAGTGTCAATAACGCGGTCGCCACTGCTGAAAGCTAGAATATCAACTCGCCAGCCATAGAACATCGGTGGAGAAGCTCCTAAGAGCTCCAGGTTCTACTTTGCTTTGCTGAACGAGCTTACAAAATTATGGATAATCTTGCATTCGACAAACTAGTTCGAGAAGGACTTCTTGAATATTTCCTTTTTGACATCAGCTACCAAGAAAAGTGAGTACGAGGAAGAATTAGAAGCCGGATACAACGCCGATTGTGACGAAGAAGAAGAATACCCCTAAAAAGCATTATCCATCTCACAGCACAGCGAATATCGATGAGCATGTACTGAGGCAGTAATTCTCATCAGTGAGTCATAATTGTAATAACTCTTTCAAATAAATAAAAAATTTTTTTTTTTATTACAATGTCTGCTCCGAAAGTTACATCTACTGTCCTGATGCTTAGTTGCTCAAAGGGTCTAATTTTGTACGGCCTGGAAGATAAAAAATGAGGACAATCCTTCAGTTTGAAGGATTATGGGGAATTATTACAGGGTCTGTGCCTGCTCCCACAACCCCCCGATGAACTAATAAAATATGACATGGCTAGTTCTAAAGCCTTGATGTTGATAATGCTTAGTATCAGTGATGATGTGCAACTGCATGTTTGGAATGCAGAGAAACCTAAGGAGGCCTGGGACAAGTTGACAACCATTTATAAAGCCAAAAATAAGACGAAAGATACTTCATCTTTAGTCAAAGCTGCATACCCTCCTCTAAGGGGTCTGATGAGAAAGTGGAGGAATTCTTGTGTGACGTGCGTGGCTGAGCTGAGATCAGAGTTATTAGCATTTGGTGAAATGGTGGATGATAAAATTCTCGTCGCAATCACCTTGAGAGAACTCCCTTCTCAATTCTGAGTGTTTGTTACAACACTGAATGTTTCTAAAAAAATAGTGACATTCTAAGAGCTTGTGAAATTTGGCTGCAGCAGGAAGAGGCCATCACTTCATCACATGAGGAGTCTCAAGACAAAGCCTTGTTCTCAAAGCCTTACCATGGCCAGAAGAATCAGAAAGGTCCCCCAGAGAAGCCAAATCCAGTGCAACCAAATCAAAGTAGAAAGATCAAAATTCAAAGAGATGGTGTCACATTTGTAGAACCAATACTCACGACACTGATCACTTCTGGCCACAATAGCACTTGAAAAAAGGGCCTTGAAGCCATACAAGCACATCCAGGCATGAAGATTTTCAAAAGTCCAAATGACATCCCCCACTTGGAGAAATAACAAGGGACATCTCGCAGCCAAACAAGAAGATGATGACTCTGACGAGGAGACATCAGAAGGAGCCCATTGTAGTAAGAATCTTGTTACTCGTCTCTCAAACTTCTCAACCCACAAAGAAAGTTTGGTTGATAGACTCTAGTGCAAGCAAGCATATGTTAGGTGACAAGAAACATTGTTTGATTCACTACATGAAGAGACCAACTGGAGATTATAGTTCAGATAGCAGATGAAAAAGAGTACTATTGGTGGAATAAGAAATCACATCACCCCTGAGTGTCGACAAAAAATGTAACTTTGATAGGTTGAGACTCTCAGTGCGATTGCAGTGAACATGGAGCTTTGACTCCCAAGTGTGGGACCTTGCGAAATCAGAAAATCTCTCCGGATGAAGGCCGGTTCCTATTCCTCTGTTTAGATGAACACATAAAAAATGCAGAGGGTATTTTGCTTTAAATACCTAATCTAACTTCTCCAAGGAGACAGGGTAAGAAGAAACATCAAAATAGAACCTAAACTAGCCCTAGGTGATGCATTTTAGGAATGAAGAACACCTGTCTTCAGTTCAATAAACAAGAACCAGTTCAAAATGCAATGGTCCATGGACTCATGCAAATTGATAAACCAATTTTTGCCTAGTGAAAGATCTTGGAGGATGCAAATGAACATAGAGAGGGTTCAAGTGAGCACCTTCATCCACAGAAGTGTCATGCAGGTAGTTCATACCAAAAATTGAATGTACAATACACTAATAAAATTTTCAGGAGGCAAAGTTACATTACAACTATTAGATGGAAGGTTTGACCACTCTTGCAAGATGTGGGTGTTTTTCTTGAAGAAGAAAAGAAGGGAGGCTCTTCAACAAGAATAGTCCATCATTGTCTTGTAGAAAGAGAGCCAGACAACCACTCACTTAAAATTTATAGGAAAATGAGAGAGGGAATTCACATCAGAGAAATTCTTGGCCTTCCTGAACCAACCACCCTCTAGGTTGAATATTCCCTAATTCATCTCATTAAAATGGTATTGTTGAGAACCCTAGCAAACCCACAAATGGAGATGGCGAACTGTATTAACAAATGTATTTTTAAGAACAGCTATTCCCACCTGAAGCAGTACAATATATACAGTATATCTTCTCAATAGAGGAACTTTCGAAAATTCCAAAGATTAGCTCTGAAAAAACCGAGAAGAGGTATGGAGTGGTAGAAAAGTTCAATTTCTCATTTGAAGTATCTGGGTGCTCAACAGTACATGCATGTCCCAGTCAGCAGCTCAAAATGTTGCGCCACCTGAAGGTGCACCTTGGCACATCCATTTGCATGTCGGCATCATACTCTTAAGTGTGCCAGAGGCACATCCATGTTCATTTCGACACTCTTTGATGTGTGCCTTCTACCTCACGCCTTGGCGGTGCAAACGTTTTCGTGTCGACACTTTTTCTACCTGTGCCAACCACATCTGCATCCATGTTCATGTAGACACTCTTTGACGTGCAGCCTTCTACCTGCGCCTTGGCGCAAAAGAAATTTTTCATGTCAACATTTTTCTACCTTAGATGCCAATGGACTCCACATCCATGTTCATGTCGACACTCTTCTGATGTTGCAGCCTTCTACCCTATGCCTTGGCGTACGAACTTTTTCGTGTCGACACTTTTCTACCACTGCGCCAGGGCGCATCCATGTTCATGTCAACACTGGAGTTGACGTGCTCCTTCTGACATGCGCCTGGCATGAAATTTTTCATTTCGACACTTTTCTACCTACTGCACCTTGAGTTCACTGAAATTTTCTCCGAGTCCAGATACTGTTCTACCTGACGCCACTCAGTGCAAACTTCCTGGTTGGAAGCTGAGTTCTTTGATTTCCATATTCTCCCATTTGTCTTTGATCTACACAGGAGGGAGATATATACAACAAGTACATTGAAGAAGGAATAGGGAATGTCACCATTCCTTTGGGGCCACGGAAATGTACACTTACAAAGGAAGTACTATATGTTCTTGAGCTTGACTAGGCAACCTCTTGTCAGTTACTCAGCTCTTGAATCATCACCTTTAAGGTAGAATTTCTTGTTCAAAATGGGCCGAACGGGCGAAATCATGCTTAATCTCCCGACAAGGTATGGTTCTTGCTAAAGCGCGAAATTTTGTAAAAGATAAGTTATTTTCTTTAGATACTGTTTCATCTTGTGCAGTAGCTTTATCTACTTCAACAATAGAATCAACTACCTTGTGGAATTTTAGATATGGACACTGTCGGTCAGTTCATTGCACTAGATGAGTTGACAATAAGAACTTTTGTCAAAAGCAATGGTTTGTGGACTAAAAGGCCCAAGTTGTCCAGTTCCTTGCCTATTTTCCCTGGCTGTCTTGTAGGAAAACAACATAGAGATCCGGTTTCAACCAGCAAATGGCTCTCCATGCCAGGAGAAGTGTCTAGAGGTAGTTCATATTGATCTGAACGGCCCATTTCCTGCTTCGCTTTTCAAGATACAAATACTTCCAAGTTGTTCGATGGACGACCACCATCTTGCAAGATGTGGGTATATTTCCTAAAGTAAAGAAAATGTGTTCGGCTTCAGTCAGTAGGCTCTTCAACACTTGCAGAACTTCTATCATCGTGTTGTCAAAGAGTCTCAACGACAACCACTTCTTCTACTCCGTACTCATATCGAGGGGGGGAATTCACATCAAAGAAGTTTCTAGATTGTCCTTCCTGAACCATCGATTGAGCATTAAGCAGCACCTGAATTCTAGCCTACACTCCCCAGAAAAATGGCATTGTTGAGCATCACAATTGCACAGTGATGGAGATGGCTCACTGCATGCTATCAACCACTGCAATTTTGCTCTAGGTAGGAGAACGACTATTGGGCTGAAGCAGTACAAATGGCTGTATATCTTCTCAACAGGGCACCGAAAAATATTCTAGTGAACAAGATGCCCAGAAGAGGTATGGAGTGGTAAAAAACCATCAATTTCTCATTGTGAGTATTTGGTTGCATTGTAGCATTACATGCATGTCCCAGCTCTTATCTTGAAGAGAAAGAAGTGTAGAGCCAAAAACCACTCCTTTGTGGATATCCTTCTTGGCTACAGTACTACCTCAAAGGCATATCATCTCATGGATCTTGAGACAAAGAAAATATTCTTGAGAGTCAGGATGTGGTTTGTGACGAGTCATCCTTTGAATCAATAGTATCAACAGTAGATCCACTTGTCAAACACATCTCACGAATTAGTCTCTGAATCAGATGATTTCAGCCATTTGGAGACTACTCAAAGAAAAGAAATGCTGCTAGGAGAACTATTTATTGACCTTGGAGAACTAGAGAATGGTGACTCCACATGGAAATCCTCATCGCAATGACACAGTTAGCTTCTCAAAATTAGCCAAGTTATTGCCCGAAGTGGGTAGCAAACACACTTATCAAGGAGGTCACATTTACAAGTAGCAACTCCCAGATACATCATCTGGAGTCAAAGCAAGGAGTTCAAACAAGAAATGAGGTAAACTTTGCACTCCATGAGTTCACTAATGAATATATTTGAGCTAGATAATGTTCATGAAGCACTCAGTCAAACTCAGTGGACGGAAGCTATGGATACAGAATATGACTCGCTCATGAAAAATCAGACATGGGAACTTGTCAATCTGCCTACAGGAAAGAAACCCATAGGCTGCAAATGGGTTTTCAAGACAAAATATAAGGCAGATGGATCCATCAAAAAACATAAAGCACGACTTGTAGCCAAAGGATATGCTTATAAAGAAGGCATCGACTATGAAGAAACCTTTGCACCCACTGTGAAGATGAAGACCATCAGAGTAGTTTGTGCACTTTCAGCACAGAAAGGATGGAGACTTGAGCAGATGGACGTCAAGAGTGATTTTTCTAAATGGTGATCTGAAAGAAGAAGTATACATGACCCAACTAGAAGGATTTGTTGATGAAAAGCAGCCTAAGAAGGTATGTCATCTCATCAAATCTCTTTACAGACTGTAAACAAGCTCCCAGGGCATGGTATATCAAGATCAACGATCACCTTTTGCAGCATGGGTTCACTCGTAGCCCCTCATATTCAAATTTGTATATAAAGAAGGTAGGAAAAGAAATTGTCATTCTGGTTGTTTATGTAGATGATCTTGTGATCACTGGTAGTTCAGAAGATCAGGTTGATATTGTAAAGAATGATCTCAAAAGAACCTTCGACATGACAGATTTGGGGCTACTACATTATTGTCTTAGCTTGGAAATATGGAAAAAGGAGCATCACATTTTTGTCTCCCAGACAAAGTATGCCAAGACACTCCTGGAAAAGTATAGAATGTCTGACTGTAAACCTATATCCACTCCCATGGAAAAAGGCTTGCAACTTTCAAGATTCCAAGACTCACCTCAAGTAGATGCTACTCTCTATAGGCAATTTGTTGGAGGGCTCATCTATTTGACATATACCAGACCAGATCTCTGCTATGCTGTCAGCTATCTTTCCAGGTTCATGCAAGAGCCAAAGAAATGTCACTGGAATGCAGCAAAGCATGTTTTGAGATATGTCCGAGGAACAACTAATTATGGTCTGGAATATAAGAAGAATGATCAATTCTTCTTACAGGGATATGTCGACTCGACCACGCTAGATCTGTTGATGACAGGAAGTCAACTACAGGATACATATTTCATCTCGGATCTAGACCTATCTCGTGGATAAGCAAGAAGCAGAATGTTGTTTCTATCTCATCCACAGAGGCAGAATAAAACACACCGCACGAGGAGCTGTGTGCGAAGTGATATGGATACGTCGCATTTTGGATGACCTGGGAATTCCTGAAAAATAGTCACCTATTCTCTATTGTGACAATCAGAGTGTGTTGAAGCTCGTGCAGAATCCAGTCTTTCATGAACGAACAAAGCATATTGAAATTGACTACCATTTCATTCGAGAGCACGTCTTGAACCATCAAATTCAGCTCCAGTACTGTCCTACTGAAGCACAAGTTGCTGACATTCTCACTAAATCTCTTGGCAAAGTGAAATTTGAATCTTTCAGGGGTCACATTTGCAAGAATAATGTAATAAGGGGGGGAATGTTAGGATACATTGATTTCTAACTATAGGATACTTGTTGGTTTTAGAATAGCTGTCAATAGTTTAGTCTTCTTTTATCTTATTCACATTATTCTCTACTGGCTATTTTGAATCTTCTCCATTCATTGTTAGGGGAGTCAGTATTCAGTATCGTCTGTCCTATATATAACTGGACGTGTGGTTCTTTGTTATCATCAGAATAATATTAGATAATGTATCTCTATTCTATCTCTTCTTATTTCTCTCTGTTGCTCTCAGTAAAAATGGGCATATAAATTCAAATACGAATTGTGAGAAGACTCCAGATACATGTTGAACAGATTGATATTAGAAAAGAAGAATGGATGCAGATAGCGAAAAGACGACCCAAAACTATCCCACATAGAACCAAGTAGTGAGTTCGCTATACATCCAGTTGGTTTGTATGGCTTTGTTTGGATTAATTTTTCACTAATGTATGCTTTAAATTGGAGTCAATGGCTTAGCTTAGAGTGAAAATCACTATGGTCTGTAGTGTATTGCATAGAAAACCATTTTGTATGGAATACTTGTAGAAGAAATGAGATAACAAAGATTAGAGTTGTTTAAGGACTTGAAAATGTTAATTTTTACTATGTACATTGTGTGAGGAATGTTGCAGGGATCAGAGGATGGATATCCATCATATCTGAGAAAGAATAGAGAGAGTAAAATGCTAAGAAGACACCATGCAGGTATAGTAGAACGAAATTCATCAAATACCGTAACACCAATGGGGCAAGAGGGGTTGCGCATGATCACAAATCTATCCCCCCCCACAAAATATCAAAAATATAAACATGTTGCTCAAAGGTATCTCATCAAACATACAAGTATGATATCAACTAAATCTATCTCATAATCTAACAATGTGATACAAAGCATATAACAATCAAAATTGTTTAAAAGAAATTAAGAATTTTTTTTTTTTGAAAAAATCGTTAAAAATCCAAAAAAAATTGTAAAAATTTTAATTTTTTTTGGTAAACAACATATACGCAACTAAAGCATGTGTCAATTACATCATCCTTGAACATTGAAATATGTCTTACAAAAGCATATTTCTACGGTGACTTTCTTGTTCTGGTCTCAAACGACTTATAGATCATCTTGATCTACCCCCATTAACAAAAGCTCGGATGCATACTACGTCGGTACTCTTCACGTGCAACAATGAGTTGTCAGAGACTGTGTTGTAGTGCATGAAGGTTTTTCCATAGGACTACTTGTGTCCTTCATTTTCCCCTTGCATGTGTTATTTCTTGGGGCATCATTTTTAACCCTCGTCGTTACAACACGAACATTTAGGAGTTGCAGCTTGATAACAAAAACATGGGTGAAACACATTATTTGTTTTGAATACGTGTGATTGAATTGGTTTCTTTGTTAGGTTAGCTAGTTTACTTTCTCGTATTGTATTGCATAAATGCATGTTGCATGGAGATAAATATCATTTTACTTTCTCGTATTGCATTGCATAATGTATGTTGCATGGATTTACATATTTTTAGTAGTAAACAATTGTTAGTGGTTTAGTTTTTCATGTTATCTTACACTTTTGTTTATTTTAAGTAAAGCCTGATGATGTAGACCTAGGGGGAAAAATGATATAAATTGATTTCTTATGGAAAGACTGGATGCAAAGGTTGGAATTGTCTTATATTTATCCATTAATCATTTCTTCTCCATTATCATTTACTATTAGTAATAATTTTTCTCTCCTCAAACTCATCTGGGGCAATAAATAATCATGTTTATCTTGATCCTTATTCCTTCTCAATACCTAAGGGTTTCTGGGCCATTCTAACCTATTTACTTCTACCCATTTCAATCATATTTTCAATTGCCGATTGAATTCTTCTATCACCCACTCGACACACGAGGGGGCATCCTTCATCCTGCTAATTTTTCTTCAAAATTTTACTTGTTTTACGCTTATCTACTATGTTTGAAGTGAATTCACTAAGTTCACCTCAAACAGGGGTAAATGTAGACACCTAAATTCTTCTTTTGCAATCTTATTGCCAAAACGCATGCAAATCACTGTTATTCTTCCCAATTTCATTATAATTAGTGCTCTTTACTAATTAACTAATGTTTCTTGCCACTTTGGTCAGTTAAAAAGCACTTTGTTGATCACCAAACCTCTTTTGCATTCAAGATGCCACTTTACGATGAATCGTAAGTCAAAATCCTCTTCAAAATAGATAATTAGTGTTTATTAGCTAATTAAGCCTATTTTACCCTTGATTTGATCAATATACCCTAGTATTGACTCAAACCCCTCTTCCAACTACTCAAAATCACCCCATTCACCTCTACAGCGTGTCAACAAGCTTCAAAAGCTTATCCTAGCCTCCTAGTTGACCCTTAGCGGTTGATTAAGGCTTCACACCTCTTAATCGCTTGGTAATTCACTAATTGTGATTAACAAGGCCTAATCATGATTTGCAATTCTAATCTAATTTGAGGAATTTAGTCCCACATGCACCAAAATACAAGTTTCTCCCAAAACGAAAACTATAAAAAATGGTGCACCTCATTCCTTTATAATTTACACCATGCTTTGATTTACATCTCATATAATAAATATGATATATAGCCAAGTTCAATCCTTGGTCTAACCGGTCAATGGGGTTAGTAGATGGATATCCAAAATGACCAAGTAGGCATTGGGAGAGGCCATTTCACCTTGTTTGGAGTAGCAACCATAACCATTTGATTTCCCTCTTAGGTCTACTTAGGCCCATGTTAGGTAATTCAATCATATTAGTAGGCATGTTTAGTTAAATTTTGTATTGTTTTCATACTAGTTAAGCATTATTTTAAGATTTTATCTTAATGTTACATTCCTAGACTTAGAAACTTTTCTAGATGGATGGAAATGGTGTTAGCTTTCCTTGTTTAGTCATGCAATTTGCTTTATAAAGTCCACTTTGAAGCAAACAACAAGTAATCATCCTTGAGAAAATCCAAAATTCAATGGAAGGATCCTTATCCTTGGTAAGTGTGTCTGTAAACATGCACTTATCTTATTTTTTCACAAATTTACTATTGTCACTATTATAAATGAGTGAATTTCACATGGGTATTGCAAAACATTTCATAGAAATTATATTCAAAATGACATAATTTATCTTCTTATGTTGCCAAAAACTTTATTTGAATAGGTGTCTCTAAAAGCCTCTCCAAGGTCACGCATTGCTATGTTTTAGAAAAAGGTGCCCACTTATCACCCTGTTAACCTTCATTGTCCTACATCTACCCCAGGATAACTTATCCATGTAAATATTATTAGCACGACCACCCACAATAGCAATTTATGGAGAAAAGTGAAGAATTTGGTGTAGCTATAACAATAAATTCTAATAAGAAAAAGATACGCACATAAAGAATAATCAAGATTTTGATTCATTTACAGAGAGAGAGAGAGAGAGAGAGAGAGAGAGAGAGAGAGGTCACATATATAGTGTAATGATATCCTAAAAATAGGACTCAACACTTATCAACTAAATTACTCATAATGAAAGCATGAACAATAGTTACATTCTAACAATAATATATAGCTTGCCCAAGATTCTCTCACACACCTCCTTATTACACCAATTAACTATTATAACACGTAACAACAATATGAGTTTTTATTACAACTCATCACACCACCACACACTAACTTGTAAACACTAACAAGATATTTCTAGCATTCTCCTACTTAGTGTGAACATGGGAAGTAATCACGTTATAGGAATTGGAAACAAAAACATGTGTATTATGGATGCAAGATTTAGGTCTACGATTGTGTTATTTTAGATATCTAGTGCACATGATCACAAAAATATGGGATCTAGATAGTGCCTGCTTTCACTTCCAGTTGACTCTTCACCATCCAACAATACTTCCATCAACCATTGTAAAATTATGATAAAAAAAATATCTTTTTAGTCAGATGTTATCTTGTTCCTTTATTTATATTAGGGGTTTATTCTAAACACCACACAACACAAAGAATTACTATCTAAATTATGTGGCTCCAATGTTAGAATTTGACGAGTGGAAGTTGATTGTCCTCTAATATCCATTTCCTCCTTCCTCCATTTTTTGCTTCTTAGTCAGTAAATTTTTTCTCGATGATCAAATGCATTCCATTTTTATTAGAAGAGGATCCTCCCAACAAGCTTGACATGCTCATTACGAAATTGGATATCAAATTTTTTTGATTGACTCTTGTAGAACTTGAAAAATAAAATGAATATCATTTTTTTATAAGAATGACATATACACATTGACAAAAAAATCTAAACCTACTAGACATATTTAAATGATGATGCTACTAAACCTAGACTATACTAGAGAAAATGGAAACCCCTTCTGTATAAAAACTTTTTAAAAATTTATTAAACAAAAAAAACACTAAATAAATATTTACTAATATTTACTATTGAATTATGTGTGGGGTTAACAAAACTACATAAAGTTCTCACATTAAACAGGCTTGTATCACTTCATACAACCGGGATGGATAATCCATGCACAGATCATTAGCACAACCATTCACAATAGTGATTTCTATAATTTGGATGTAGTTGTATAAAAATAAATTCTACTAAAAAAAGGTAAACAAAGAAATAATATTCAAGCATTTGATTCATTTATACAAAGAGAGAGGTCACATTTATAGTGTAATGATCTACTACAAAATAGGAGTCAACACTTATCAACTCAACTACTCAGAATAATAGAATGAGTAGTTGCATTCTGACTATAAAATGTAACTTACCCAACATTGTCTCTCATACCTCATAATTATTACACCAACTAATTATTATACCATTTAACAACAATATTAGTTAATATTACAACTCATCACACTAAAGACACTAACATGTAAACAATAACAAGATATTTTTGACATTCCCCCCCCCCTTAGTGTGATCATGGGAAGTAATCACATCATAAGAACTAGAAATATAAATGCGTGTCCTATAAATGCAATTCTTTGGTAAGTGTTCTGATATTCTGAATATCTAGTGCATATGATCACCTACATACGAGAACTTAATAGTTCCTGCCTTCTTTGCTAGTGAACTCTTCACTAGCTGATCACACTACCATCAACCATTGTAGAAGTGCAACAAATAGAAGATATTTGTAGTCAATTGTTATCCTATTCATTTGTTTACAATAGCATTTATTCTTCACACCACACAACACATAAACACACTGGAAAAACAAGCATACCACTATATCAACTATACATGACTCTGTTAGCATCTAACGAGGCAATATTGATTGTTCTCTAACCTCTATTGCCTTCATTCTCCACTTTACTACTACACCTCAATAAATTTGGTAGTGATGATCAACTGCATGTCATTGCGAATAGAAGAAGCCCCCCACAAAATTAACATGGTCCGTTACATAAGTGAACATCGAGATTGTTTGATTTACTCTATTATAACTTGAGGACAAATTATAATGACTCTCAGTATTTGACAAGGATGATAAACACAATTAAATGATGATGCTACTAAACCTAAAGTGGGTTACCAAAGTAAATGGACACCATTCCTTATAAAATTTTAAAAACAAAACAAAGACTAAACAAGTACTTAGTAACGGACTTTGCCACACTACAAACTAATAACCCACTGTATTGACTAAACAACTATATTCAAGTTAGATTCCACCCTACCCAAGCACATTTTGGTGTAGAAGTGCTGAGAGAACTGCACCACGTCGTAGATCCAATGCTACATCTAATCCAGGGAAGGAACATTTGAAATTGGGCAATTAATTGTAATGTACATCACCGTTCTTAAACCTCAACTTTCCAGTCCAACGTGGAGGCACTAAATGTGAATGAATTTGTCCTATAAACATAAACAGTGCCTCATGAGTTGCATGGGATATAATGCTGAGAAAATAATTGAACGACTTGGTAGTTTATGCAGAAACTGGCATAAATTATCTGGGCAGACTTTTCTTCGATCAGGAACGCAGCCCTTAGCGCCACCATACAAAACTTTTTAAAGATAAATACACAACAATGATTATTGTGTGAGTAGCCCATCTTCCAATCAATCTTCATTTGCACTGCATGTTAGAAGTTTTCTGGTACAAAACCAAAACCACGCTTTCGCTGCTCTTTTTGCCTGACACACCACTAGGTGATCAACAACTTAAACAATAATTTCTCTCCAACCATAAATAGTCACGTGATGCAATTAATCACCCAATACTTCTCAAAGTCAAATTATTGAAAAATACTATCAAATGCTTATGTGCATATATTGCCCTCCTAAAAAACTATCTATCTAACAATTTAAACGGAAGGGACAAAACTATAGAATCTTACATAAAAACAAGGCCATGATATAGCAAATTCTATCAAAGATAATGTTTTGTGATATGCTAGATGCATATTATATTTGTAAAATATTTAAGAGGTGAATGAGTAATAAAGATGAGATGGGAGTTTTGGAAAATGTAGTTTATGTGTTTGGATAGATATGTAATAATGTATGTAAAATGTTTTAGACTCAATGGAATTGTGTTCCTCCTTTATCATTATTTCTCTCTTGTTGCATGGTGGATTTCACATCAATAAGGTTCTACTTAGAATTCAAGAAGTCTTATAAATATATGAGCACATTATTACATTTAGGAAAATTATACAGAGATATACAAAAGGTACAA
This sequence comes from Taxus chinensis, assembly GCA_019776745.2. NCBI lineage: Eukaryota > Viridiplantae > Streptophyta > Pinopsida > Cupressales > Taxaceae > Taxus > Taxus chinensis. Next base: position 860,709,829 of record CM034148.1, on the reverse strand, counting down.
GTTAAATGAAAGTAAGTGATATTGAAGTTGTAAGAGCATAGAGTTTATCGACTTAAAGAACATCCCCATGGAAAGAGAAAAATGATTGAAACATGTCCTTGAATTACAACCTAGAGAAAAGAGGAAACTTTTCTTTTTCACTTGGAGAAGAATGTGTCTATAGTGTACCTTTTTATAAAAATATGTTGAATTTTGACACATGCTTTATCGGTTTTGAATCAAAGAATGTGGAGCTAAACATACTTTATAAACTACCTTTTTGTAAATAGGGGTCGACTCTGCCAAATTCAACAGTGGTAGACATGACCTTGTTCCCCCCGCTAATGGGGATGACCGAAAGAGCCATAAAATGAAGACTAAGAGCCCCCTCATGAGCAGTAAATTAGGGGGAGGGCGGGGAAAACTGCAACCTAATATTCTGGGCGGGGGTGGAGTTGTCAGCGGCTCTGTTAGGGGTGTTGGTTTGGGCGGACATAACCCCAATGGATCTGCACATATTAGTGTCAGATATGAGGGTGACCAGAAGTAGACCAAAAGCAAAGGTTCATTCAAAGATGTTGTCATGGGCTCTGCTCCGAGTTCTGGACCTAGCATTAATACAAGCCCTTCTACACCAATGAGATTTTCTTATAAAATGCCTTCCGTTACGTTTGATAAAGAGGTGATTGAAACAAAAGAATATTTCTAGACAAATGGTTTGATCTGTCGCTTAAGCAGTTTCCTTTCAGACCTTTCTGCTTCACATGACTGGATTTTGAAAAAATGAAAACCCTTCCTTATGGGTAAGATTGACATTTATCCTTACACAAGAGGTATCTTTGTGTCTATTTTTGAATCTATTTCTAATAGAAATCGGGTTTTTAATCATATTTGGATTTCCAATCTCACCAATTGATCATGAAACCATGGTTTATGTCTTTTAACCCCTATACGGAGACTTTCCTGGTAAAACTAGTTTGGATTAGATTACCGCATTTACCTTTGCAGTTTTAGGGGGAAGCTAGCTTAAAGGCCATTGGGAATACTATAGGTAAAGGACTTGCCACGAAAAACAAAACAAAATTTTTTCATCACACTACATGTGCCCGTATTATGGTAGAAATTTACACTTCAAAGGACCTTCCTGCTTCTATTGAGTTGAAAGTTAAGGAAAGAATTTGGGTCCAATCTGTGGACTACTAAGGTCTCCTTTTACATGTAGAAATTGCTTTTCTCTAGATCATCTGGTCTTGAATTGTATTGTCAAGAAGACTTTCAGCGACAGAGAAAATTGGTGGAAAAAACTTTCAGAGTAAGCACTTGGAAATTTTTGTTGATTCAGATCTAGAACCAGATGAAGATTCTCCTAATATTTCTGAATCAGTTGAAGAAACTCTTTCAAATCCACCCCCTTGTCAGATTGGAGGAGAAAGGTGAGCTACACAAAATTGTTGGTACTACCACAGAAAATTAGAAGAATCCACAGTTAGTCTCACATTCTCAGGGGCAATCTCCCACCATCGATTTGGAGGTGTCTCTTTGGATTTACTTGGAGGATGGTAATGAGGAATGGACGGAAGTGAAGAGGAAAAAATGATAAATAGTAAGTTCTTCACCTCCATTCCAATGAACATGAACTAATTTAGTTTGTTGTTATGGGTTTTGACAGCTTTCTGGTTGTGTTTAGGTTGCTTCGTGGTTGCATTCCTATTGTTTACTGCCTTGTTCTATTTTGTTCCTGTTTGGTAGCTTGGTTGCCTCTTTTATGTGCTTTATGTTCATCTTGGATTGAAGCTCGTTTCTCTTCTTGTGCTCCTTTAGTTTTATCTAGGTTCTTAGACCTTTCATTGTACTTGGGGGTATGGTCCCCATAAAAAAATCACTTACCCTTAATAAAAAACAATATATTTATATATATAAAGATTAAAAATTATTTTTAAGTAAGAAAATGAAATGGTTATGCCATATTATTTTTAAAATGGAGGGTTTATGATTTATAAACGAAAATGGGATGAAAGTTTTAATTAAAAAAAAGAAAGATGGAGTGTTTGTTTAAATTTATTTTTAATATGATTTGAGGGGGGGTAAGATGGTTGTCCCAGCTGCCCCCACATTATTAATCCTCCCCCTCTCCATTGATGTCCGGCCAATGGTCACTGCACCTTGCATACAGGCCACTCGGCCTCCCAATTATATAGTAATGTATTTTCTGAAGCTCGTCCTTCAGCATGATCTGGTGGTGAGCTCTAAAAAACAATAGCCCTGCAAATATACAAGTGTGATATACTATAGAAGAGTGAATGAAAAACTTGATCTTTTAACCCTTGTGGTTGAATCCTCCCCGATTTCTTCAAAAATAGAGAGACCCGAATGGAGAAGAGAAGAAATGAAATAAAACTTAGGTTTTACCAATTATATTCTAACTTTTGATTTTAAGGAAAACTTAATCTTACGGTGGAGTTTTAACTGATCTAATGGTAGTGATTAAATGTGCACAACTTAAGTGATATATGGGTGTTTTTAATTTTATAATGATGTTTTTTATAATGTTGTTTTAATTAAGTGACTTTAGATTATTTTCGGGTGAGTTTAAACTCATGGGTAAAATTAAATTAAGTGGTTTTTTATATATAATTAACCTAGCTTATGTTTGTGATATTCCTTTTTTTTTTATCAAGGGTAAACGATTTTTTGGAGGGGACCATACCCCAGGTAAAAATGAGGCTCAAAATTCAGATGTAACTAGAAAATTACAACCAAAAGAAAGGCCTAAAAGCCAACAAGAAGCTTGAAGCACAAAGGCAGTGGACCAACTGCTGCAAAAAAACCTAAAAACTATTTTTTACCCTTATTTCGGGTCATGGCAGGATGAACCGTATGTGTAGCATTTTTCTTAACTTTTGTCCGTCCATCCTCATCTTCACTCGGAGCAAAGATGTCCACTTTTCCCAAAGACTCAAAATATACGGTGTGAGCATTCCTCAGGGGGGGATTCACCATATTGGAAGCAATGCTCAAATTTGAAGTGGTCCCCACAAGTGGTGCTAATTTTTCTAATTCATCATGCTTCCGTTCTAAGTCATGAAGAAGGGAATTAATCACTAAGGTTTCGTAGTTTGCATCTTCCCCTATAAACTAAAATTTCCCAATGTATATCATATCCATACTGACTTCAACGAGTTTGTCGATAATGACCACTGCCACCTTGGGAGATGGAAAGCCTAGGCTGTAGTAATTTTGTAATGTCCCCTTCTAGAATAAATTAGGAATTCATACAAGCCTAATCACACACAGTTGAAAATAATTAATTTTCAAACCCTAATTGCTGAAAACTTAAAAAATTCATATCTTTGGCTAGAGATGTCCAAATGATCTGAAATTTTGGATAATGGACCAAAAAAATATGAGGAACAATATGCAAAAATCAGATTTTGCACAGCCAACCCAAAACCCTAATTTTGACCTAAAAAGTAGATCACCCAAAACTTTTAGGGCACCAAAAATCCTCCAAAAATTATGAAATAAAGTTATCCTTATTCCTCCTAATTTCTATAATCAGATGCAATATTAAATCAACCCCCAAACTGCAGATCTGAAATAAATATTAATTTACCATACCTAAAAAAGCCTATAGACAGCTGAAATATTCAAAAATGCATAACTCCTTCAAAACTCAATATTTCTCCACCAAATAAATTGTAGATTTTTCTATAAATTAAGGGCTTTCCAAAGAGCTATCAATCTGAATTTTCTGAGCCTTAAAACCTAGCCAAAACAGTCCTAGAAAACTGATTTCAAGTCGCTAGGGTTAGATAAAATTATATAAAATAATTCTAGCTCCTTCCTAGCCTCCAAATACACCAAAATATTAGCCCTTTGCTCTGAAATAATCAATAACACATGGTAGATTGTAGATCTATCATTTATGGCATCAAAACATAATCAAATCATCACCAACCCAAGTCGCTATGATAAGAATATTGGCAACAATAATAGAATGATTCAAAGGAGCAATATCAAATGATTTTCACACTCTAAAATTGGCGCCAAAGATGAAATAACTCAAGCAACAATGGAAAATATTCAACACAAGAGAACTCAACAAATGGAACAAAAGAAAATACTTCAATAGATCAAAACCAACTCATTAACTTCCCATGCAAGAGAGAGAGAGAGAGAGAGAGAGAGAGAGAGAGAGAGAGAGAGAGAGAGAGAGAGAGAGAGAGAGAGAGAGAGAGAGAGAGAGAGAGAGAGAGAGAGAGCATCAATGGGCATACATCCCAACTCCAAGCATGGAACATAAAATAAATATCATCATAACATGAGTCTAACAATGATCCCAACACTCCTTTTATAAGCAAGGAGGCACAAAATTCGAAATCCCTAGGAGAGGGAAATTATTAAACAAAAGTAGTTTATTTCCCGTAGGTGTGGCGTCCCCTTTTTAAAAGGGTGATTTTAATATTTAAAATCCACCTAAATATTATTTAATTAATTCCCCTTTTTAATTTACATTTGGGAATTTAATTAAATAATTACTTGCTCCATATATATTAAATAATTAAATAAATATTGCTTTATAATGTCAAATGATTAAAATCACTCTCCAGGCAATATTATAAAATTATTTAATATAATTTTCCCCTTGCAACATCCCTAAAGCCCTTGGGGAATGATAGGCTAAGGGTCTTAAAAAAATGGGGACATTACAAATTTGAATTTGAAGTGGGCGGGATCAACTCCCACCACGTCAGGAGACTGTTCAACTATTCATTCATCTTCACTATGTGTGCACTCTAGCTCAGCACCGACTGACCCATCCAAATTTAGATCGACGATCAGGGCAACATGGGCTTGGTCCTCCGCTGTAGCAGGTGTAGCCACGTCACTAACCCCTTCACCCGAACCAGGAAACAAACTTGTCTCCTTCTCCTGCTCACAACTTTTCAACAATTGTTCCATCGACTGTTCACTGCTATGAATCGTTACTTCAAATTTCTGTTATGTAGGGTTATTCCATTCATTGCATTCGTGAATACCATGTCCAACCAACCTACACTTGTTGCAAAACATGGGAGATTCCTCGAATGTGAGTTTTTTTTTCCAAACTCCATCCCATGATACCAGGTTAATGAGCTCAACAGGAGTTGTTCCAACAACGATATTGATGCACATTCTAGCTACTATGAGCCTGGTTCATGCAACTATAGATGGATCGATAGCGATCAAATATCCCATTGATTTCACTATCCCAACTAAGAAATTTGTTTCCCAAACACTCTAAGGGAATTCCAAGGAGCTTAGCCCAAACTGGGTACAATGTCGGAGTGTGGGTGATGGCAACCATTTTCCATCAGACTAAGGATAGATTGGTTTAGCCATAGAACCAAGGCCCTTCTTACATGATCTCGTTCATATCTTCTTCCAGAGAAAAGGTGAAGAGGAAGCTTCATTCTAAAAGAGAAACTATGGAGATTTTCTAGAAAAGCTTCCATTTCTTCCTGGCCCAGTCCCGTACCTAATCAATATTTGGCCTTAGCTCAATAACATAGCCCATCAGAGAAAATTTGTATATGTCACTTGCTCTATCAACAATGATATTTTGGTACCTTGAGCCATGGTAGGTCCTGTTTCCTTGTCAAACTTATCTTTAGCACTGGTTCCTATGGCTGTCTTTTAAATATTTTAGCATCCCATGAACTCCCCTTCTCTCCTTGGTTGTTGCTCTCCTTCTCTCCATGGTCACAACCCATCGCTGCCCTTCTTCCGTTATTTTTCCTATATTGTTCTTTACACAACAAAATATATGTCACATTTGTTTGTGGTATTCCTTAGTGGGATAATTAAATAAATTTAATTTATATTTTAATTTGCATATTAATTTTCAAAGGCATGGACCCATTTTGGAGACAAAATGAAACCCATAATCGTAATAATTATTTTGGTTTTCCGCAAACTAGTTTAAAATAATAATAATAATAATAGTTTATTAATCATTCTCGAAATTATTAGTTACTTTCCATAAATAGATTTTAAATTCATAATTCCTTTTTCTGTGCGATAAATTATATCGCTAGTGGGAGTCCTTCTACTTTACCACCGTCACGATAGGTTTATCGTCGACACTTATTAAAATAATCGTAAATTGTTTAACTCACTGAAGCGGCGTTAAGCTGGCTCTCCATCCCTTAAGTGTAGAAAAGAGAATTGTGTCGTTGTAATAACAACACAAAAATTGATTTAATTCACCTTGTTGTTTGCGATTGCGGATTGATTCCTCTTCTTCATATTTTCAACTTACTCGCGTTGCTTTTGTTACGGGTATTCTTAACCGAGCTAAAAAGTAATTATTACCACTTTATTGGATTTCTGATTTTCGATCGAGATATTTGGTTGTCTTTTAATGTATTTTAGAACTCACGTTGAATGGGGTGCGACATTTGGCTGAGAACATGCCAAATATCATAGTACTTTGATTTCTTTCACAAAAAAAAGGAAAAAAAAAGAAATTATTATTTGTTGTATAATACATATAGAATGTTTACTTTACATGGAGTTTGAACTCAACAATACATATGCATAAAGATAAGTTTTGTGTGAAAAATTTACACATAAAAGATTGAGAAGAGAGATGCACTCTTGAGAAGAGATGTTTAAAACAATATGCTTTAGGCTGCTCCTTTACTTAGATGAAACTTTTCATTTGTGATTTGAAATCTCTTGCTACTTTATCTAATAGGTGAACCATGACTAATAATTTAAGGAATATAAAAGAAAGGTTTGATTACACTTACATCAGCTTTGATTACAGTTACACCAAAGCAAATTCAAAGATGATTAAAATATGGAAACAATCACCATCAAAATAAGCCGATGTTTCTTTGTCTTGTAAGTTTATGGTTATTTAATTCAAATTTTATTCAAACTACATCATAATAAGACATTATTACCAATATAACATTGAATGGCTATAAGGAGCTTGTGAAATAATAAAAAAACATATCTTGTTGCATATTTACTAAAATAGAACTTTAAACAAGTGCATTTTGCAGAATGAACTACAAAAAAAATGTCTGCTCTTCTTGAAATCTAAGATAAATCTTCAACTGGTGAAACTTGTTCTACCAAAATATCTAGGTTTTCTTGCAATTTTTCCCTAAAGTTTGTTCTCTCTTTGAATGCTTTCATCAAGTAACTTCTCCAATTTTTTCACCTCTCCTTCCATTGCTCTATATGATCATACTAGTCATCTATTTTTCATTTATTTTGGTGAATGAAAATGCGTTTGTTAATGTTTGAAGTTGCATCTCCAAATGCATATTCATCTTGAAGCATTGAAATGATCCACTTGTCTACAACACGATTATCTGCTTCAAGCATATGCTACTCCAAAATTTCAAGTTCATTAAGTTGAATTTTATTTTGTTTATTTAAAATATCAATTTGTTCAGTAAGAAGATGGAAGGCATTGTCCTGTTTATGTTCGAACTACTTCACAAGATAATCCAATTGTGAAGACCATGTCTCATTGAAATTAGTTAAATGCATGAGATGTTTAAAATCCACAATAGATTGTTCCTCCACTATTAAAACCTCATCCAACATATCTTGATCCATAGTTAGTTGGCCTGCATTGAATTGTTTGTCAAGTTCTTTACCTAGATTTTCTGGCTACATTGGTGATAAAATTTCAACATCCATATCTAAATAATGTTCCTCTTCTTTCATCTTGCAATCTTCAAAGAAAAAACCACTTCAACATGAAAAACCTTCTTTTGAGTATGAAATAACCTTTATTTCATAAATTTATTTTGTAAATGTTTTGCTATTTTTAACAATTTTGTTTCTGTTATTTTTAACAATTTTGCTTTTCTAATTTTGCATGTTGCTTTGGATTTACTATTTTAAATTTTATTTGGCGCTACCCCGATGGAAAACGAATTTGCGGACATTCATGGGACTGTGTCAAATTTGACAGCTTGAATGATGGTTTTGCTATTTTTAACAATTTTGCTTTTCTAATTTTGCATGTTGCTTTGGCTTTAGTATTTTTAAATTCTATAGGTATGCATTTAATTTTTGTTTATACTTGTATGTAGCAGTAGAATTATATTTCTTAGCCTCCTCTTATGCCCAGTTCCACAACTTTGGTTCTTGGTTAATGAGGTTCTGTTTTGTGTTGTACCTGTTTAGCTTTTGAGGTGCATGAGGAGGTATTAACTGTAGACTTGTCCAAACTATCATCTGTTGTCACAAAAACTTGTCTTCTAGAATTTCCAAAGGAAACTTGCTCATCCTTTGAAGGTCCAAAGGCTGCCAACATTTGCCAGCAACTTCATGCCCCTATCATTGTAGAAAATTACTAGTTACTTTAGGAAGGTGTGCACAATTCTTCACTGAGACTGCTGTTGTCTGAACTTTTTCATCTGTTTTAACTATTTCTCCATCAACCAAATCCTTTATTGGATTACTCTCTTTACATGATGTTGATGATAGAGTTTTTTTATCATGGATAAATAGTTTTGAAGGGACTATACCTTGCGTACAAAAAGGCTCAATAAGCCTGATAACAACAAGGGAAAACTTAACCCAGAAAGGTTATACGCCTTAAAAAAGGAGGCTCAATAGCCAAATACAATAGCAGAAAGAGAACAAAAAGATCAAACCAGTAAGTGATCCGACGAAGAGCATAAGGGTCAAAAAACAACAAAAAGGGATCCAAAACAGGGGTAACCCAACAAAAGGACAACAACAAAACCTCTAAAAAACAACATCAACACAACATCAAAGCAACACCAAGGCTCAGCATCACTTGACAGCCTTGTCAAGCTTGACCTTAATTTTTTGGAGAGATGAAGAGCGCAATGGCCATGGCCTGAGAAAGATCACTCATGTCTGCCTAAGCAAGTGCCAGGTCCCAGGTCTCATTGGAATGCCAAATATTTTTAGGGATGCCGCTAAGGCTGCATACACTCTTTACATGTTGTTCCATAAAATTATACATACCTTTTAGATCCGAGAGGGTGCAATCCTAACACCCCATTGGCATTGCCCAGTCTAGTATATAATGAAAGCAGCTTTTTGTAGATCTCAACAACAGTATTCATGTCATCAGGATTTTGCAACTTCCTCTTATCTTTTGTTGTTTCCATACTCCTCAGGGCATTTTTTAGGTCTTTGATCTCCTCTTCGAGTTTACTAACTCTGGTATGAAGGTCAACTTCCTTAGGATCATCCACAGGAGTAATAATGTGCAATAAGTTCTCCGCAAGCTCCAAATCCTTATAACTATGTAAAAATATCTGCGAAGAAGGTAGAGCAACCTTTACTTTCTTATCTTTCCTCTTTTTACTCGAGGTAGCAATGTCTAGGTTTTTGTCAGCAGGGAGAGGGTTAAGCACAAAGGGAGAGGGCAGAGGATGAGAGCCAGAGAAGTAATGGTTGTGAATGAGTAGGATCAGGCCTTGGTGAAGGGGAACAGCCCTGGTGTACTTCTACACTTCAAGGACAGACTTCTCCAAGGAGTTTAGTAAATAATGCGAGAAATTTACTATAATATTCCTGTAAAAATGATTGAGAAAATAAAATGCTTTAGGGGAATGGTGACATATCTTCCCTCCAAAGAGACATACTTTACCATCATTCGCGCAATCTCAGCAAATGGTTCAGGTATGGAAGCCACTTTTATGCCTGCCGTGACAAACTCGAGGTTCTCCCCTTCAGTAAGGAATTTTTTCGCCTCCACCTCTCTGTCGACGCAGTTGTTGAAGAACTTGGTACCTTCCATGCTCAGACCAGTAAGCAGGGCAATGAGCTCTTCAGAGATCTCGACCTTGGCATCTCCATACTCAACCACGTAATTTCTCCATCCATTCACAAACTTCACCGAAATGTCCTAATTGAAACCCTTTATTTTTTCGATGAAATTTGAGATACCCCCCATTTGCAGTAATTCCAAAGGGTAGTATCGGTTTTCCAAGTTGGATCATACACGGGCTCGGTTTTGCAAGGAGGCCCCCCCATTTTGCCTGTTTTTCCCTGCGCTGCACAATGATATACAAATTTTAAAATGCATTCAACTCAGCATCGCCTTTGCTTTTTGGGTCCTCTAAAATGTGTGAAATTTTAAGAGCATCATTAGACTTAACTTTGTCATTAATAAGCCTCTCCTTCGCATCAGCCCTGTATCTATTAATAATTGTGTTTAGAATCATGCATATCTTTAGTGATGTCATCAAGTACTTTGGCAGGAAGGGGGTCGGCACTTAGTCAAGTTTGCAATGTATTGTTGACCCCAATATTTGCTAATTAATCAGCCACTCTATTACCCTCACGATATGTGTGAATAATCTTATAGTTATCAAAACCATTGCAAATTTCAATAGCTTCACTAATGAAGTCCTTGATGGACCAACTTGGAGATTGCTTTTGATTCATTAAATTAATAATGTTCAATGAATCCCCCTCAATTATAATATTAGAAATATTACAATCTCCAGCCAACCTTATTCCCTAGAGCACTACTAAATCTTCCGAGTAGTGATTTGTTTGCTTACCTATCTTACCAGAAAAAGTGACAAAAAAGTAGCCTCTGTGATCTCTAATCACCCCACCACCTCCCGAATCCCCAGGATTACCTTTTGAATCTCCATCAAAGTTTAGTTTGTACCATGCAGTGGGAGGCTGGATCCATCGTACAATAGATCTATCGATGCTATTGTTGTCCTTACATTTGTTGCTGCCAGTGCCAATGCTCCAAGCAGCCAGAATGTGCTCCTCGTCTTCAGGATAAATTTTATTTTTGGGAGGCTTAAATCTTTCAATGTTTTCTTTCACTGCAATGATAATTTCATTAAAGACGTTTATACAAACCTTTCTGGTATTTCTAAAAATAACATCATTTCTAGCTTTCCAAACTCTCCACATGGTATGAGGGAGAACTAGTTGGCAAAGCCTCCTAACCAGATAGTGCTTATAATGGGAATTCCATTGCTTCCATGCCTGCAGACAAGTATGGGGGAAAATCCAATTCTGATTGAAAATTTCAAGGATAAGATGCCAAATTTTTTGAGGTATACTTACAATGCACAAAAAGATGTTTAATATCTTCAGCTTCTTCTCCGCACATGCAGCATCTGTTAGGCATGATGAAACCTTTCCTAATAAGATTGTCATTAGTGAGAATCTTACCCTTGATGATGAGCCACCAAAAGAAATTTACTTTAGGGGTTAGCTCTGGCATCCAGAGCTTGTGCCATTCAATTTCACTATCAAAAGAAGCAAAAAAAGAGTTATAACCAGAACTAACAGAATAATCTCCATCAAAGGAATCTTTCCAAATAATCTCATCCTTATTATCGTGTTGACTGATATGAATCAGTGAGAGATGATTCTACATGCAAGAAACATTAGGCTACATATTTTCTTCATCAAATTTAAGTTGCTTCCATTTCCTTATGTTGCCAACCACCTCAATATAGTCTTTGACTTTCTTACCATAGTTTTGAATTAGGTTGTCTTTTATGGAACTAAAAGTGATATTCCAACTTATGTCAGACCAGATGTCATCCCAAAAATCAATATCATGCCCATTTCTAAGTTTCCATCTACAACCCTTGGAGAGAAGATGTCTGATGTGAAGAAGATTATTCCAAAAAATTGAACCATTTGGAAGCAGCTAGTCAAAAAGAAAGGAATATAAGTTTTGATTGGAAAGGTATTTAACTTTTATTAACTTAGTCCATGGTTTAGGCTCTTTGATGAGCCTCCACCCAAGCTTAGCAATTAGAGCAGCATTCATATGTCTTATATCTTTAATACCTAAACCCCCAATCCTTTTTAGCTTACAAACCTGCTCCCATGCTACTAGATGATATCTGAACCTGTCTTCTGTCCCATGTCATAAGAAGTGTTTTTGAATTTTTTCAATGCTATTCATCACTACTGTTGGAATGCTGAACATTGACATGATATATATGGGAAGATTCTCCAGAGTACTTTTAATCAATAAACATTTACAAGAACTTGAGAGGATAACACCTTTCCATCTAGCTATCCTTTTCTAAAATCTCTTAAGTAAATCATTCCAGACCTCATTAGAAACCTTACTAGTACTCATAGGGAGCCCAAGATATGTAGCTGGGAGGGAGTTGATTTTACACCCAAGAATGAGAGCAATCTTTTTTTGTCTTTCAATAGGAGTATTGAAGAAGTAAACCGAGCTTTTATCAAAGTTTACTTTCTAACCCGAAGCTTCCTCATAGAATATGAGAATGGTTTTGATAGCCTTAGCTTCAATGTTGATGATAGAGTTGTCTTAGATGTTTCTCATGTTTTCTCAATTTCAAATATATCAAATGTATTCATGTTCACTATGTGGGCAGTTATAGTTGTAATTATCGTATCGAATTACTACTAAATTTACAACGTTTTGAGTGCTTTTTTACTTTCCACATATGGGAAAGGGATTTGCATAATGAGACAAGCTTCAGTTATGTAGTTAAATTGTGTTTTTCTTATGCATTATGTATTGGCAATAACAATGGCAATTGTATTATAAAAGCACTGGAAGCAAAGAAAATTGTATGTGAATTATGGTATGTGCAATCATGGCTACACCAAGTATTTTACAGCTGGTAATTGCAATCGGCTTATATGTTTACTGCAATGGAGCTCGAACCATTCCAGTTGAGGCTAAGAGTTACATAGCCAAATTGATACGCGAAGACTCCCTGATACCGTCGCTCATGAAAGGCCTCAACCTTATAATCTCCCAACTCATGCTCTGATCCATGCAAAGAAGAAACTCCATACTACTGCAAATATCTGCTTAAATGTACTTGATTTCATTTTATAGAGATTCTTTTAAAAGAAAATGTGATGGTGGAAGGAGTTTCCATTTGTAAAACCAATAATGGTGGATTTCTTTGGCTCTGTGTTTTTCTACCCAAACTTTATGAAATATAATTTCCCTGAGCTTTACTCTTCTCAATTGTTTGGGATGTTTCAAGTTTTTCTATAAGTATATTTTTTTGCTATTGCTATTGTAGAGTTATTTGTTGCCATTATAGCTATCTATTGGACATATAATTGTTGGATTGCCTTATATATTCCTTTATATTTCCAATTGTAGGGATTTCTTACAGCTTTGGATCGAGCAGTGCTTTGATATAAAACTCTAAACAAATCCCAGCTCCACAAAGTGACAAAAAAACTAAATAAACATTTGGAGAGAGATAATTTCTTTAGCTTTTTTACCTGAAAACTAGTCTAGGTTTGGTTAAGTCACCCCAGAAGGTGTTCATTTTTGTTGTGAATTGTCCCGGACTAGAAATTGTGCATTTAAAAACTATTTATAATCATAATTGAAGTTCATGTAGGGTGGACTTTAAAGATAACATGGTGTCCAGATCATGTTCAAACCTCTTAGATTTGGATTCGAGCAATATACCTAACTTTAGGTAGAGTTCGAGACGAATTCCCTGGGTAATGATTGTGCCTGCGCGATAATATCATAAATTGACGATGATAATGCTAATAGTGTGACTTCAGATGCCCCCTTGTCAATTTGTATGCAGCGAATGATTATTGCGGCTAACCAAGTTCCTTTGCGAGCTCACATAAATCCTGAAGGTAAGAGTTGGTGTTTTAGTTGGGATGAGGATTCCCTACTATTGTAGCTCAAGGATGGGCTATCTAAGGATGTTGAGGTTGTCTATGTGGGTTGTTTAAAGGTTGAGGTAGAACCATCGGAACAAGATGATGTTGCACAAGATCTCTTAGAAAATTTTAAGTGTGTTTTGGCTTTTTGTCTCCTTAGCTTAAAAGCAAGTTTTACCATGGGTTTTGCAAGCAATGGCTGTGGCATTTTTACACCATATGCTACCACTTATGATATAAAACATCCACATGTACAAAATTCTCCATGTATTCATGTTTAGTTCAAATAAACTACTCCACATAACATGACCACTCATGATATAAAATCTACACATGTACGGAAGTCTTCATGTATACATGTTATGTTCAAACAACCTACTCCGCAAAATGCAACCACTCGTGATATAAGATTTGCAAATGTATATGTATGAATTTGTAATAAGTTTTAAATGTAAACAAAACCTTTAAATGAAGTGGTTCATCTATATTTATACACTAACAAAATCAATCACACCCCTTATCAACATCACCTACAAAAGAAATAACTATCCCTCTAAATCAAATAACATATACCATTCGACGTTCACATTGCATTGTACACATGTGATTACTAGTTATAAAACATTATGGAAAAGCAATGAAATCACACATAGCAATATTTTGATCAGTCTATGTCAAAATGATTATTAGTGTTGGTGAAGACTATATAGAGGATAATAAACTATGAAGAATTTAGTTATGATTATACTACTAAAAGATGATAACAAATAATATTTGAGATGTTGATTCATTCACATAAAGAGATAGAAAGAGGTTGCATATATAGTACTAGCAATCGCATGACAAACCATGTGATGTGGACGCCGTAAGGGATCCTAGGAGTTTTATTAGATTTTCTCCGTAATTTGCTTTACATTTACATGCGAAGAAAAAACAAAACATAAATAGGATATGTTCAAGCAATTGTATATATAAGCACTTCACTATGAATATTGGGCATGCCAAAAGCTACTACTACATTGTCGATACAGGATATAAGCAACAATGAAATATGAAAGAGAAGTTTGGGCATTGCAAAATACAATCTAAATAACAATTTTGTTAAAAAGTTTCCAAATTTAGTTGTTGTCAAGTCTTACAAGTGACTTCTCCATAGTCTCTAGTGTCTCCAAGATGTGACTAAAACATGTTAATAAAACTCTGATATATTTTATTGCATCTTTATGTATTTTGCAAATCTCATTCAAGCAATTTTTTCTCAAGGAATACTTACATGCATGAAATCACAACAAGAGGAATAACGTGAAATAAAAACCCCAACCAACATCCGAGGGATAATGGGACAATACAGTCAAGACCAAGAGTTTCCACCGAGGATCAAAAGTACTAACCTTGTGCCGCCTGGTTCTACCGTCACAAAGAAAAACAAGGCACCAAAAAGCCATTGAAGCATATTAACAAAAATTCAAAAAAAAATTGTCAACAAACTCTTGGAACTCAAAGAGTCAACAAACTCTTGGAACATGGAAAAGCTTAGATCATCCTCTATTCTAGAGTTTCTATCTATGAAGTTAGAAACTTGTGTTAGTTCGTTAATAATACAAAGCTGATATGAAAGATAGTTAGAATTCAATAAGGGCTAGTATGCGAAAAGAATGCACGTAAAGGAAAAACTTAATAAATAAAAGTAGTGATGTTTACCTTTGACAGCTCGAAATAGAAATGAGTTAATTGAATTATTATGCAATGTTGTTGTGCGCCAACATCTATAATTGTCAGCGACAGGCTCAGGTGATACAGAATGCAATGTTGCAATTGGTTCTTGATTTTCATAGGCTCAAATTCCTCATGGTTCAATTCAACATGCATGACGCCCACACAACATGATAACAACTCTGATAAAGTTGGCTTGATCTGTTGCAGGGTCTTTCTGAAATTCAGTCCAATTTCACCTGTTCAAGTAAACAAGCCCCATAAAATAATTAGCTTAGGGAGGGTGGTAAATTTGTGCATTTGAGGATTTTGAGCTAACAACTAACAATGTCATTGCTAAGATGGAAACAATAACTACATTGTATTTGTATCTTCCCATGCTAAATTATATTTTTTATCTCTGTCATGGAATTTTTGAATCTACATCAATGTTTACAGTTGAATGTTTTGAATCAAACTGCAGGATTGAGGACAAGTTACATGCAACTTACATTTGACACTATTTCCTTTAGCTTTATCTGTGTTATCTATATCTCTACGTGTGATCCGTTGGAATATGAGATTGATTTTCCCCTCTTTTTAGGATAAAACAGGAAAAAAGAAGTGAATGGTTCGCACGAGATGTGTGCGATGTTAACGCCGAAAGTGAAATATTGGGGAGCGGAAAAGAAAATTGAAGCAGACAAAAAATATCGATCAAATTTGTTGACAATAATTAAAGACAAAAGAGGGGGAAAAAACTAATTTCCGTAAACAATGTCAACAATAGAGCTATCAATACCATTTATAAGGCATGTTTCAATCCATAAATATGCACAAAGCATGATTTTTTTGTTGATGCAGAGAAAAAGTGTGTTGCAAAAGATTCATAGTGAACCTATTATGAGTCAGTCTTCCCTGTGTTTCGAAAAAAATGATTTGGTAATAGGACAGTAAAGGAGTTTCAACATTTGAAACTTGTGGTTTTCCAACTCATCAACAATTGCTATCATCACTCGTAGCTGCTAGGAAAATACATGATTTCTTTATCACACCGACACTTCTACTCCTCCTTTTGCTCACCCTCTGTTGTACATCGCATGCTATAGTTAAGGCCTCCACGGATGGGAAACCATATTTTGTGGTCACCACGGATCCAAAAAGATATGAGTACATTCTGAAAACCATGTCCGGGAACGACCCAAAAGGAGTCTATTATAAATCCATCTTCGACTTTGTTTAGGGAAAAAGCATCCTGTGCACAGTCGACGTAAAGGAGGACCGCACCATAATTTCTATTGAAAAGAACTCATCGGTTTGCTAGCTTTATGCGCTAGCTCCTGACTTCACCACCAAATTGCAATCGTTAGGGCTTGTTCAAATGAATACACCCACGCAGAAAACCCCTAAGTGATGAAATCAGGAAAAATATTCTCTAGTAGGTACATGTGGAAAAAATGATTTATTTCTTATTTCGGAAAAGAATTAACTGTCGAACCACTAGTCTACTCCAAAATGGCTAATTGATGAATTTAGGAAAAAATTCTTTAGCAGGTACATGTGAAAAAATAATTTATTTCTTATTTTGGAAATGATTTAACTGTCGAACCATTGGCAACCATGTGAAGGGCATATGCAAGTTCATGCTTCGTCGATCAATTTATCTCTCGCATCCATGCCTCGGCAGTTGTCAGAAGTGGTGGAGCATTTCGCATGTGCAAATGCCTCTCGGCATAATGAAATTTTATGATTTCCAAGTTACATAAATATTTTAGATTTATCCTCAATTAGTTATTTTTCTTCTTTGCATCTATTTGTTGGTTTTTCTCCTTTTTCTCGACCTCTTTTTTATCTACCTCGCTGCTCCACCTCGAACATCTTCTTCTTCGTTTCTCTTCAACCATATGTGCATGCTCAGCTCCAGGGTGGATTTGGGATGTTCAGAAATCAGACACCTAGAACTCACCGTTAAATAGGCCTTGGATACGACAATGCTCAAGTAAGTTGCTTTGTTGCTCGCTCTTCATTCTCTTTCCCTAAATTAATCTTTATTTTGTAGGTTCATCACCCCTTCTATCATTTAGAAAAGAATAAGATTTATGGGCATGGGGTCCGATGGGAAACTCAAAGTATTCATGTAAACCATCAATGCATTTACATCGCAAGCAAGTGATGTAATTGTTGCCCTCGAGGAAATCCATGGAGAAATTTTTTTCTTATAAAACCCTAAATGAGGAAGATGATGCTATGTTGAAAAGCTTCAAAAAATTAAATCTTAACCCAACAAAGGCATCATCGGCGCCGGTTGCTCTTGAAAAGAAGATGACATTCAACAAGCTTAATGCACAAGTTCTTGAGTTCATTCCCAGAGTGTAGTCTCCCTTTCTCCATGTCCATGAAATATGTCTTGGCGAGGTCATAGTGAGAAAAGGTGGTGTGGATGAGCACCGTCTCCTGTTTTTCCAGCACGAAACTCACCAGCCCGCTAAGAAAGATGGCTCGATGAATTCATCTCGTCCGTCACTGTCGCCATCAATGTCAGAGAAGGGGAGCCCTTTCCCTAAAGTGAATATGCCTTTCGGCATAATTAACGTAATAATTATAAGCTTACTTATCCGCTACAAAACAATTTTTTCAACCTACACAAACTGTTGACTTAACAAAACAAATCAAATATCTGCCCGAATATTCTTTAGTTTACTCACTCTTCTTTTCTTTTCAAACATGAACTGTGCTAACCTTAAAATTTCAAAAAGAATGAATTAAAATAACTGAAAAGATGATTTTACCATTCCTCAGATGTTAGAATAAAACTATGCCCCTTAAATTATTTAACATATTTAGCAAAGGAGAAAACTTCGGTGAATTTGGCAGCAAATTTGGCCGTAAGAAGTCAAACTTATATGAGAGCCTATACGGAAGGGATTTATTTTCACACGGTTTGAAGTTTTTATTTAAAAAATAACTGGAATTCTTTAGTTGTTTGAAAGGAATTTTAATTCTGATAAATATTTAGCTTTTCTTAAAGGGGGAGAAAGGAATTTAAAATCGTAAGACTCACAGTATTTCAAAACTGAGAAATTTCTAGTTATTTTAATGGCGGAGAAAGGATTGCATTAGTCTTCCACATAAGATTTGGGTATTCCTTCGGGGCTTAACAACATTAAAACGCGATCAAGCCCCTTAAAAGAAGAGAATCAAATGGATTTAATTCCCTCCGATGTCAATCTTACGAGATGACACATTTATGTGGAGAGCTAAACGATGTTCTAGACCTATAATTTTCCTTGCGTAATAATATAAACGGTGTTTCCAAACTGTTAACCGTTCGCTAGCGTTTCAGACCTATTAACCATTCGTTGCCAAGTGTAAGGAAAAAAAATGAAAAGCAACCGTTTAGAATAGTCAGAATTGTGAAAACATCCAAACGGCCGTCAAAATTAATTGCATTGAAAAAATGTCTAGATGGCCGTCAACTTTAACACAGTCTCAGAAACGTCCGGAAATACCTTTCCCATAGGGGGAACACCTTCGGCGTAACAAGAAGTTTCATTTTGTAATTCAAAAAACAAGAAAAACAAGAGAAGGCACTGAAGTGCTCTGGAGTATTTTTAATACAAAGACTTGTTTTTATATTTTTCTTGTGAATTTGTGTGTGTTCATAATATTGTTTCTATTTCAAGCACACACCCTCTAGGTTAGGAGTTAGATATAATTCCTTCGGAGGGAAGGCTCGATAAAAAAAACTGCACTCGCATGACAAACCATGTGATGTGGACGCCGTAAGGGATCCTAGGAGTTTTATTAGATTTTTTTCGTAATTCGCTTTACATTTACATGCGAAGAAAAAACAAAACATAAATAGGATATGTTTAAGCAATTGTATATATAAGCACTTCACTATGAATATTGGGCATGCCAAAAGCTACTACTACATTGTCGATACAGGATATAAGCAACAATGAAATATGAAAGAGAAGTTTGGGCATTGCAAAATACAATCTAAATAACAATTTTGTTAAAAAGTTTCCAAATTTCGTTGTTGTCAAGTCTTACAAGTGACTTCTCCATAGTCTCTAGCGTCTCCAAGATGTGACTAAAACATGTTAATAAAACTCTGATATATTTTATTGCATCTTTATGTATTTTGCAAATCTCATTCAAGCAATTTTTTCTCAAGGAATACTTACATGCATGAAAGCACAAAAAGAGGAATAACGTGAAATAAAAACCCCAACCAACATCCGAGGGATAATGGGACAATACAGTCAAGACCAAGAGTTTCCACCGAGGAGCAAAAGTACTAACCTTGTGCCGCCTGGTTCTACCGTCACAAAGAAAAACAAGGCACCAAAAAGCCATTGAAGCATATTAACAAAAATTCAAAAAAAAATTGTCAACAAACTCTTGGAACTCAAAGAGTCAACAAACTCTTGGAACATGGAAAAACTTAGATCATCCTCTATTCTAGAGTTTCTATCTATGAAGTTAGAAACTTGTGTTAGTTCGTTAATAATACAAAGCTGATATGAAAGATAGTTAGAATTCAATAAGGGCTAGTATGCGAAAAGAATGCACGTAAAGGAAAAACTTAATAAATAAAAGTAGTGATGTTTACCTTTGACAGTTCGAAATAGAAATGAGTTAATTGAATTATTATGCAATGTTGTTGTGCGCCAACATCTATAATTGTCAGCGACAGGCTCAGGTGATACAGAATGCAATGTTGCAATTGGTTCTTGATTTTCATAGGCTCAAATTCCTCATGGTTCAATTCAACATGCATGACGCCCACACAACATGATAACAACTCTGATAAAGTTGGCTTGATCTGTTGCAGGGTCTTTCTGAAATTCAGTCCAATTGCACCTGTTCAAGTAAACAAGCCCCATAAAATAATTAGCTTAGGGAGGGTGGTAAATTTGTGCATTTGAGGATTTTGAGCTAACAACTAACAATGTCATTGCTAAGATGGAAACAATAACTACATTGTATTTGTATCTTCCCATGCTAAATTATATTTTTTATCTCTGCCATGGAATTTTTGAATCTACATCAATGTTTATAGTTGAATGTTTTGAATCAAACTGCAGGATTGAGGACAAGTTACATGCAGCTTACATTTGACACTATTTCCTTTAGCTTTATCTGTGTTATCTATATCTCTACGTGTGATCCGTTGGAATATGAGATTGATTTTCCCCTCTTTTTAGGATAAAACAGGAAAAAAGAAGTGAATGGTTCACACGAGATGTGTGTGATGTTAACGCCGAAAGTGAAATATTGGGGAGCGGAAAAGAAAATTGAAGCAGACAAAAAATATCGATCAAATTTGTTGACAATAATTAAAGACAAAAGAGGGGGAAAAAACGAATTTCCGTAAACAATGTCAACAATAGAGCTATCAATACCATTTATAAGGCATGTTTCAATCCATAAATATGCACAAAGCATGATTTTTTTGTTGATGCAGAGAAAAAATGTGTTGCAAAAGATTCATAGTCAACCTATTAGTCCTTCTATTAATCTCATTACCCAACACCAAACCGACAGCACCCATTAACACACAATGGACTGACTGCCTTGCATGCAACCCGAATTTGAATGCCACGAACGCAAAATTCAGTAACAGTGCCTCCCACAGTGGTAAAGGTAGGTGAACCCATTGAATCTGAAAAACCTTCAGAGCAAAATCAATTGGGGCACATTTTGGAAGCATGGCCAGAAATTACGAAATGTTCTCTGTTAATCAACACAATCAAAGCGTGGTTGTTGTGTGCATTGTTCTGGGTTGTTCGATGAAAGGGCAGTACAAATCTGTAGCAACGCTGCACAGTGGAAAAAAAAATCAACGGATGTCAACAATTCCATGGTCTTTCACATGGACGGACATGCTACTCAACGTCAATTTCACTAGTTCAAGTGGATCCCGACTAAGGCTGAACCTAAATTGATCAATCTCATAATTTTGAGTAAAAATACCGATCAATCTTAGAACTTCAACAAAATTGATTTAAAAAAAACAGAAAATTAGAATAGGGGAAGAAGCTTAATCATCACTGCTTAGCTACAGAAGTGCAAATAAATTTGGAATCCCACGAAGACATAGACATATAAATACATACATATCTATATAAATAGATATAGCTATAATTTCTATTGTGTGTTCTGGACTTCATTTACAATTTGATTCTAAATGTAATGTATTTGAAAAAATTAAAAAATATATTTTCTTTGGACCTCCAAAGACGAAATCCATGCTTCCAAATATGAAGTGGACATTTAATTTTTTTTATTAACTGATCAGAACAATAGAGAGAGATATTAACAATTCTATAGAAGTTTGCTGAAACCATAAATAACCAACCTATAATCTTAAATTTGAAGTGGATATTTAAAAAAAATTTGTTCTGGTTGAATATATCTAAATTATAATTATTTAATGATCACAATAAGAGTTACATTATCTAAATAGAAATCACAACTTAAACTCTCTTTAGTTCTATTATTATAGATTTTTGTAACTACGATATGCCTAATAATAAAATAGAGGTTGTATATCTGAATTATTAATATCTTTCTCTATTGTTAATATCTTTCTTTATTTTTGTTAATATCTCTCTCTCTATTGTTTACGAATTTCAAATTCATGACATCACAAAATACTTAAATTATTTTCCTCATGGAAAATAACATAGATTATATGATATTCTCGGAAAGAAACTATAAATTTATTGATTCATCAAAAAGCTTTGAAGCCTGAGCTGATTTACATATGAGGATAAACCCGCTCTTCTATCACATTTACTCACACGACAATAAGCTCTGTGCTACGCGCTTGATGAAAAGGAGATGAGCAGAGACATTTTATTTATATCTGTAGAACTACATACATAGTAGTTGTCTACTAAACAGTCCCTGGCATGAAAATGCCTGCAGCCAACACAAACAACAATATATGTAATCAGTTATAAATAATTGTAATGAATTGTAGAAAATGGTGGAGGAGGAGGGTAATTACCGGAAGAATGTTCTCTGCTTCGTCGGATGTTGCAGCGGCTGGGTGAGACGTTGCAACGTTCAGGGAGTTGTCTTGCTCTCTGTAATTGCTGCTGCTCTTGTCGTTCACGCTCTCCTTGCCTTCCTGCAGTACGTCGATTATTATCAGAAGTATAAGTTTGATCTTCCTGAGCTTGGTCGAATAGTTGTTGAATGGCGTCGCGGCGACATCGTTGAGGCATTCTTGACAGACCCTGGCAGCACATGGAAGACGGTCTCTCCTCTTCCTCCTCATATTCCTCCTCTCCTCTTCCTCCTCTTAAGAAATCTTTGCACTCATATAGTTGCCGGGGGTCACATGACTGTTGTCGCCTCTGGTTGTCGACCTCGACCTCGCTCTCATGGCAGTCTGCCCATGTGAAGGGGGCAGAAGAGATGACAATTATAAGGGCTACCGCTAACAAACTCAAAACGAACTGCTTCTTCATTGTAATTGCTGATCACCGAGTATATATGACTATGGATGTCCTTTGAACGAAGCACGGAAAGACTGTATATATAATGTTGCAGGAGTGCCTTTTGCAGTTTTAGAATGCCGAGAGAGCTGAAAGCACGAACATATATCGCATGCGGTGGAAAAACAGCACACTAGATCTACATCCCGCGATCAAAGATAATGCCCGTCTTTGTGGGAGTTGTTAACCGCCGTGGGGAGATCGGGGGAAACTGCTCAAACCAACACTGAAACGTCCTCAACCTGCTCAAGGTCATCGACGTGCTTGTCCGAATGGTAGTTTTTGAAATGCATGAGAATACGTGTCAAAATGCATGAGAATACCTGTCGAAATGCATGATTGCACATGTCATCCAGCCATCGATTAAGTCTTTCCTCCATTAGATTTCAACGAAACTCTAAGGAAGATTGTGGTCCGTTTGATTTCTGACTTCTGTCAGACAAAACAGCTTCAACTCCACCACAAGAACGCCTTACGGCGTAATAATGATATCCTCCAAAATATGAGTCAACACTTATCAACTAAACCATTCATAATAGAGGAGTTACATTTTAACTATAGAATGTAACTTACTCAAGATTGTCTCTCACACCTTATTATTATACCAATTATTACAACATGCATTCAACAATATAGATTGTTATTACAACTTATCAAATCACACACACTCACATGTAAAGTAAAATCTATGTGTATGTGGTGGGATAAACCATTATCATTCATTAACTATGCACAAATGTTACACAGTTTATTTGTTTGACTAAAAAAGTCTAGGGTTTCAATTGGAGTATTGGGAGCCATCCAATTATGTTTGCAATGGAGAAGATGGTCAAATTATTGGCCACCTGAAAGATTAATGATGACCTAGATATGAAAGATTTTGAAGAACCATTTGTATGATTTTCTAAATCACATGATTTTGGACTAATTTAGTAGTTTCCTACTATCACCAAAGCTTTGCACTCCATACTAGACATATTGCCAATTGATGTCCAATGAAACATGAAGCTATTTATAATCCTATTTGGAATTACATAACATTTTACAAAACTATAAAACTTCTGATCCCTCTTGAATTTTGATTTTGAAACTAGAAAAGATGATGCCATGATTTAAAAAAATTAAATAAAAAACAAAGAAATTGAAGATGCAATAGCAATATTCTATTGAATTTAATCGATTCGAATATTTAGGATTTAGTCAACAATACTTTACAAGATATTTAGGAACATATAATTGTTTTTTTAAATAGATAGATTTGTATGAATTTGTGAGGAGCTTTAAAAAGAGATTGTGGATACTAATGTGTTAAGATATGTTTTAACATACTTCTAAAAGAAGTTAGTGGCATGGGTTTCAGCAAAAACCATGTGAACTACATGACCAAAAAGTCTTCTCGAGATAGTCCTATAAAAGGTGATGATGAACATCCAATTACATTTTTATCTATGAGCATAAAGTGCTTAAAAATTGTTACCGTTATTTGAGTGCTTGTGGTATAGATGTAATTACAAGTTTTGATCTTTATGTGTTTTTTTTCTTTAATATCGGTTGCATCCTCAACATTTAAATATTACTTTTGAAGCAACTCACTCACAATTAAAATGGAGTGCTCCACATTATTTGTATAAAAAAATTAAGAAAAAATAATTATTGACACGTTTTTATTAGAGAGTTCAATTAAAGAATAATATTCGTTTGGGTATATTTTATAACTTATGTGCAATTACTAGTTACTTTTTGTTTGGGCAATTAGTTACTAAATGAATTAAGGTTTTTATTGAATGCTAAATTTTAAATTTAGATTCAACAATATTGAAATTAAAATTAAGGCTACATTTTAGGAATTAAAATTAAACGAAAATGTGTAAATGATTATCAAATTTAAAAACATAATATGATATTAAAAGACAAATATTTTTTATTTATGTTATAGGGAACATATAAAATATTTGACAATATAATAAATGTGTTTATATGAATTATTATAATTGAATTATAACATTTAATTATGTTTAGTAAAGAAACAACACATCTCACTATTATTGTTTTATATGTTAAGTTTAGTGAAGAAAGGTGGTGTATAATGGCATCTTTTTTGAATCAAACTCATAACTAGTTAATATTTAATATGATGGAGACATTGTTGAATACAAAAAAAAATAGACTTTACTCCCACATCTTCAATTTCTTAATAAAATTGAGAGAATTTTCATTTTCTATAAAATAACTTTATTAAATTTTATAAAAATATACTTTATTCCTACATCTTCAAATTCTTAATAAAAGTGAGGGAATTTTCATTTTCTATTAAATGACTTTATTAAATTTTATTTGCATTTCTTCATATTGGTAATGAAGTGAATGGATTTTGTTCTTGTAATCATTGCATTAGTTTGTCAGAATTGTATAGTGTTCTCCCACTTTTGTTGGTACACCAACATGTGTCCCACTTTTTGTAATTTTTTTGTACACTAGCAAAATATTCTCTAGAAACAAAACTTGATCAAACACACATACATTGACCAAACATGTATTTTATAAAACTTAAATATTGGAAGACACAATCCATCTCTAATTTTTCTTAAAATTTAAAGTTTACTAAATATTTTTTTAAATTTATTTAATAGTTAATTTTTAAAATATTTTTGACTATGTAAGGGAACACAATATTATACTTTGACATGCCTTCTATGGTTGTTAATTGAGATCTCATTTAACTTATTACATTAGGATATGGAATTGTCATTTCATTAATTATTGAATAAACTTTTTAAATGAACATACATATAAAAAAATCTCTCAACATCTTAAAAATGAAATGAAAAAAACTTTGTTATTGACTTATTCATTACACTCCGTAAAAATTCAGTGCTAACTTATTCCGTGCATAATCCTGTATAACTACTAATCAATATATTGTCCATCACCGACCTCACTTGGTAAGAAAAGCCAGTCGCGCTTGGGCCTTGTTTAAATTGTCAAATAAAGAGTGGGTGTGGGATAACTCAGTTTCATTTGTTTAATCCGGCGCATGATAAAAACAATTAACTCCATGACTGTGGGCCTCATTAAACTTCTTCCCCAATAAGTACAACTATAGCATGATATTCAACCTTAACGTTATATTTGCATTTTTAATACTACGTACCCTGTGTTCTTCCATTCCAGCTTGAAACTGGCTGCAACAATGCTACCTCCATTGTTCTCAGTTCTGTTTCTAGTTATTGTTATTTCTTGTGCTGTTCAGCAGTCCCATACTTAATCACATCCCCAGAAGAGCAATGTTTCCGATGAGCAGGCTCTGTTGGCATTCAAGTCCGCAATCGAATATGATCAAAACAATTCATTCATCACATGGACTCCCAACGTCTCATTCTGCAACTGGAATGGCGTCACTTGTTCTCTCCGACGACATAGGGTCGTCTCTCTAAATCTCTCCACCGTAGGTTTGGAAGGTACCATCTCTCCTTTCATTGGAAATCTCTCATTTCTTAGGATTCTAAATCTCAGTGCTAACAACCTTCATGGCCACATCCCCTCTCAATTAGGAAGCCTTTCTCGCTTAAGGGAGCTATATTTATACATAAATCAGCTTCAAGGTTCAATTCCCCCTACTCTGAGTGCCTGTCTCAGTTTAAGAGTCATCAACCTCCTTCAAAACAATTTGGTTGGCAATATTCCTCCGGCTCTGGGATTTCTCCCAAATTTACAGTTCATTCAGTTTAGCCGAAACAATTTGACGGGTAACATTCCCAACACATTAGGGAACATATCCTCTTTGGACACCATAGATTTGAGACAGAACAAACTAGATGGCCCTGTTCCATGGGAATTAGGTATGCTTAATCAACTCAGAAGACTGAATTTGGGTTTTAACCTTCTCACAGGAGAGATTCCTTCCTCCTTGTCAAACTGTACTAATCTACAAAGATTGGGTATGGTTGACAATTACTTATCGGGAGAGATTCCATGGGAGTTATGCTCCAAGAATACCCTCTTAACAGGATTATTTCTGGGTGGTAACCGATTTAGTGGAAGAATTCCACTTACACTCTTCAATTGTTCGCAACTTGAAATTATGGATTTAAGCCAGAACCAAATGAGTGGAATAATTCCTCCAGAGCTGGGAAAGTTGCATGCACTTACTAGGCTGAACTTGTACGAGAATCAATTTGTTAGCGGCAGCACCACAAACTTGCCCATTCTTACTGCTCTCACCAATTGTCCTCTTCTCAATCACATAGATTTATCACTCAACCATCTCACAGGTGTCATGCCCTCTTCTGTGGGACAACTTCCTCAAACACTTGAAAAATTATACTTTAGTTTCAACAAAATAGGTGGTGAAATTCCCCCACAGATTGGAAACCTCACAAATTTGACTCTACTAGCTTTGGATGGAAATATATTCACAGGCACAATTCCATCCACCATTACCAAGCTTCAAAGGATGGAGAGATTGTACTTGAGTTACAACAATTTGCAAGGAAACATCCCAATAGAGATCGGTCAGCTAAAACACATAGGGATCCTATCTTTTATAGGAAATAAGCTTTCTGGAAATATTCCTGATTCCCTTGCGGAGCTTCAACAGATCAGGGAACTATATCTTGGTGACAATCTGTTAACAGGGAGTATCCCTGCAAGTCTAGGGGACTGCCTGAATTTGCAATATCTTGATCTCTCATATAATAAGCTCAGTGGCCAAATACCTCCAAGTGTGGCAGGACTTCCAAATTTAGCTTTCTATTTCAACCTTTCAAATAATTTATTGGAGGGCTCCTTTCCTTCAGAAATCAGCAAGATGGAAAAGGTTCAACCTATAGATATTTCAGCAAATCGATTAACAGGCCATATTCCAGATGCAATAGGAAGCTGTGCAGCACTTGAATATCTGAATCTTTCTTATAATGAATTTAATGGTCCAATTCCAGATTCTCTGAGAAAAATTCAATATCTCCAATATTTAGATTTCTCTTCCAACAATTTGTCAGGGAGGATACCAATGTCTCTGGATGATATCAAAGCGCTTCAACATCTGAATTTTTCTTCAAACAAGTTATCAGGAGAAGTCCCACAAGAAGGGGTTTTTAAAAAGCTTGATGCAACATCATTTATTGGAAATCCTGACCTGTGCGGACCTTGGGTAAAGTTGCCACCATGCTCTGCTCCCAAACACAAAAGTCTTAGGCATCTCAAAAGGATTCTCATACCTATTGGTGCTGTTGTATTTGTCACATGCTGTGCATTGGTGGGATACTTTTGGAGACGATATTACAAGAGACCCCAAATGGCCTCAAATCCCTTTGAAGTGGGCCCTCAGAAAATTTCATATGAAGAACTTCTCATGGCAACTGATGGATTTAGCGAGGCTAACTTGCTAGGAATTGGTGCTTTTGGAAAAGTATTCAAAGGGGTTTTGAAAGATGGCACAATGGTTGCTGTCAAAGTTCTTAATATGCAGAGGGAAGATGCATATAAGAGTTTTGATAGAGAATGCAATGTTTTGAGGAGAGTTCGACATAGAAATCTTTTAAGAATCATAACTATTTATTCAGACCCTGAGTTCAAAGTTTTAATATTTCCTTTAGTGCAAAATGGTAGCCTATACAAGGTTCTATATCGTACAGGTGAACAAAGTTCTCAAGGGCAAGTGCGTAAGTTAAATTTGGCTCAAAGGTTAAACATAGCAATGGACATAGTACGAGGCATGGAATATCTTCATCATCATTGTTTTGTTCAAGTCATCCACTGTGATTTAAAGCCCGGTAATGTGCTTCTTGGCGAGGATATGACAGCTTATTTGATAGACTTTGGCATTTCAAGATTGTGTCTTGGAAACTCTCTGAATTCATACACTTCTACACATGCATTAAAAGGATCCATTGGATACATTGCACCAGGTATGAGCTCAAATAGATAGCATGAAATGTCAAATTTTCTTTCTTGGAATTGTTGTAGAAAATTGTGAATACAAAAATTTATGAAGAAATGTTTTGAATGCAGAGTATGGAAAGGGTGGAGATGTCACTACAAAAGGAGATGTCTACAGCTATGGAATACTGTTATTAGAAATGATGACAGCTAAAAAGCCGACCGACAGCATTTTTGTAGAAGCAATGAACTTGCGACGATGGGTGAGTAAATGTTTTCCAAATACGATAGAAGAAGTTGCTGATAGATATTTGCTGACCACTGCTACAAACAGTGATGGAGAGAAAGTATTTGACTGCCTCAGAAAACTCATTTATGTGGGTTTGCTTTGTGCAAATGAATCCCCTGAAGAACGACCAAGTATGATTGAAACTGTAAAAATATTGCTTAGTATCACAGACACATTTCTTGGAGTGACTTCAGCAACATTTCAACCAGATCTATCACATTTGCTTGTTAGCACAAATGTTGCTGGTGAATATGGTGAAAGCCAAAGTTCTTCATTCTAAACTAGAAAATTCTCATCAACTGGGATACAATACTGTTAGACGTTTCAATAGTTTGAATGCCTTCAAAATGGTTATTGCTGGCATGGATCAAGTATCCTCCCATAGAAATTTCATTACAGGATATGGTTCTCACCACGAGTGTTGTGTTGTACTTATGTAATAAGCGCTTAGTTATTTTCCATAACAATAATAATACGAAAGAGGTTTGTTACCAACTTACCATATATGCGAATTAATTTGGTGAAATTTTGTACATGCACATGAATGCAATGGTCGTTTCATTTATGTTTTAAATACTAGCAGTGCAATGGATACTGTCTGAAAAACAATGCAGAGAAGATTTATTTCCATGATGTATTCAATGGCCAAAGATGTGTATATATACATGCCGCAGAGAAAGAAACGTGGAAACCAACATATAGGCTGTGACCTGGAAAGTCACAGGTCGAAGGGAGAGGAACACGTCGAAGGGAGCAACTGGTGGTGCCTTCCTCACGCCAGGTTAAAGTTTATCGAGGATGGTAGAGACTATGCTAAAATTGTAATATGTAATGATTCCTCTGATGAACTTCAAAAAAAAAAATGCGCCCACAAATACTTTGATATGGTAAATGATAGAATGAAGGACTATTCCTGTATGGAAATAAAATTTTGGAAATGAAATATTCAAAGAAGAGCAATGCCATTCTTGTGGGAGCACTTGCAAATTTTTATTATTATATGTCAAATGAGATCATATTTATAATTTTTTTTTAGAAAAGTAAACAAACAACAATTGGATTTTGCTCTCGTGTTCAATCAGCATGGAAGTGGATTCATACCCTGTTTCATCCCTTTTCTCTAGATTTCTTTATCTCGAAAATGATTCTCGTGGGGGGCTCAACCTTGTTACTTGCCATTTAAAACAATTTTTGGCAAATCTTTAGAATTGATATTTCTTTTCATTTTTAATGATGTTCCTATTGATAGAATTTTTTCTGTTACTAATAAAGTAGTTGTTATTTCCACTGTGATGCTCTAGATTTAGAACCAAGTCGAGAAAGTTTAGCTGGTGGTTAAGCACCTCTAGCACTTTCTTGATCACTGGGTTGCCACCACCTATGCGGTCAGTCGCGTGCCTCTAGATGCTCTTGCTTGTTGTTGCTCACCGCCTCGTCTGCGCCACTCTTCTCCTCTGCCCCAAGGCCAGGGGTTTCACAAACGTTTCTCTTGGAGCCAGTAGAGCCCCTCTCCTTTCCAATGATGGTCACCTCACTCTCGGCCCCCTTCCCCTACTCATGGCGGGGCCTTTAGTTGGCTTGGTGATTCTAGTGGCGTTGGTTGGAATGCCCCCCAGCAAGGAAAATTCCCATGGTTGGATCTTTTCATTTCTCCCTCTTGGTCATCTATTAAGGTTCTTGAGCTATAGCGGCAACAACAACAACAAGAAATTGGGCGAGATCCCATCTTGGAATCAGTTCATCCCTCTAGTTCTAGATGGGGTGACAAACTAGACAACCCTCTGTCTCCTCCTCTATCCACCATGTTTGCGATTGTGGCCTATTTTTCTAGGCATCTTATTTTGTTCTCCTTTTTTGATTGATTATCACACTTTTATAGTTGTTTTGATGTAAACTAGCCTCTTCCTCAAGGCCTATCTAGCTTGATGTGTTTGACATTCTAGGGTGTGGCTTTCTCCACCCAGTTTGTGTATGATTAGTGTTGTATATCTCTTTTGTGTGTGTGTGTGTGTGTGTGGTTTTAACTAAAACAAGAATTGAAATGTGGGAGTACATATAGCAAGAAGAGAAAGCATATACTAACTTATATATATATATATATATATATATATATATATATATATATATATAAAATTTGTGTTGCTTGACTATACCCTTGTATAGCAAGGCTCAAAAGCCAGATTTTACTATATCAACATTACAAAAAGTGATAAAAATTAAGATATAACCAATAAGCCCAACAACAAAAGACAATCTGCTAACTACAGCTCATAAATAGCTAATAAAAAACATCTTAACAGTAGTTGCCTAGCAACAACACATCAGACCAACAACCTGGAATTAGCAATGAGATCAAACAAAAGGACAAGATTCATGCCTTGTCCGGGACGATGGGGGATTTAGATTTGGCATATCCCTTCTTTTTCCTATCCACCAACATCCATTCCACATTTCCTTCTTCCTCTGAAATCGGAAGAATAACTTTAAGTGATTTGATAAGGATGTGACCCGTAGGGAGAGGGGTCGAAGTACATTTTATCATAGAATCAGCTCCATGTAAAGAAGAATCTAGATGCAAATTTTTTGTATTGTTCGAAGACCCTTCCATGGTTGGTGGGTCAACTTGCAAGGTAGATTCCACAACCAAGTATGAGTGAGGATTGATTGTTAGATGTTCAGTTAGAGAATCCTTCCACCATGCAGGTTTGATCTTGTGTTTGGAATGTTCACAATCCTCTATAGTATAACCAGTTTGGAAGCAATGCCGACATCTGAAAGCGAGACCCTTGTATTCTAACCTTTGCACCCAGATCCTTTCACTGATTTGTAGATTGATTTCTATAAGTAAGGCTTGGGAGGTATCAAGATCTACAAGGATAGGTGCATAAGTAGTATAGGTCTGAACAAAGGTTTTATCATCAAATTTCACACATGACCCTATAGTATCACCTATAGCAATCAGGAAGGATTTGTTCCAGAGCTGAAGTGGGAGCCCTAACAAGTGAACCCAAATAGGGTTGGTATCAAAGGAGTCCTTTAAAGGATCAAAAGACGGATACCATGGTTTGAACATCAGCCTGTGTTCTCCCCAAAACCAATATTGGTTAAAAATCAAATCTGTGTCTTAAGTAGTTTTAAAGACAACAATGAAATATGCTTTAACACAAGGAAAAAGCTCAATCTTACCTTGTATCTTTTCTCTCCATCTTTGAGCAACCATTCATGGAGCTGAGAAATTTTAGGACAAAATTTGTGAAATCTGAATATGAGACCTAGCTGGGAAAGATTTTCCTCCTCCTTTAGGACCTTTTGAAGCAGATCCTCCTCTATTTTCAGTGTCGGGGTCTCCTGAGAGGGTTTCAATAACTCATTTCTGGCATTCTCCTTCTGTTTGGAGACTGTTGGAATATAAGATTTGGATCTATTAGTGCTTTCTTGTTTCCCTTGGTTCTAGATGACCTCTATTTCTTTCTCACCAACAACAGATTCACGCATAAAAGTCTTTGCAGGAGGTGAAGGGTCTCTGCCTCTAGCATAGAGAATATTTGGTCCACCTTTGCTATCCCCATAAGAGAAGATCCGTGTTTTGAGAGGGGAACCACCACAATTTTGAAGGGGGTCACATTTTCCTACAAAGGCCATACCAAACCAAGAGATTGGATATTCATTTTCCTTTTCTCTACCTTTTCCCCCCACATATTTCTTGTTCTTTGCACCTGGTGAGTTCTAATTTACGTGGGATGACATTTTTTGCATGACCGCTCTTTCCCTGGCCGCTTGTAGATCCATCTCCATGCACTAGTTTCCATGTCCACTGCTAGTCAAGCCTTCACGAGTCTTTTGTAGGGAACAACTAGGGTTTTCCATGGATACAAGAGTGCTTTTTTTTAAGTTTCTCTTTTTCTTGCTTTCTAATCTTGAGATGTGTACTATACTTCCTCATTGCATTGCATTCAGAAGAAAATGGAGGGGAGATGTAAAGATATTTTAGTGACCTAACTCGTGACATTATTGTGAAGGTCAAACTTGTTGGCAAAATAATTTTTCAATTGGGAAAATTAGTTGATTCTCACCAATAGTGTGTGGGAGTGAGTCCCTCTACTTGAATGGGATAGCTCCATTTATTGAAAACAAGGAAATAAGAACAATCTAAACTAATTTTTAGGGTGGCCTGAAGGCCGAGATCACATAGGAATACTTCCCTAAACCTGTGGAAATTGCTTGTATTCAATGCAAGAGAGGAAAATTGTTCAGTGAGGGAGATGGGAAAGAAAACCAAGAAAGGGATTTTAATCAACAAATAGCATAACAAATTTTTTTGCATTAAAACTAGAACATTTCACTTGCATTAATTAGAAGAAACCATTTGTAAAGAAAGAGGAAATACCAACAAGAAACAAAGTCTTATTACGTCATGTTGCAAAATTTACAATTCTCCTGGAGTACAAGTTGAGAGGGAGATAGAAAAGTAGATGAGGAATAGAAGAAATGAATGCACTTGCTTCTAGAAAGACAATGAGAGCTAGTAAATAAGTATTAACCATTTCCTCGAAATGAGGGCACCATTCATATTTATAGTGTAAGGACTTATTTTTCATCTCCCCCACATGAGCTTCCACCTTCCTTTGTGAGTTTTGACTTTTCAGGTTATGAACTTTGGTGCTCCTTCGCTATTGTGACCTTTCAAATTCTTGACCATTGGTGTTCTAGTTGTCGGCCGTCAACACATTTTTCTTATTCCTAGTTGTCAACACATTCTTCTTGTTCCCAACCATCAAAACATTTTTATTGTTCCCGTCCATCAAAAAATTCTTCTTGTTCTTGGATGTCAACACATTTTTCTTGTTCCCGATCGTCAACACATTCTTCTCATTCCCAGCCATCATTAAAAACTTGGTCCCAGTCATCATCAAAATCTTTCTATTCCCGTCCGTTATCAAAATTTTGTTCCCTAACATTAACAAAATCTTCATGTTCCCAACCAGTATCAAAACCTTGTTCTCGACCGGTAATACAACTATTTTGTTACCGACCGGTAACACATTTTTCATGTTCCCGGCCATTCCCGGCCAGTAACACATTTGTGTTTGTGTTACTTGCCGGTAACACTTTGGTACCTCAAGACCAATTTTTTTTTTTCATTTTTGAGGTAAAAAATTAACGAAATTTGGTCTTATAATATATGAAAAATTATGGAAAATGGAAAAAAATCTAATAAGAGTAATAAGAAGTCTTGAAAATGATTTTTTCATCATTGTTTACCCAAATTTCCACTTTTACCTTGAGGTGGGTGCCACTAAACTGAGTGATAAGAAGAGTTTATGATCACTGTGAGATAACACACCAAATGGGGTACGAAGAGCACTAAATATAATTTCATTTGAGCTTTGGATGGGATCTCAAATATTCATGAGTCTCCTGAAACATTCCATACAAGTTACACCTTATACAAAGGCCTTTGTGACGCACTATCGGATGATTTTCCACTGCTCAGAATTCCCAAAATATTTCCTCAATGGTTCCAACATGAATTAGGATATTTTAGCTCTCTAATTCATGTGGTATGAGATTCTAACTCTTTACAAGGATCCTGAAACTCTTCAAACAAGGTGACTAGATTTTTTAGAACATATATTTCCCAATACCTTGCTCATAAAGACCTTGAGTTTGTATAACTTATTCATGAACCTTGATTTTCTTCAATAAATTTCCTCAAATGACTTTAATGATCAAATATCTATGTCATAAACTTCTTAGAGGCTTTATATCTTCTTAGTACATCTGAGGAGATGCTTTGCAAGTGCCAGAAGTCTGGAAATAGGCCTTTTTGGGCCTATGGGAACAAATCCTTCCAGGTGAATCAAAGTGAATCTATGAATTGTCTCATGCTAACTTACTTGCACATGAAACAAAATTTAAAAATCCATTTAGAACATCCCTCTCGGCCATGATCAGGTTTACATAGTCAGATAATTGGCTAGAGGGCAGGTTCATAATACCTGGGTCAGGGATTTTTTAGTGTGGGCTTGATTGTCATGGATAAAATTTTAAATTTTTATGTTAGAAATTTAGCATGACAACAATTGGCTCTAGCTTGGGGACTTGTATCGGATTGAACAAAGTGAAGATGGGGCAAATATGAATCTAAGAATCTCAAGACACTAAGAAGAACAATGCCTTATCCATTGGGCTGTGAAGTCATTGCAAAACAAGGGTGGATACAATAAGACTTTATTTATTGAACAAAATAAAAGAAAAAAATAAAAACACAACACACAGGGAAACAAACACACCTCTATTCACCTATGGTACATGTGGGGGAAACCCCACTTTCACTATTTGTATAATTTTAGGTATTTCCCACTGTGAGGCAATTCCAAGTGAGTGCCATCCAGATAAGATAGTAGGAAAGTATTCTCTCCATAAGGAAACCCCACTTTCATTGTTTGTATAATTTTTGGTATTTCCGGTTGTGAGGAAATTCCAAGTGAGTGCCATCTAGATAAGATAGTAGGAAAGTATTCTCTCCATATGTGTCTCGCATCTGAAATGGTCCAAGACATAATGAATCAAGATTTCCATGACTTCCTTTTAGTTCTCTCCTTTTATCCCATAGTAGGACTAGGTCACCAATATGAAAATCTCTTGTCTTTGCCTTCTTGTCAAAGATTTTTTTTACTTTCAACTGATGTTCCTTTATCCTATCAACGACCAACACCTTATCTTCACATAGCTTCTCTAAGTACAAAATAATTTTATCCAGTGAGTCTTGGTACTCTACGGTTATTAGAACCTCTACATTTATCACATATAGGAGTTGGATTGGAGACATACCAATATCTATTTTTGGAGTAATCTGATCAGCCCATAGTGCATCATATAGCTTATTGTGCCAATTCCTTTGATTTTGATCTATAAGCTTCCTCACAATTGTCACAAGATTCTTATTACTAGATTTTTCTTGACCATTCCCCTGAGGATAATAGTCAGATGCATGGGCTAAGGATATTATGTATTCATAGAAAAAATTAGTTAATTTTAGAGAAGAGAAATAGGTGGCATTATCAACAACTATCTTTTATGGAATGCCGAAACAAAAAATAATATTTTCTTTAATGAAGTTACATACCATTTCCGAGTTAGCTTGTTTGAATGGGATGGCCTCCACCCACTTAGTGAAGTAATATTTTACTGTGAGCATGAAGTTATGACCTACACTAGAATGAGGATTGAGAGAACCAATGAAGTCTAGACCCGATTTTTGGAAAGGCTCTTCAATTACCAAAGGTCTGAGTGGAAGTGAAACGAGTTGTGGTCTTCCCACAAACTATTGGCAAGGCTCACATTTAGATACCCATTTATGAGAATATTGAAAGATAGTAGGCCAGTAGTACCTCCCCCAAAGGATCTTGTGTGTAGTGACCATGGTAGAGAAATGTCTACAACAAGCTTGGTCATGATATGCTTTCAGTAATTTCTCTTGCTTCTCTTTGTCAACATACCTTAAGAAACATTTATCAAGGGCTCTCTTATAAAATACATGATTCCATATCACATACCTAAAATATTTGAGCTTGAGAGTCCTTCTTTGATTGTAATCCATATTCTTCAGACAATCACCACATGTGAGGAAGTAGGAAATATCAATGTACCACTCATTGGTGGTATTTACAAAGACTACTTGGGGTAGGTCTTTACTTACACATCCGTAGTAATGACATTCTTTGTCTTCATACTTTTTCAAAAGAGACTCATCTTCAACTATCAACTTACATAACCCATTTCCCCTAATTAGATAATATGGCCTTATCTTTGGGTCACACTCTTGAATCTTCGACACCTAGTTTCATTTTTTTTCTCCAAGATCTTGTTGAGTCAAGATAGACTTTATAGATGACCTAAGAACCATTACAATGGTGTGGGAATGTAGGATGTAGAATTTGAAATTCTTGACTACCTTGATAACCACATAAGTATTTTTTTCTATGGGGGAGTAATTGAGCTCATGATTCTTCAATGAGAAACTCATGAAGGTAATAAGATCCTGGAGCCCTTCCTCATTCTTTTGTACTAAAATAGATGAAATTGTGTGCTCAGATGCATAACAATACACAATGAAATATTTACTGAAATCAGAACATACCAGGATTGGATCTTTGGCTATGGCCTTCTTGATGTTCTCGAAAGCTTATTTTTCATCCTTACTCCACTTGAAACTCTCCTGAGGCTTCATCATTTTTGTAATATGCGTGGTTAATTCAGAAAAATTTGGAACAAAGTGGAGAAGGATGTTGACCTTACCAAAGAATTAATGGACCCCCTTATTGCTTGTAGGAAAGGATAGATTTTGGATAGCTTTCACCCTTTCTAGATCAATTTTTGTTCCTT
Source organism: Taxus chinensis (assembly GCA_019776745.2). Lineage (NCBI taxonomy): Eukaryota > Viridiplantae > Streptophyta > Pinopsida > Cupressales > Taxaceae > Taxus > Taxus chinensis. The sequence goes on along the minus strand of CM034148.1, from coordinate 860,672,431 downwards.
CTTTGTTCAAAATATGTCCCAAGAGATTTCCTTCAGTCAATCCAAAGATTGACTTTTTTGGATTTAATGATATGCATGTTAGAGTAGGTATTTACCTTAGCTCATGTTCACCTAGGTACTTTATTTACCTTTATTGTATTTATTCTCACCCACTTATGTGTGTGGATATTTATTTTATCTTATTTAGATACTAGGAGATATTATCTAGTTATTAGGTATAGTTCTTTCCTTGATATATGGTATTGACTGGTTCTTTTCTTGATCTATGGTATTGACTAGATCTTTGATGTTTAGTTCTCTCTTAAATATATGGTCTTGACTAGTTATTTCTTTGTTTTATGGCTTGATCTACGACTCTGACTGGTTCTTAGATTTTTATTCCTTGCCTATATAAATAAGGCCCACTCTCATTGTATTTCATTGAGTTCCATAATAATACATGATATTGTTGTTCATTTGCTTGCAAAGGTTTATGTAAAGTTATTCTGACGAATTACTTTCATCTTATTGATTGTGGTGTTTGATTAGTATATGTGTTCTTGGCTTGGTACGATTTGGTTACAATGCTTTTTATGGTATCAAAGTAGGAGATTGTTGTATATATTTAGGACACTCATTGAAATCCTTAGCCCTTGGTCATATGGTATGATTGTATGAGGGTTTAATCTTGTGATTCCTACTAGTAGGTGCTTAACTCAAGCACCCTTTCATTTTATTTGTGTGGTGAAGGAAAGAACATTTTATTTTGTTTCAGTGGTAGCTAAAATAAACAGTAGAGCATAATATTGAAAAACTTGTATCTTTTGATAGGTAAGTCAATTTTGAGTGCCGTTTTTTTCAAAAGTGTTTGTTTTTTCATGTTCAAACCTTTGAAAATATTTATTTTGAGAATAAAAATATAATTATAAAGTACTATAATGTAACACGCACTCATTATATGGAGGAGCATTGTAATCAATTTTGTATGCAATTTCGGTTGAGCTCGACATCCTAAACTTTTGGGAGTTGCATTCTTGTATCTATCATGGATTCTAAAAAAGATATTATTTTCTATGAAGTGTGTGGACTTTAAGAGGATATTGTATAATTTTTGGAAGAAAATAGATCGGTCAAGAAGTGAAATTCTCTTCTATAATCACTCATTCACGATAAGGATACAGTAATACACTCCTTGGAGTAAAAACTTGCTAGCCTACAACATCACCATCATATTGTGAAAAACCATATCCATACTCCTAGTCCACTTGCAATTTTTTCTCTTGTACCCACTGACATTGATCTGCCAGTCTTTGAGATTATTCTTGCTCTTGATGCTCCTAAGCCTACGAGGCTTGTTACTGCATGCTCTTCCACATCTGTGCCTATTACAGTAACACATGTTGTGTATCCTACTTATACTCATATGCATGGATATTTTGAGAAGCATACCATTGCATTCAGTTCTCGCATGCTCCATTCTATGGGTTTCACTAGCAGAGGTATTGTCAGACATTCACAAGGTATTGTTTCCCATATTCCACATGTTAAGTTGAATTCTTGCCATGACATTGGTTTTTGAGAAGATACTTCAATGGGATCACACATTGACAGAGCTCCTATTTTTGTTCACTTGACTCTTTCTAAGGATCATGAGCAACACATGATTTCTGCACCTTCACTTAGGCTTGATAAACCTGAGATTTCAGTTGTCGGACATGATCAACCTGACACACATTTTGATGTTTCTTTGTATGCACCCATTATGCATTTTACACCAAGTCATATGCATGCATCTTCTTCATTCATCCATGTTGATTTGGGTTGGATATCTGATCACTCATGGCAATGACATAGGCATTCATTAAGAGGACTCTATAGGCATGGCTCCTACACCATTCGGCCTCTTGCTCCACTTTCTATACCTTCTGCATTGTAATGCTCCTTGTTTTGACAATTTTTCTTTAGCAAGTGTAGTGTATCTCTCTTGTTTGTTGAGAAATTTTGTATCTGCATTTTTGACACTTTTGGCATGTAGACATCATCTCTTAAGTTGAATTCTTGCATTGACTAGTTTTCAAAGAATTCAGTCAATTAAAACAATACAATTTTATTAGTTTTGAGAGAGATATTTATACAGATATTCATCCCACAATATATGGGATATAATCCCTATCCTTATCCTCCCACAAATCACTCCAAACCGTACAAATAAATAACAAACTACCCATTTATTTATCTCATGGTATATTACTAATTACCATGGAAACTCTAATTTCCCAACATTCCCTCCCTTAGAGTTGACATGGGTAGATACAAAACACAAACAATTTAAAAAAGATAATCCTCGTCGCTTGAACAATCTTCAACATTGGCATGTGTGTTTTGTTCTTTAGTATCATCTTCTTCAGTAGCCATGGCCTTGTTGGATAGTTTTCCATCAATTAGATCTTTTGCTCTTTTCATGCAGTTGAGAATAACATGTCCTGGCTTCCTACAATAAAAACATATACAGTTTTTGATATGTTTTGATCTTTTATAGGAATTACTTGATTGACTAGCTAATGCTGCTTCTTCTTCTTCATCATCCTTGCTTTCCATATCGAGTAGTGTTGCTATTATGCTCTCCAAGCTTGGATTTAGTTTACTTAAAGTAAACACCATATTGGACATACATTTGGGCATGCTATTTAGTAATATGGCCTTTGCATCATTGGGTTTCACCTTTTCATTAATGCCATCCAGTTGGGCCATTAGAGAGCGGAACTTGCTGATATGAGATACAATATCTCCTCCTCCTTCCATTTTCAACCCATATAATTTCTGCTTCATATTTATCTCTGCATTGTCAGTTTTTGATCCAAATAATTGATTCAATGCTTCCCATATTTCTTTGGATGATTTTTTGAAATCTACATGATGTAGATAAGGTTTGGATAATCCGAGGCCAATAATGGCCAAAGCTTTTTTATCTTTGACTTTCCATTTTTGGAGTGCGTCTACATCTGTTGGTGCAACCGATCCTCCATCAACAATGTCCCAAAGATCCTTTTTAATCAGCAACAGTTGGATTTGGATTTTCCATGTATGGAAATCCTTTCCATCGAATTTTTCTATCTGGTTCATTTTTTCCATTTTTTAACCCTCCCTCAAAAATAAACTAAGTGAACGTCGGTTTCAATCGAAAATGTGTCCTTACAAGATTTGACTCAAATGGTTATTTTTTTAAACACCAATGAAAAAATAAGAAAGTAATCTTTAATTACTTTCTATAATTTAAAACATTATGAACCCTTTTTCTTTTCTTTTAAAAAAATGTTACAGACCAAATCCTGAGAAGATTGAATTTTTTTTTTCAGCTCTGTCAGGTTTGCAAAATTCATAGGAGGCAGATCAAAAATAGTTTATGCAAGACAACAACCCAGAAAATTGATTTGAAAGATATACGTCCAAATCTTGTAGATCTGTCCTCTGGATCCACCTTTCATGCACAGCTGGAACCGCTCGCTGCAGATCTGTGAAGTAATTCGAATCTGATATCCACCTTTCATGCACAACTGGAACCGGTCGCTGCAGATTTGATATGTGGATGTCAGATCTGTTTAAGAAACACGTGAAGAATGAATATCTTGGAGTTCTGAGGTCCACCATCCAAAGTGGAAGAAATTCATGCCAAAAATACAAATAGAAACTCGCCAAAATCTAGCTTTTTTTTTTTAATTTGCATGCAGTGAACAAAATCGCTCAGAAATGACAAAATCCAATCTGCGGAACAAATATATATATTCAAATATCATCAAAAATTTGTCATTGGGAATAGCACATGGTCTGCACTACTATCCTAATGTCAAACTTGATGAATGACCTATCAAAAGGAAAGAGAAGTCGACATGGTCTGCACTCCAAAGCTCTTATGACGAATAAGGCCAAGAATTTTTCAGAGAGGTCCCGGAAAGTCCCTGCTCTGATACCAAATCAAGGAATTCAGTCAATCAAAACAATACAATTTTATTAGTTTTGAGAGAGATATTTATACAGATATTCATCCCACAATATATGGGATCTAATCCCTATCCTTATCCTCCCATAAATCACTCCAAACTGTACAAACAAATAAAAAACTACCCATTTATTTACCTCATGGTATATTACTAATTACCATGGAAACTCTAATTTCCCAACAGTTTTTAGATTGTTATTCCTTTCCTATATAAGAAAGGCCCATTCTCATTGTATTTCATTAATTTCATAATAATATATGATATTGTTGCTAATTTGTTTGCAAAGTTTTATGTAAAGTGATTCTAGCGAATTACTTTCATCTTATTGATCACGGTGATTTATTAACATATGTGTTCTTAGCTTAGTACGATTTGATTAGCATTCCTTTTACTGCCATGTTCTTGATACCTTAACAAAAATTTTTCTAGGTGTATCAAATGTTCTTTCCTCTCCTTAGAAAAGACTATGAGATCATCTAGATAGAAGAAAATACATTTGTTCTTCAAATCCTTTAAATCTAAGTCCATTTCTCTTTAAAATGTGGCCCCAAAATTGATGAGACCAAATGGCATCCGCATGTAGGAGAAGGTTCCCCACGGAGTTGTAAAAGCATTCTTATATTGATCTTCTTGAGTATCTTCAATTTGATTGTAACGGGATAATCCATCCAGCATGGAAAGCATTTCGGAACTTGTGACTACTTGTAAAATATGATCCATGATTAGAAGTGGATCATTATCCTTTAGAGAAACTTGGTTCAGATTCCAAAAGTGTACACAAATTCTTAAGTCTCCATTTTTCTTCTGGACATGGACAATATTTGCAACCCATGTAAAGTGATGGACAGGAAAAATGATCCTTGCATTCAACATTTTGAACACTTCCTCTCGAATTGTTCCAGCAATATTTGGATTATATTGTCTTTGATTTTTTCGGGATGGATTTTCTTCAGACTTGATTGGTATTGTGTGTTGCATCTCTTTCGGTTTGAAATATTTCAGTTCATCATAAGAGTATGCCAATACATTTGAATATTTTTTCAATAATGAAACAAAGTTTCTCTTTTCCTATGGTGAGAAACATTTCCCTATATTCACAAACCAGGGTTGCTTCTCTTTCCCAATATTTACCTTCTCAAAATCAGTAGAGCTCTTAATATATTCTAAATAGCTTTATCTTTTACATATCTATCATGCCTATCAAAAAATTCTTCAAGCGAGATTAGGCCCTTAGAAATCTTATTACCTTTAAGCACGAGCACTCCATTAGAATCAACTTCTTCAACTTCACCTTTGTCTTTTTTGAATTTAAATCCCTATGTTGGTCATTTCTTCCTTCGAAGAAGAGGCTGTTGAAATTATCTCTTTGTTCTAAGAAGGCTAAGAGCTGATTTTCATCATTGAAAACTTGCCATTGATTTACATTATCGGGCACACTAAGTCTGGAAACCATCTCTATGGAATATTTATCTTTATCAAAAAATGGGTGTGGTACCATCAAAGAACCTAACACAACAAGAGAATCCACCTTTTCACTTTTTTCATGGGGAAACAATTGTATAGAGAAAGCATCAAAGGATTCAATGCAATACCATACTCTATTTCTGTAATTTTTTAGCCATGAATTCTTCACTTTGTATTGATTTTGAACTTATTTTAGAATTTCCTCTACATCTCTTAGGCATCTCAATTTTTTGATTCCCATGGATTTAACTACATCCATGCCTAAGAGAAGGGCTTCATATTCTACAGTATTGTTTGTATTTTCAAATTGGAGCTTGAAAGGAAAAGGGAACAACTCACTAGACGGGGAAATCAAAACCACGTCAACTCTTGATCCTAAACTACAATGGATTCCATCCTCCATGGTTCATATTCTATCTTCATATTCTTCTGATATGAGTAGCACATCATCATTTCCTGTAGAATTCATGAAGTAATTCCCATGTCTACTATCTTGATAAAGAATATATGCCCTAGGTTCTTCTGATTTTTGTACTGTATATTTCATTTTTCTCATTAGCAAAAAATTTTTCATTTGACCCTTGATTGGAATAATTGTTGAACACCAGTCCATCTGAATTTATCCTCCCAAATCTCTATAGAAGCTTATGCTTAACAACATCTCATATGAGGCTAGAATGTATGCTACTAGGATAGTCAATAGCACTTTATTCTTAGGGAAATTAGCTAAAGCAACTTCGGCATCCTTTATTCTTCCCAAAAGAGGGACTTCTTTAGTTTCCATAGAATAACACCAAGCTTTATCCCATGTTAAAGTCAGACCAAGGGCATTAGCTACTTTTATTAGCATCACATTGTCAAAAGCACCCACGTCTATGATGTATTTGTTCAATTGGTAACCTCCAATAAGAAGAGAAGGGTAGAATGGTTCATCTTTATCAGTATTAGATTGACTTAGGGCTAGCATGTTTTGAGATGAAAAAGAAGGAGGAGTTGGTAGTAACCCTATGGAATAGGGTATGACAGAAGTGGGATTTTGGTTACTACCTTTGATAAACCAGACTAGTTTATCGAATTGTTCTAGATGGGTTTGCAAATATTCAGACTAAGAGATTTGGACCTTAAACTTTTTGACATGATCTATGATATCAAAAGAGGATGAAGTAGACATCTTTGAGGCGGTGAAATTTTTAGAAGGAGACACTAGTTTGGAAGTAGTGGTCACTTTAGTAGTAGAGGGAGACTTGGAAGCTACTACGGGCTTATTAGGTACCTCAGAAGTTTTGCTAAATACATTTACTTCTTTGGAAGTAGTATTAGAAATATTTGAAGAAAATATTTTGATAGATGTAGACTTAGGAGACTTAATTTTTTTAGTTGTGATCATCTTGGCTACCACGAGGCCTGGTTCTTATTTAGTAGAGTCTATAGAAGGTAGAAACACAACCTATCTATTGATTATTTTATCATACGGAGTTGCCATAGGAGAATCTACATCCTTTTTTATTGAGAATGAGGGAACACTGCATAGGAGAAACTTGGTGTGTCACCTTCTTCACTTTCATCTCAAGATGAGTATTCGAAATACCCAATCTCTGCATCATCAACTTCTTCAATTTTAAGCCCATATTCATCATCATCATCATCATCATATTTTTCAACAATCTCATCTTCATCATCACCCCATGTATTACAGATTGCATTTACAGGGGGAGCCTCTAGAGAAAGTATTTGAGGTTGTGAGCCAATGTTTTGTCTATTCAAAAAATTCTTCTTAGGTGCCTCTCTATTCAAAGAAACTTGAGCCAATTACTTCATAAGAGACAAGACATCATTAGCTAATTTTTGAACTAATGTATATGTGGTACCTCCATTTGAGATTTGACCTTTCTCCTTACCAAGACCTTTATTTATCTTCCCTGACATGATTATATTGTCCTCCACTTCAATTGAAATATTTTTTGCTTCATCCAAATCCGTTGGTTGAGGTCTTCTTAGCTTATAACTCACCTCAGGAAGCTAAGTATTTGTGAAAAGTTTTAGCTTATTATCTTTAGTAGGTCAGGACACTTCAACAATCTTATAAAGAAACCTATTGAACTTCGCCACGAACTCCCTCATAGGTTTGAAGGGTTTTTTCTTTAGTTGAGACCATTGGACCAATAGTGCATGAGCATCCTCCACAGGTTTGAATCTCTTTTCAAATTTGGTCTTCTTATTGGTCCAATTAGTGATAGACCTGGAAGGAAGGTGATAGAATTAGTTTGTTGCTACATCTTGCAAAGAATCTACAAAAAGGTGGATTGATACATCTTCATGTCTGACTCCCAACACTCCACAAGCAGCGATGAAGGCGACAATGTGGTCATTTGGATGTTTCTTCCCATCACCATGAAACTTGGAAAAATTATTTCTCAACCCTCTAAGTAGATCATGCAAAGGCGGGGTGAGAGCTAAAGGACCTATATTTTTCCCTCAGGGCGGTGGTGATTTTTGAGCCATTGGTGGTTCTTCCATTTCAACTTCTTCTTCTTCTTCTTCTTCAAATACTTCAAGAATGACTTCGATTCTTTCAAGATATTCTTCAGCAACTTCCTCTTATGAGGGAACATAGTTCAAAGGTTAAACTATAACTCTGTAAGTGGAGGACTCAAAAGAAAAAGTATGATCAAATTGTGGGGAATATTGTCGACATGTTCTTCTTACAATTTGATTGATAGGAAGTCTGAAATCAGATTGCAACTGTTCTTTCGAAGTTAGGATCAGACACACCACAAGCTTTGGAAGACCTTGTATACTTTCTGTCAGGCAACTTGAATGTATAATTCAAACAAGATTTATTCTAGGCTCTCCTTTGCTGGTTATGAACTTTTATCGCTCTTTCCAAGGCTTCTGCATGTTCTTCCTCATAATCTAGAATTCTTACAGTAGTGTGGTAATAGAAGAAGCTCAATCTATTGTGTCGAATAACATCCCTCAAGTACAATGCAATATCCTCGTGGGTATGGAACAAAAGCTTAGGGATAAGGAATGACGGATTATTAGGGATAGCCATTAGTGAAAGACATAAGTCTCAATGAGCTTTCAAAATTCCATAGATTTTGATTTTTTGGTTCATATATGAATTTATTTATTTGGATTTTGTGGAATCAATACTTGGGTGCAAATATGCTAAATTTTCCCCACTGTTGGGTGCCAAAAATTGTTGGTGAAATAATTTGTCGAGTGGGAAAATTAGTGGGTTATCACCAACAATGTGCGGGATTGAGTCGCTCTGACTTGAATGTGAGTAGCTCCATTTATTGACAAATAAGGAAATGAAAACAATATCAACTAATTTTTGGGGTGGCCTCGAACATTAGGGATCACACAGGGATACTTCCCTAAACCTGTGGCGATTGTTTGTATAGAATATAAGGGAGGAGAATTATTTAGAGAGGAAAATGGGAGAGTGAAACCAATGAAAGGGATTTTAATCAATGAAAAGCGTAGCAGATTTCATTACATTAAAATTAGGTACATTTCACTTGCATCAATGAGAAGAAACCACTTACAAAGAAAGAGAAACAATCCACAAGAAACAAAAATATTTATTACATCATGCTGCACAATTTACAATAATCATGGAGTACAAGTTGAGATGGAGATAGAATAGTAACAAACAAGAACATAGAGGAAATGAAGGCACTTGCTTCTAGAAATATGAATCGAGAGATAGTAAACAAGCATTAACCATCTGCCTTGAAATGAGGGTGCCATGTTCATATTTATAGTGCTATGACTAATGTCCTTTCATCTACCCCATATGACCTTTCACCTTCCTTCATGATTGTTGACCTTTCGAACTTACTGTCACAACCTTTTATGTTCCTCCATGATTGTTTTCCTTTCAACTTCTGTTACAACCCTTTGGTGTTCCTAGTCATCGACCTGTGAACATATTCATTCTTGTCCCTCATTGTGCAAGTTCCCTACTAAATATTCTAGTTCGCGATCGTCACCGAGTTTCCCAAAACATCCTTGGTCGCACAACATCATTCTTATGGGTCATGGCCGTCAACAAATTTTTCTAATGCCCGGATGTCAACACTTTCTTGGTTGTGTCCCGACTGTCATCAAAATCTTTCTCCCGGTCGTCCTCAAAATCTTTCGTGATCCCGTGTGTCATCACACCTTTGCTCGTCGGGTGTCTACATACCCTTCCTGGACCCAGCCTAAAATTCACTGTAGGGCCAAAATTGTCTGTCGGGTGATAAATACCATTGTTGTCGCATGGACCGGTAAAACATATTTTTCATGTTGTCTTATTACTTGTAGTCACATGACTAGAGCTTGCAGTTGCACGGTAACTGGAGCTTGTATTTGTGTTCCTGATCACGCGATTAGAGTTTGGTACGAGTCACTAGACCAAATTTTGTTTTCTTCGCTTTTTGGGGTCAAACACGCAATGAAAATCTATGGTCGTCCAATATATGAAAATTTATGGAAAATGTAAAATGAATCCAATGAACCAATACTTATAAGTATTTAAAATCAATTCTTCACCAAATTTTAAACCATATTTGTATTTTTTCCTTCAAGGTGTGTGTCGGTATACTGAGCGATAGGAAGAGTTTACAATCACCATGAGACTAACACATCATATGAGTTTTTAACATCACTAAATATAATTTCATTTGATATATGGTTATGGGCTATACAAACATTCATTAAGGCTCCTGAAACCTTTCATAGCAAGTCACAACTCGTAGAAGGATCTTTGTCGTCACAGTGTCAGAAAAATTTTCCATCATCTCAATATTCCCAAAATATTTATTTGATGATTCCAACATGAAATAGGCTCTATTATCTCTCTAATTAATGGGGTATGAGATTCCATATCTCTTCACAAGGTCTCCAAAAACTCTTCAAACAAGTTGACTAGATTGTTCAGAACATACATTTCCCAATACCTTGCTCACAAAGACCCGAATTTCACATAACTTATTCCTAAACCTTGATTTTATTCCATACAACTTTCCTAAATTACCTTGATATGATTACATATATCTGTCACATACTACTTAGAAGTCATTATGGTCTTCTCGATACATCCCCAGAGGTGTTCATATAAAGATGCATTCAGTCTTATAGAAATAGGCCTTTTTAGGGCAATCCGGGAGCAACTCCTTGTAGGTGGATCAGTAATGAATTGTTTCCCACCATGCTTACCTGCAAATGGATAACAGGCACTTTAAAAATCCCTCAGTTAGCACATTTTCATCTCAACCATGATGGGGTTGTAAGATAGTCAAATATTATACCTTGGAAGGCAAGTTTACATTACTCCGATTCAAGGAGGTTGTTTAAGTGTGGGAATCAATAAGTTGCATACATGGAATTTTTTTCAAGATCCTTGTCATGCTAGAAATTTAGCATGAAAAAATTAATGATTGGATGAATTTAGAGCCTAAAATTAAATTTATTACTATATGAAAAATCTTATTACGATGTCTTGAATTGGGAGGTCCCTATTTTTTTGTAGGGAACCCATGGTTTCACTCCATTATTATGATAGAAAATATTTTAACATTTTGACCATAATTTCAACCCCATAGCCTATAGAATTTATTAAAACGACACCATTTTTTGACGAAATAAATATTATATGTTATCTCATATTTCAAAAATGATGACATAGTATGGAATGAACGGCAAGAAAACACATCCCGCACCAGCCACCTTAGTAGTGGGTATGATACCCCAAAAATTAATACACTACTACCCTTAGAAATATCTCCTTGGACTAGGGGAATTACAATGAGTGACAGACAAGAAACTACTCAACAATCAGGAACCAAACCCTATTTCTAATGCCAATATTAGGTCAAGTAGAGCAGTAGTGCATATTGCGAGCATCATATCTATTATCCATTTTAAAATGTAAGGGCAACGAACCTTTAAATTTTCCTACATAGAAACTAAAAAATAGGGAACAACCTCTTTTTAAAACTAATAATTTAGTGCATGTTTGTTGTTATCCAATTTACAAGCTCCTAGTAGTCATGACAAAGGATAAATACTCCATGCAAAGGCCTTATAATAGAGAATACAGTAGACACCACGAATAAATTGATCACAGTGTAGATAGGTCAAGGTGAACCACCACTACAAAACTAACCCCCACACAAATTTCCCTCAGAATATATCCATGTTGTGAAGCATCCCAAAAAGAAATAACCATAATATGCAACATACCCATGCCTACAGCAGGAACATTCATAAACACTAGACAACCAAACAAACCTTGCAGAATTTTCTATCTTTGAAATTATGAGACAGTGAAAAGGAATGCCTAGATGTCACCACACTACCATACTTCAAAGCATAAATTTCATTATAAGGTGATCACCGCCAATGGAATAAAAAATTTATCACCATCACCATTCCAAAGTAAACATAAATTTGAAACAAAAACCCATAATAACTAGTCCTCCAAGTGTACATGTTTCTCCAGAGGGACCTAGGAGCCTTAACTATGCACCCTTGTGCCATCTGATGGTGCATAGAGAAATGATGTAAAAGGGGGATTACCCTAACCCTAATCAGTTTCAGTATCAAGGAAAGAGGGCCATCACTAGGAGCAACCAACATCTTTATTGGTCTCAGTTTGGTGTAGGTCCAGGCTATTCTCTCCCTACTTTAGGAAAATCAAACAACACCATTTTCAAAGTTTTATGATCATATATGATATTTTATTCCTATAATTGGTCCAAAAAAATCTTGTTCTATGGATATTTGAACAAATTTGTATGATGTCCTCTACTAACTTTCCATCGGGAAAGTATTCAAGTTAGCATAATAATTCCTCAATGGTTACTACGAAGTTGTGTTAAATTTTTCTCTTCACAAACATTGTAGATGTTGAATGAGTATGATGAAACATCACAAGATGTAGAAAAAAATAGTGGACTCTTGGATGGCTTCCAGATCAATTTTCATGGTAAACAATCAAGTACAAAACATATTCATGCATTTGGACTTCTTTAATTTGCATTTGTTTGAACATGGAATTTCTTATGGGGATAATTTAGAAAAGACCATAACCAAATATACCTATGCATTATATTAAATTATTAGAGACAAATAAATATATAAGTGGTAATTTTTTTTGGGTATTTGACAATAAAAGGAAACAAAGTTTTTGGCAAAATGCTTGAGAATTTGCACCTTAGACTATATTTTAAATGAATCTTGTCATGCGCAATAAGAGGCACACCCAATATGAGTGGATTCAAAGGGTATACAACTGACGAAACAAAGGGAGATGGAAAACCCATTTTAAATCCCCAACAACTCAAATCTCTCCTCTACCATATATATTAGTCCTTGTAATGCCCACTTCCCTATGACACTTAGTGGATTATCATTTTGAGTTATGCAGACTTTTGGATATGGACATGACTTATACTTACGTTGATTGACATGATGTTTTGTGGATAGATGCATTTGGATTATGATTGGATTTTGTTTCAGTATGATTTACACTGACTCATGGACAAACTATTGGATACTGATATTATTTTATATGGATATATTGCATGTGTTCTAACATTGGATTTCTTCGCCATGATAAGTAAAATGTAGTTGTTGAATTTACATTACTATAACTTTGGATAATGATGGAAAGCATGATTAAGTTGTGATTTAAACCTTGAAATAATGGATAATTGAATTACGTATAGATGTTAATAAATTTCATGCATATGGTTATTTTGGACATTTTGACAGGGCCGCAAGGCCGAAGGAGGTATTTTGTATTTTGCAGGAAACACAACATGATCACAACCATGAGGGGGATTGGGAACCAAACACAACAGGATGTCGGGTGGTTACAGCATTTGGTCGTCAAGGCAACTAGTGAATTGTATTGTGTTACCTTTGTTCTTTTATGTGTTAAGAAAAATTTCCATGAGGGGGAAATTTTCTTATGTGACCAAGGGGGTAAGAATTTTAATTACTTGTTTTAACTTGCTTTAGTAGGTGATTTCTTTTGTGATGTCCTGTTATCCAAAATTTACCCCCCAGGGTAAATTTTGATAACATGCATCAGAATATTCAAGTCCCAGGAAAATTGATTGTTTCAGAGCAAAAATCAGGTTTCTAGGGTCCCTTCAGGAAATTTTTTAACTCTCCTGTCCAGGTTGAAAAGAGCAAGCTCTAAGAAAACGCGGAAAAAAGTTACAGAAAGCAAGTAGGTTGATCCAGAAAAATTTGTGAAAATCGGCTAAGTCCTAGTCCTAGAAGCATTTGGGACAAGTGGGACAAAAATGCGCGGATCGGCCGAAATGAGCACAGGCGGCCCCGGAAGCAATTGGGACATCTGGGACAAAAGTACGCGGCGGGCGCGAAAATCCGATCTAGCCAAAAGAGAGAAAAAATTGGCTAACTGCTGAGAGGGTCGCCTTTGGGACAAGCGGGACAAAAAGACGCGAACCGGCCGAACCGGGCAAAATGAGTCAAGGCAGCCCGAAACAGTCTGGGACGCGCGGGCCAAAAGTACGCGAACTGGCCGGATCGGCCGAAATGAGAAATTTTGTCCCAGAACAGTTGGGACAAAAAGGGCGCGAACCGGACGAACCGGGCGAATTTGTCCCAGACGGTCCGAAAGCAAATGGGACATATGGGCTGCGAGTACGCGAACCGGCCGGTTCGACCGAAATGGGAAATTTCAGCACTGTGCCAAATGGGACAAAGGGACGCGTGGGACGTGAAAATCCGAAATGGCCGAAGGCAGAGGAGAAAAGTCAACATTTGACCCGTGGAACTTCAAACGGCCATAACTTTTGCCTCCGAGCTCCGATTTTCACAAAATTGGACTTTCTGGAACGATCACGACGTCCTCTACGCCACAAAAACTGGATTTCTTATTTTAATGAGGGTAGATATATTTAAATTAAGGAAACGTGTTCGGCTCCAGTCAGTGAATGCTCTTTCCCGTCAGATGACAGAAAACGCCTACCAGGCCCAAAATAGCTACCCGCACTCAGAAGGCCATAACTTTTGCATTTCTCAACGAAATCGCACAAAATTGGTACCGTTAGAATCGTGGTTCTGAGCCCGATGCACAGAAATCAAGAAATTCTAGATTTGATTAGAAATTGATTGAGATTTTTAAGAAAACGTGGCCGGGTTCAGAACAGTGTTTTATTTGGTAGCTGGGAGTGCAATTAAGAGGCATGGTCATCATTCCTTCTCTGCTGCAGCACATGGGACAGTATGGGGAGCCTTTTGCAAGTAATGTATACCCATTCCACTCAATTTAATGCCTCTTACAGGTGGTTGAAGGACAGATTTCGGGATTTCCATTTTCCCTTCTCTTTTCCTTCTCTTTTTCTATAAATTGGAGTGATTGGGCTCATTCTGGAGAGAGAGTTTTTGGGTAACAAAGCTCTGTCAAAATTGCTTTGTGAAGCCAGTGTGTTGCAGGCCCTTGTAGTGGACTCCTTGCATGGTGATCCAGGCCCTTATCTTGTAATAGATTGAACTGTGCATATTATGAAGCAATAAAATATCAGTTTGTGGATGTATCTTCCCCTGCTGTGGTTTTCTTGCATTCTTTTTTCCCCTTTGATCTTTCTATAAGAATATTGTGTCTATTCTTTATGTTCTTGCAGGGATTCATTATCATTGTGTATGCTTGGAATATTATTGTAAATGCATTTTGCTAGATTATGGTGAACTGTCATCACCTCTTCTAGTGTGCACTTTGCCTCTGTATTTCACACATTTGGAGACTACTCTCCCACCCTCCTTTTCTTGTGTATCACCGCTTTAGTGTAGGCTTTCATTTTATGCATTCTCTTCCCTTGGTCCCTTGGAAATTTAGATTAGAACAGTATCTTATCCTGCATTAGAGTAGATTGTGGCAGGTAGTTTAGGAGCAAGAACCAGCTTTCTCTGGAGGTCTATCTCAAGTAGCAAGTCCCACAACTTGGAGATAGTACCCATGTTATCCAATCACACTGTGAGTTCAGGTAAATGCACAGGGGTGCTGTGATTCGGTGATAACATGTCCTTTTTTAAAATTACTTTTGTTAAGTATGTTTAGATTAATTTAACACCTTGTTTTAATTTTTAAGTTTTGGAGGGAAGTCTAGTAGGTGTAATTAATTTTGATGGTTGGCTCCTTGAGCCTTGTGTTTCCTCTTGTATTGAATGCTTGTTTTGAGTGTTGACCACTCCAAATCCTTTAAATCTCGAATTTGAGATTGAGGGCAATTTTGGAGGACTTGTGGGACAAGTTAAACTTGTCCCACACTTCCCAAAACCCCTTACCAACCATATCTATGGGTTGGGAGGCCAAAAAGGGGATTATTTATTGTTTTGGGAAGGGAAATATGACTTTGGAGTGCAATTTTCTTCCTTTTACATTTAATTGTGCCTTAAGACACATGGGAAGGGATGGATGTGGAAAAGAGATGTCATTCAACCCAACCACCCATTTATTGTGTTTTGGGAGTTGAGTTGACTATGGGAGGTGGTTTGAGGATGTGTGATGTCACATCCTACATGGAGCCACATCACCCTCACCCTTTTCCTTTTGTCTATTTATGGAAATTTCCTCTCTTGTTGAGGGGGTTGGAGATTTTTGTGGAGGAGTTCTTTTTATTTTTTTGAGAAAAGAATTGGGAGAAAGAAAGAGGATCTTGAACTTGCATGCTTGGATTGTTTTGGAGGGAGCTTAGACAAAGATTATTGGTTTAGACTTCTCCAATGGAGAGGTAGGAAACCTTCTCCTTTTTTCTTTCTTATTGTTATTGCTTCTATGCTTAAAATTGTTGAAAATGTATGTTACTTTTGTGTGTTGTGGAAAAAAAAAAGAATAGAATGCTTAATATGTAGTGTAGGAGAGGTCTATGGGAAAACTCATGAGGGAGGCATAAGAGTAGAATAGGAAATTGTGGAGGGAGTTTGAGAGAGATGCCCATCTTGGGTAAGAATGTTCACATTCTTACCTTGTTCTTGAGGGAGCCATAAGAGGAGGGAGGTATAAGAGTATGGGAGGAAAAAGGGGTACTTGAGGGAGGCATAAGAGTCATAGGGGTTTGAGTTTTATTGTGGAGGGTTTGGATGGGCATCTCATCTCAATGGGGAGGCATAAGGAAAAATTTCCCATAGTTCCTTCTCTTGTTGGCTTGGATGAAAGCCTTGTTGTGAAAAGTATTGTGTTATTTGTGTTCTTTTTTTTGTTTCTTCTTTTCAACCTTGAATGTTGTGAAGAAAATTTGTATTGTGGAAGCAAGTGTTGTTGCCTTGAGTTGGAGACCACCCTTCATTGTGTTGTGTTTGGAGCTCGGGGGTCAATGGAGGAGATTGCTTCTCTTCTCCATTGAGTTTTTGGTTGGGAGGAGAGTGTTGCCTCTCCCCCTATCTTGGTTGTGATTTGAACTACCTGGAACTTGGAGCATGGATGAAAGAACACTCTGGAGCTTGTGAAGACTTCTTCTTTTCCTTTATATATATCATTTGGTTGTAAATTTGTATGTGAAAGAAAGTTGTATCATCTTGTTTTCATTTCAAAAAAAAGATATTGTAATCTATATTTGCACAAAAAGTCACATGGTTGAATGCAAATTTTACTTGAAAGGAGTTTACATTATTGAAAAGATTGTAAGGAAATAAAGAAATGATATGTACAAAAAGGCTTGTGATAATCTTGTAAATATACTAATAGGGAAATTGGTTGTAAATACCTTCTTGTGAAATGTTGGTTTATTTCATTGTATTAATCAAATGATATGTGTAGTAAAAGCTAGTTTTTCCTTCTTGTTGATAGATAGAAATCTGAAATACAACTACTTCTACTTTGGACAACAAGTAGACTAAATATTAAATGGTAGTAAGAGTTCTTATTTGGGTCTCATTGCAAACTATTTCAACATTGGTTAAAGGAATGAAATTTACTTGTTTTTACCTTATTGGCAACAATTATCAATTCCTAAGAGAAAGGAGGATTGAAACAAGTGTATAATTTGTCAACATTTCCTTCTATGTTTATTATTGTCTTGATAAAAGGGTAATATTTAATACTCTCAATAATGGAAATATTTTAATAATGGTAAGATGAGTCATTATTAAAATATATTAACTTTATCAAACTGTAAATTTCTTTTATCTATTTTCAAAAAAAAAAAAATATTGAGCCATTCTCTCATGTGGTATATATATATATATATATATATATATATATATATATATATATATATATATCTATAGATATATATATCTATAGATATATATATCTATAGATATATATATCTATAGATATATATATCTATAGATATATATATCTATAGATATTATAGATCTATAGATATATATATCTATAGGATAATATATATCTTAGTATAATAGAATATTTGTATATACGAATAAAAGAAAAAAATATATATATAACAAAAGAAATAATGATTAAAGTGTGAATAGGGTTGAAACTAAACAAAAAAAATTTCAAAGGCCGGCCTATGTGTAGGCCGCGGCCTGTTACTTGGCTGTTCCACGGATTTGGGGCGGAGGGGGCGCCGACCCACCCCCAACCCATATACTATATGGAGTGGGGATGGGTCGGCGCCCCTCCCCCCCCATTTACACTGTTCTACCCTGCGCACGCAATACAACGAGAACTGTAACAAAAAAAAATGACCTTACATTCGTGGCCTGCGCGGCCTGTGTAAATCTGCTCCTCCCACGGCCCTTCTACTGGCCACAGACACTTTTTCTTCATTAATATATTATATATATACATAATATATATAGATAACATGATATATACATATATATATACATATACATATACATATACATATACATATACATATACATATACATATACATATACATATACATATACATATACAGATACATATACATATACATATACATATACATATACATATACATATACATATACATATATATATATATACATATACATATACACATATATATATATATATATATATATATATATATATATATATATATATGAATATATATGTATATATACTGAATCCGCGTGCCCAGGATTTGGGGAAATCCAAAACAATCCAAACCTGAGCAAATCTATACAAAAAAAAACTCCTCCATTAAAAATCTGAGTCGAAAATTGTTGAGTTAAGCTCCCATGGCTGTAATGGCCTCCATAGATTGGCCTTCTCCTCCTTTTCTCCCTTAACTTGCAAGCAAAGAGCAAAAGAAATGAGGGTTTTGGGTGAAGAAAATAAATTAAGCAAAAGAGATAAATTTTATGGCAATCCATATAGATTTCTAGGGTTTCCTTGCCAAGCCTAAATCTAAGGGTTGGGAAAAATTTAGATCCAAGGGTGGAGGATGCACCCTACATCACTTAAGTGATGGGGTTAATTTATTTGTGGAATGACAATTAGAAATAAAAAGAAAGGGGGGTGGAAAACTAGCAAGATAGTGTACACTTGACCCCTTCTAGCAAGCAATTAATCATTATATTTTTATGACCTTGAATTATAAAGTGTGAGTCTTGTATTATTATAATTTGTTTTAAATAATAAAAAAAGGGGTTTTAATTAATTTAAGGGTCCTTAAATAATTCCTTTTTGTAACCGGGGAGTAACGGAGTCATGTTCGACAAGCTAATGAAATTTCTCAAACAAGAACTTTAGAACCATGTTGAGGAAAGTAATGAAGGTGTAATATTGAATTTGAAATTTGAGGCGATTTTAATTAATCGATAATCGTCTCCGACGCCTCGCAACTGTCCTCTTATAACCTGAACTTAATAAAAAAAAATTATTTCATAATTTTCTCTCTCTAAACTTGGTTTGTATTTTGGCCTCAGGCGAGTGGTCCTACGGGGTGTTACAGTCCTCTTCTTAATTTTGATATGTCATGTATAAGTGTCATATCACTACAAAGACATATTGCTTCAAGCCTCAAGCTCACATCCACACTCTACTCTTATTCACAAATTTATAGGTATCACTTGAGTTCTAAGACCCTAAGAACTTTGAAAAAAATCTCTAAGGCAATTGGGATTTTGTTTATATATCCAATAAATGCCACAACATTAGTTTTTAAATTAATACTAAATATGGTCCAAATGACCCATTACACGCTCAATCAGCCTTTCTAAGATTTCACAACTTCAACTGATCTTTATACAATGCTTCATTATTCAAAATTATAATGAACATAGTTATGGTATGCCAAAAGTATACCACTATTACATCTTCATTTCATTATCCTTTTTAAACATTTTGGGTCCCTTAAGGATTGTCTTCCTCTCTATCATCCTTTCCCTCCCATTACATGTTTATGTGTGCCAATAGGTTCCTAATCCAAATTCAAGAATTCCACACACACACACACACACACACACACACACACACACACACACACACACACACACATATATATATAAGTGCATAAGTTGAGATGGTCAGTCATATAACTAGATTCAAACATGAGTTATATTGAATTTATAAGAGAAGAAAATATATTTATTTCGAGATCATCCCCATGCCAAATTATTAATTCAAGTATTTATAAAGAATATATAATTTACTACTTGTAACATTCATTAAAATAATAATGTTGGAACACTTATATAAACTAGACTACATGTTAAACTATATTGAGTGTTTATTTGAAGACTTTTTCCCAAAATAGGATATGATTGAGACAAGCCCCTGAATCCACACCTTAATTTTTATAGTTCTCTCAACTATTCATTAGAAAAAGAAAAATATTGTCCAACTAGAGGCCAAATAATAGTTTACAAAATATTTAGTAAATAAATTCTAAAACACTTAGCATCATGATTATACAAGTACATTCTTCCTAGAAGTACGCCATAAACCTTTAGAGCATCATGGAAATACACGTATAGTATTCCTAGGAGTACATCGTAAACCTTTAGAAGTGCAAACTCATTCTCCATTTTCTTGACTTTATATTGAAAGATACAATTTCTTGACTTTAAAGTGGGTTCCTTTTATCTTATAATTATTAAAAAAATACATAATGAAAAATATGATTTGGATAATGACTATTCATAGAAACTATTTTAAAATGACTAAAAAACACATTGACTAAAAATCCTTCAAAAAAAAAGATCTAAAATGGAAAACAACCTTGCTAGTAGAACATAGCTGCATAATGAATAGCAGCCCCAATAACAAAGGTGATTCAAATGGATGAAGAAAAAACTAAAGAGTTGTTAATAGGAAAATTTTATAACTAGTCACAATGTTTCAAAGTCCTCCTCATCGTCATCATCGGGTGCTTCTGGTTCATCATCATCATCATCGTATTCATAAATGGGTCATCATGTAATGTTATGATGCTGCCACAACTCACACGTACATACTTGTTTATTCTGTATCCATTCAATCCCGCAAACATAATAAAATTCGCATTTACACCTGAAAATTCAAAAGTTAGCTGAGGTTTGAGCAGAAAGATCGAGATCATGTAGACAAATACCTGCAGGTCATATGAAAGCAACCATGTGTTTACACTTGGGACATCGCTTCCAACTCTTCTCCATCGCCATAAAATACACACCTTCACTTCTTTCATATGTAATCCAGGCAAAACAGGTGATGGCAACCTCTTATGTAACAAATGCGCCTTTTGAATTTATTATCGCAGCAGATAGTGCATTCATAATCGGCTTCCCTGTCAAAATAATTATTGATACCGAGCAGAGCCAACCCGTGTGCGACTCTGTTGTTGAACCGGGGCAGAAGCACCATCAACACTCTCATACTAGTAACTTTAGTACGGAGAATATTAAAAGGTGAATACAAAATATGGAAAAACAACAGTCCATAGAAAAAATACCATAAAATAAGGCAGTAATTTGTATATATAAAAAATATGATAATTTTAAAAATTAAACACGCAACTATACAACAAATTAACAAATATTAAAGTGACAAAGATTTCTGGCTTAAACGTAATACATGTATGTATTAACTAAAATGATGAAAATAACATATTTTATGTCTGTAACTGCCTTTAATTAATATGGTATGGGCTATCACAAAAATAACAACTTCCAAACAGATTCGGTGGACTCTAGGTAGTTCCACAGTTTTTGGCTTTCAGATTTAATAAATTTGTAATTATTTACAGCTGCGTTTTTTCTGACCCTTTTCTGAATTTTTAACAATCGAATCCCGAAATTTTCGGAGTACCATACAGTGAACTGGGGAGAACGCAAAAATACTGCAAATTTATAAAAAATGGCCGTATTTGGTAATTGTGACTATCCAAACACTTCGATATTTTACCCCCTCACACACAGGTAGCGTAAACATTAAGAGAAACAAGAGTAAGAGTAAAATAAGAAAGCGAGGTTTATGGGGGAATTTTGATATCAGCGGGTTATTTAAAAGGGAGCTTGGAACTGTGTTGCCATAAAAAAGTTAACAGGGAATGGGGGCTTGACGGAGGGGTAAGACCGTTAGCGGAGTGTTCAACAGTCAACAGCCACGTTGGCTGTCGAAGCCGAACGTACCATCAAGATACAGTCGGCGCATTTTTCTCCTTTATGGATAGTGTATTAGACTTGAAGGCGACTTCCTCATAGGGAATGAAAAGTCTTATCATCCCATTTGATAATCAAACACATTCTTTTCTTTACTCTCTCTAGTAATGGATAGAAAATTAAATGAAGATGTAATCGGTTGGGATGATGACTGAACACTATCTGCTATCAACATACACTACACAATGCCCTTCAGGGACATTAGTAGGAAGAGTATGACATGATTTGCCATGATTTCATCCTGGAACAGTATGTATCTTCTTATATTTGAAGAACCAGACACTTAATTTACTTGTGGCTGATGAAAAATCTTCAAAATTGTTAGATTTTCTGCTTCAACATCAGAATGTTGAAGGTTTATCTTACTTATTGTCACTGAAAATTTATAAACAAAGAAAGTAGTTTGAATTTCAAGCGTGCAGCTCAAAACCCATATAAAGATGGAAAGTGTGTAGATTAGTTTAGCTAGGAAACAAATGTATAGAAATTGAAGATGATCGGTTAAAAGGGTTGAAGTTCAACATTGAGGATGATAGTAAAAAGTGCATTGGCACACCATCTAAACTACATGAGATATCAAAAGTATTGAGGCCTAGTTCAAGTCTGAAAATTTAGTGGATTGGATTCGCCTCATTCCTTGGTGTGAAAATTCCTTAAACAAGTCTTAATGTTTCCCCTTCAATCAAACATGATCAATTACCAAACGATTTTGGGATAAATCTCATAAGTACAAACACAAAACTCAAGATAAGGTAAGGTGACTTGAAATAGAAAATAGTGTTGAATCACAAATAGAAAATCACGTTGTAATTGCCTATAATGCACTTCTTTAATGTCTTCTTCTTTGTTATCCACAAATTGTTGTGTTGCTGAAAAATTTTTGGAGATCAATCGAGTCATGGTGTGTCTCAATCCACAGTACCATGCCCTTTTACACAAAAAATAATTACCTACACTTCAGTATCTATTTGAGGTCAAAATATAAAAAAATAAAAATTTAAACTGGAATAACAATAAGAAAACACTGGCCTTCGAGAAAGCAAGATACTTGTGAAAAAGTACTTCAAGCTTGTCATAAATGAAGACACACCTGAAAAATAGTTTGTGGTTGTCTTGTTGACATAGTAACTTGCATATAGATCATGAAGAGCCTTTGATGGGATAAGCAAAAGAGCTTTAACTCAACATAATTTTCTGCAGTGAAGTGGGTCCATGCCAAGGACTTTTCCTTGCTAATATATTGTACAGGATGTGCAAGATTAAAACAAGAAACATCAAATAATGAACCTAGAACTGCCCTTAAAAGAGGTCAAATGGCCCTGAAACATTTAGGGTTCCACCCAATAATGTTGTAAACACCAATGCTACTAGTGAAAACATGCCAAACTATAACCATGTTTGAATGGGTGCCAACATAAAGGCAACAATATGGGTCCCAATTAAATGTTGAAGTTTAAAGAGAGGCACCAAGATCACATGGGAAATTACAACAATGTACCCTATCAAATTGTTTCTAGTGAATCCCCCAATAAATTCAAAGATAAAAATCCATTTCCTATTCTAAATCCAAGTTTTAAATGTTAGAGGTAAACTCCGAAAAGGAATGCACATAGGATTGTGATTATATAAACTATCATGGAGATCAAAAGCCTGATTTCCCCCCCCTAAACTGTAAATAGATATGCCATGATCCCCAAAAATAACTAGTGATTGTGCCCACACAATGTAAATCCTTTTAACATCAAAAAAAAATTGATCCCTGCCAAATATTACAGGCGTGAGCACACCATAATCAATAACAATGGACATTTTGTGCCACACAACCAACAGAAGCCCAATGCAGAACTTAGGACACTTTTTAAACAACGATTTTACAAAAAAAACAATGATGGGTGTCGTTATTCCATTCATTTAATCAACTCATGGTTGATGTCATATTCAAACAAGGGGTGTGTCTGAAGCTATATGCAACAAGAAGAATCTTAGTGAACTAGTAGTTTATAGTAGATATTTATTATTTTTATGTTCTGGGGGTTTTTAAAGCGTCTTTAAGATTTCATGTCCAAAGAATTATTAAGGATAAACTATAAGAAACTTGCTGAAATAACCACACATTGTTAAAACCTTAGTTCTGGACTACTCTAAAGTTACAACAAATTCTCTTACCAGTTCATCATTGTATTTTGAGAATTTCTTCAGAAACTCCAGCCAGTCTACCTGTTCAAAAATGGTTGATATTTCTCCATCTGCAAGAAGTTGTGTATCATCTTCTGGCTCTGACTTATTTTTGATACTCATGGCAAAGAGGACGATTAAAATTATTTCTTATTTCAAATCCTTAGTATTCCGGGAGATAGCTTTGGAACTAGTTGATTTGGCTGCGGAACTACTGGATCTGGCTGTGGAACTACTAGTTTTATCTGTGGAAATCCAAATATAACTTCACTGTTTCCTCCTTGAACTTCTCTGTAACAATTCCCAATTTTCTTTTATTTCACCTAAATGACCGTTCATTATTGATATGCCACCACTTCCATTTATTTAGTTAACATCACCTTCATGATTATTTCCCTTTAATCATGATGTGAAATAAATGACTCATATACTAATCACTTAAATCAAGTCTAATCACACATGCAAACTTTTAATTTAACCTTTAATAATATAAATACATAATTACTTTCCTTGCTGATGTAATCCATCTGCCTTGATGACTCATCATTCCTAAAAAAGTGAAAAAGAAAAACAGTTAGAAAAGACAACTGGAATTCCAAAGAAGTTCTTTTTATTTGAATTAGCCATTTTTTGATGAGACCAATCTCTATTTCTAGTTTTTAATTGGGTTTTTGAGAGAATTTTTTGTGGAGGAGAACCCTATTTACATGTTTTCATTCCCTACCCATTTATTTATTTTATATATTTTTTTAATTGTAATTTTTTTGGGAAGAAAACGCTATTTTCTGGTTTTCATTCCCTTTTTTATTTTAGATTCTTACATTTGATTACTTGATCATTTTGGAAGAACTAGGTGTTAGTGTAGAATCACAACACCCCTTAATATCTACATCGAGATTGGTTGAGACTCCAGTGTGATTGCATAACATGGAGCATCTCTCAAAGTGTGGAACCTTGCGAGTTGAAAGAGCTCTCCAGATTAAGCTCGGTTCCTATTCTTCTGTTCAAGTGCATATAAATAAATTGTAGAGGATCTATTCTAAAACTACTCTATTATACCAAGGAGACAGGGTTGAGGAGATGCAAGAAAATAAAATAAGCTAATGAGGTGATGCACCAAAGGAATGTTAGACTCTCGTTTTGCATTTTAACAGAGACCATGGAAATACAATACAAACACCATGCATAGATGACCAAACTGCAATAAGAGATCGGAAAGACAAAAAAAAATACATGAGCGGGTCAAGAATCATCCATAGACATATATATTATTTCTCAAGAGTCGATACAGTATATTATAGTGACCAAGAAGAAAAACATGCATTACAACCTGAATGAGAGGTTAGGAAAGCTCCAAAAATCCTCTTGCAAGCAAAAGAAGAAGGGAGGGCACAAAACAGAAATGTCGAACCTTTTATAATGAGCCTCGACCCTTCCTTTATAGATTCAACAGAGAGAGAAGAAGGAAAGAGAAGCGAGAAAATTAATTCGAAGCTCAGCTACTAGCCATTAATGCTCCTACAAATCTGCCCCAAATCTGTCATATCTGCATCGATTTTCTTGACAATAAATACCTGAAAACAATATTTGACATAGAATTTTTGCACAGAAACAAGACGGTGCTTGTGTATTTTATTAATATCAAAATCAATCATTACAAACAAATGAGAGAGCTGCAATATTTATAGATATTGAACAACTTCTATCTCATCCACAATATATGGAAACAAATCATCTAATATGAGAAAATATGTAGAAATAACATATTGCCCCTATTGCCCCTCATGGAAATCATTCGGGAACAAAATATGCAAGATAGAATATGATCCCACAAACATTGGGATGAGAACACTATCACTTAGTTAACTAACAACTAAGGACAACTAATATCTATTGACATAAGTTTAAAGTATTTAATTAAATACTTTAACTTATTACATTTATTCAAATATCAACTAATGATGAATTAAGCTAAGTTTTATTCATAACATTCCCCCCCCCTTAATTCAGCATGGTCTCAAGTGAACAGGAGAGAAATTCTCTAAAACCCTCAAATTTACCTCGAGCAAGTGACTTTGTGAAGACATCTGCATGTTGCATATCTGTTGGGAAATATTGGAGCTAGATGTTGTTGTTTTGAACATGTTCACGAATGAAATGTACCTACACCTCAATGTGTTTGGTGCACTCATGAAAAAATATATTCTGAACAAGTTTTACTACTCCTTCGTTATTAACATGTAGGATAGTTGGATATTTCTGTGGTATTCCCAATCCTTCAAGTATATGTCGGAGCCATATCGCTTCACATATAGCTCCACCTGCTGCACGATATTCTAATTCTATAGAGGATCTTGAAACACAAGTTTGCTTCTTACTCCACCATAATATTGGTCCAGATCCCAAAAAGAATACAAATCTTGAAGTGGATTTCCTATCATCTATGTTACCTGCATAATCTGAATCTGAATATCTTGTCAAGAAGAAGTTATTATTCTTCTTGTATTCTAGGCCATAGCCCATAGTTCCTCTGATGTACCTTAGTATCCGCTTTGTTGCTTTCCAGTGAGAAACCCTTGGTTCTTGCATGAACCATGAAAGATAGTTGACTACATAGCTGATATTTGGCCTAGTGTAAGTCAAGCAGATGAGACTCCCAATCAACTGCCAATAGAGAGTTGCATTTACTTGTGGTGATGGATTTGTTCGAGACAGTTGAAGTCTTGTCTCCACAGGTGTTGAAAATGGCTTAAAATCCATCATATTGAATTTCTCAAGCGTTGTCTTGGTGTATTTCAATTGTGACACAAAGATATGATTTTATTTTTGCCAAACTTCAAGTCCAAGACAATAATATAGAAGCCTGAGATTGGTCATGTCGAATGATCGTGTTATATCTTTCTTTGTTGACTCAATCATCCTCACTGATCCTCCAGTGACGACTAAATCATCGACATATACTACAATGATCACTATCTCCCCCCCTTGCTTTTTTAGATAGAGATTAGGATCATATGGACTCCTGTTGAATACATGTTGAATGAGATGCTCATCAATTTTTATGTACCATGCCCTGGGAGACTGCTTTAGATCATATAGTGATTTTATTAGTTTACATACCTTTTCCTCTTTACCTGGTATGATAAAACCTTCTGGTTGAGTCATGTAAACTTCTTTCTGTAAATCACCATTAAGAAAGGCACTTTTCACATCCATTTGGTGTATTTTCCAACCAAATTGTGCAACTAGAGTGAATATTAACCTGAAATTTTTTATCTTAGCTGTGGGAGCAAAAGTCTCCTCATAATTAATGCCTTCTTTTTTAGCATATCCGTTAGCAACTAGTCTAGCCTTATGTTTATCAAAATTTCCATCTTCTTTGTACTTTGTTTTGAATATCCATCTGCATCCAATCGATTTCTTACCTAGTGGAAGATCTGTAAGTTGCCATGTATTATTTTTCATAAGTGACTTATATTCTACATCCATAGCATCTTTCCAAGGTTTAGAATGTAGGGCTTCTGAAACTAAGGATGACTTAATAGTTTTAACAACTTTACTCATTAAGGCCAAATTGACCTCATTTCGAGTCATACTGTGAGTCCTCATTCCAGTGGTAGATGTGTCGGGGACACTATCCAATTTTGCATCTCTAATCATACTTGTATACCATTTAGGCACACTTTTTTTGGTTTCTGTGGGAGGTTGAATTTCATAATCTTCCCCATCATCACTGTCATCATAAAAGTTATTACCATCCTCTATTTTTACTGTAGGGATGATTTTTTCATCATGTGAGTGTAAGGAAGGATCATCTTCTTCTTTCTTCTCAAAGAACTCTTCATGTCGACTAGTGTATACCCTTCTTGTTCTTGGATTCATAAGTCTATAGCCAATTGCTTTATCACTGTATCCCAAGAAGATAAGTTTTTCTGATTTCATATCAAGCTTAGTTCTCTGTTTCTTAGGAATGTGCATACTTACTTTACATCCAAAAAATTTAAGGTGTGAAATAGATGGATTATGCCCTGACCATGCTTCCTGTGGTGTTACTCCATCAAGAGCTGCAGTGGTAACTCTGTTTAGTAAATACACTGTTGTTTTAGCTTCTTTGGCCCAATTTTTTTTAGATAAAACTGCAGCATCAATCATACAACGCACCATATCCATGATAGTATGATTTCATCTTTCAACAACAAAATTTTGTTGTGGTGTGTGAGGAGGAGCCATGTTACAATGAATGCCATGTTTTCAAAAAATCATTGAACTCATTGTTGGTGTATTCTCCCCCTTGATATGAGCGGAGTGTTTTTATTTTCCTACCAGAATTTGTTTCAACAAGGTCTTTAAACTTCTTGAAAGTTTCAAAAGCTTGGTATTTTGTAGAAAGACAGTATATCCACATTTTTCTTGAAAAATCATCAACAAAGAGCATGAAATATTGAAACCCAGAGTGGCTAGGTCTCATTAGTCTACACAAATCAGTATGCACCAAGTCAAGTTTTACCTTAGCTCGAAATGTACTATGTTTGAATGGTGCTCTATTTTGTTTTTCCTGCCAAACAATGCTGACATTTATCTGTACTCTTTTTTAGAGGTGATAAACCCCTAACCATGTCGTATCGACGAAGTGTGTCAAGATATCCAAAACTCACATTTCCAAGTCTTCGATGCCATAGTTGAGTTGATGATGTATCCTTGGTTAAAAGTCCTTGATCATTTCATTGAACAAAATCCAACTGAAAAATTCTTCCAACATTCGAAGCTTTTGCAACAATTTTGGAGCTTCGTGACTTATCTTGAATTAGGCACATATTTTTACCACCTTTACAATCAAAGTCAATTTTGAGATTGTGATCTAATAATTGACTCACAGATAACAGATTATTTGTTAAACCAGGGACATAAAGAACGTCTGTAATTTTACAATTATGTTGCCCAAGTGGTAGTGAAATGGAACCAATTCCTTCAACAATGTATGATGTATCCTCACTAAAAGAGATATGATCTTTGGTGGGTGTTTTAATCATTGTGAAGAACCACTCTTTCTTTCCTGTCATGTGGCGAGTTGTACCTGAGTCGACATACCAAATTTCATTTGTAGAATTAGATAATTCATTTGACTATGCAAAATAGAGGAAGTCATAATCATCAAATCGATCTTCTTGTTCGGCTTCATTTCCTTGTTGAGTTGGTTTCTTCTTCCACTTTTTATAATTTTGTCCCTGTTTACTTTGTTGTTGGCCTAAGTTTGTTTGTTAGTAGTTAGTCTTTTTACCACTTGATGATCCTTGTTGGAATGTGTTGTACCAACAATTTTTTAACTCATGTCCTTTTCGACCACAAATAAGACATTTTTGTTGTTCCTTTTGGCCTTGTTGAGAATTACCTTGCTTCTGAGGTTGTTTACTAGACTTTGCCTGTTTTTTCCCTTTTTTATTAGAAGAAAGTGCCTGCTCTTCAGTTGTCAATTTATTTAATTGCTGACTGGATATTTATGTCAGGAAATCTAGTGTTAACATGTTATTTACGCATGAGTAAATAATATTTACATACGATAAAGTTACTCTATGATTATTATCATAGTACAGTTATATTGTTATTAGGCTGGTTGGTCAAATATTGTTTTTTTTATATAGTTAAAATGGGTTGAAGGGACTCGTTCCCTATTTAAATAAATAGAGGCCAGGCCTCAAGAGTTCAAAGCAAAAATAGAAAAATCCTGAGAGAGAAAAAATAGCTTGATATACACGAACATAGGCTAGCATTATCCGAGTTATACTATAACTATAGTACTAGGTATGAGAGGAGTTACTCTCCAGTTGCCAAGGTCTTGACTAGCAATTTCACTTGATTTATGCCTTGATCTACGACCTTCATTAGTTCTTAGATTTTTATTCCTTTCATCATATTTCAACTTTCCACTCTCATTGTATTTCAACCAGCTCCAGCCAGAGAATATATCATATTGTCCCTTCTCATTTGACAACCAAAGCTTTATGTCCACCCATGCGGACGAATTAGGTTCTAACTTATTGAGCGCTGAGTGATCTTCACATTAGGAAGCACAAGGTGGGGCAAGTCTTGGCAACACGGTCCTGGGCATTAGCATTCCACCAAATGCTCAGTGAAGGCTAGGAGATCTTAACAAACCAATTTTCAAGGTGTCTCTAAAGGCACCCACATCCACCCCTTAGAGACACACTCTGAGCATCGACTCGATAGCAATCCCAAAATGCCATTTTTTCAACAATTCGCTTTACTTCTAGAGGCCATGTTACTCATTAGTACATGTGGTCGAACCCAAGATTGCATGAGACCAGATGGCATCCACCTCCGCTAGGAGAAGGATCCCTACGGATTATGTAGCAGCATTCTTATATTGAACTTCTTGAGGCAACGCCACTTTGATTGTACATGTGGCCAATCCATCTGCAGCATAGATAGGTACCACCCAAGATTAGTTTTGACTGGCTTCCAACTCTTTGATCGCAGGATTGGATGTCAATAATTATCCTTCAGTCAGAAACTTGGTTCTGTTATCCTAGAAAGTGAACATGCCAATTCTTATGGAGATCACAACTCAAGGCAATTCATGGACATGGACGAGGATATTCAGCCATAGCCATGTAAAATGAGGGAGAAAAAAGATATAAGGAGAAACCCTTGCATTCGAAGCATTTAAATAGACCATTCTCTTCACACAAGTGTTCCATCATTAGATGGCGTGTGCACTTATATTGTCTTTGCCTCGTACGAGACCAATATCCTTCAGACTTTATTTTCCATTGCTTTGGAATTCGAATGCCACTATCTCCTGTTGTGAAATATGCTCGATCCATCGCATTTGTCAGCTATGTCCAATACATTTGAATGATTACTTTCAATAATGAAACACAGTTTCTCTAATGTTCCTCTGCGTGAGAAACATTTCCCAATTTTCACAAACCATGGTTACCTTTTCTGATTGCAATAGGTTACAGTTTCCAAATCAACATAGCTCTTAGGATATTCTAATTATGGCATTCATCAATTACATAGTGAATCATGCCTATCGAATTCCATATTCTTCCACCTCTAGAGGAGGCCGCTTAGGAATCTTATTACCTTTAAGCTAAGAGCACTCCATGTAGAATCAGCTGAATTACAAGTGCCATCCCTAAGCTTGTAGTGAGGTGACACTCCACTAATAATCCCGTTTCGT
Organism: Taxus chinensis; assembly: GCA_019776745.2. NCBI lineage: Eukaryota > Viridiplantae > Streptophyta > Pinopsida > Cupressales > Taxaceae > Taxus > Taxus chinensis. The sequence goes on along the minus strand of CM034148.1, from coordinate 860,641,041 downwards.
TTCTTCCTAATACGACCCAGCGCCAAGAGGCACCCGAAATTACCTCTTTGCCACTAAGAAGGCCAAGAGTTGATTATCAGCGTTGAGGAAACTTGTCAGGGTGGGGGGGTACATTAATCGGGCTACACCTACAGAGCACGGCAGAACCATATCGTAGGGAATGCTGAGCTTTACCCCAAAATCGGGCTGTGGTACGATTCTAAGAACCCGACACAGCAAGATGCTCAATCCTCCCTATCAATATTGGAGAAGTGACGAAAGCGGGACCAATTAGCATAGAGACCACCATCAGAGATAGCCCATTCCAATGCAATGAGGATGACTCTATGTTTGTAAAGTTATGCTCCTAGCCATGAAGATTCTTCACTTTGTATACGCTTTTGACCAGATGTGCCAAAGAAGTATCCTCGACACCACTTAGTCAGCTCAAATTGAGGAGAGAGTGTCAGAATGGAGGTCAACTACAGGCCCTGCCAAAGATAAGGGATTCAAGGAGTGTAGAGGGTTGTTTGTACCCACAGAATATTGAGCTTGGCACACAACCAACTCCAACAACTCAGCTATAAATGGGAGAAGAAGAAAAAGACGTTCACGATCTTGATCCTCATGCTTCACACACAGAAAGCACATCCTCCAGGGACCATGAAACCAAATCTTCATCTTCTTCTGATCCTGAGTAGCAGATCATCATTTGCCTTTAGAAATCCATCCAAGCGAAAAGGCCATGTCTGCTAGGGGGATATGAGGGGGACCAGCATGCCTTCCAGATCAGAGTTCTTCAGCATCTTACTTAGCATTGCATATTTCATTTGTAACTCATTAGCATAGGGAGTATTTTCCCAGAAGAGGCCGTAGTCCAGAATAATTGTCATCATTACACCATAGAAAAGCATGAATCTGTCGTTCCTGCCAAAGCTCGAGCAAAAACCTATCTGCTCAACAACATCTCAAATGAGGCTAGATTTAGGTCATGCAATACTTTTCCATAGTCCAATAATGTAAGGGTATTCTTCTCAGGGAAATTATCCCATAGTTAGAAACATATGGTCCCCAGAGGCCTCTTGATTCTCCCCAAACTCAGGGTTTTATTTAATTTCCACGGGAAAAACCATTCCAATATTCATCTCGTGTTAAAGTCAGCACCCTGTCAATTAGCTACTTTTGATTTTTCATGTTGCATTGAATAAGAAGAGATCCTAACATTCAACTAATGAAGTTGTTCATATATGAGTAACCGCGAGGGGGGTTAGCAATGCAGAGAATCGATTCTAGAAGATGGGCCCCCCAATATTTTTCAGTATTCCACCACTTCACTGTAAAGACTCAGCATGCTTTTGTGAGGATGATTCATAGAAGGAGGTGCTTGGTAGTAACCCTAGGGCCATAGTTTATGACAGACCCAAGTTGAGGATACCAATCCCACCTAAATCTTTGGGTTTGGAACCAGACTAGTTTCCCGAACTAATCTAGATGGGATTTTCAAATATTCCGCATAGGGACCTTGCAAGAGGAACTTTCTCATGATCCCAATAAGCTTCGTTAGAACACTGATCTATGGGGATTTTCAGAATGGAAAGCATGTAGTAGAGGTCTTTGAGGCACTAAGAACAAATTTAGATGGAGGACACTAGTCTCCATGCCAGTGATAGCCATTGGTCACTTTAGCAGGAGATTGAGACTTCAAAGCTAACCGATGACGAGGATATCATTAGGCACATCAGAAGTTCGACCCGAGCCACCAAAAAATTTACTTCACACGAAGATATTATTACCAAAAGGGATCCTTTTTTGAAACTGAAGATATTTTGACATAATTCTAGACTTCTAGAGGAGGGGGGACATTAAAAAATTCAGATGTGAGGATCTTGGCTACCACAAGGTCTAGCCTTTTATCTCAAGCAGTGACCGCTATAGAACATCGAGCAATGCAACCTTCAGTTCTCTGGCCTCCTGACTGTTGGCTTTGCCGAAGTTACCACGGGAGAATTTTCATCCGCAAATGACTGGTGAGAGATGAGGGTTCACCCCCCTCCATAAACTTGGTGTAATCACCTTCTTCATTTTCCTCTCCTGATGACTTTATTGTTGATGGCCCTATCTCAAAATCATCAGCCACTAAAATGTAAATGAACGAGGAAAGAGGGTCACCCTATCTTATCACCTTGATCTCACCTTCATCATAAACCTTTAGCATTGCAGACTGCATTAATACGGGGAGACTCTAGAGAAGGCCTTTGCAATGTAGCTGAACCGACTCCAATTACAAAAATGAATCGAAAAACCAAACTTTCTTAGGATGCCTCTCTGATTCATAGAAACTTGACGTCAATTGATCTTGTTCAGAGAGAAGGCTTGCATGATATCTAGTTTCTGCAACATACTGTAGGGATTTGGTAGCTGGATTTGAGAATTGACCTGAGTTCATCCTTACCATGACCTTTCTTTACCATCTTTGACATGATTAGATCGACCTGCACTGGCAATTGAAATCTAGATTGCTCCAGAGAAATCCAAAGGTTCCAGGTCATCTTAGCATATGAGTCACCTCAGGAAGCTGGGTATTTGTGAAAATTTCGATCTTATGATATTCAGTAGGCCTGGCCACTTCAACAATCTTATAAAGAAACCGGCCTGAAATCAAAAGAATTGGTATTGCACAAAATCTTCGGTTAGACTTTTAGTTCTGCTATTTTAAGCAGTGTTGAGTGTTTGCGATTGCTTTTCATGAAGTCATCTATTTATTAGAGGCCAATTGTAAGTGTTTTCATATCAAACAAATGATCAGAGATTTTTTATTGAGCTTGCAAAGCTCTGAGAAGGAAGGAGAAATATATGCACTTAAGTGTTGATCCGAGTTTGCAATAATATGTTTTAGGGCTTACATTTCTTTATTTTATTTATGTTAATTGAATATTTTAAAGTGCCTAATTTCTCTGAACCCTCAAAGGATGATATCATGAACATGGATTTTTTCAGCAGTTTTCTAATTACCATGTCCATTCACATGATGGCCCACTAAAGGGCCTCACCAATGGATTGTTATTATAGACCCATATGTGCAATAATGTGATCATAAAAATACATCCTTTGTGGTTATCCTATATATATATATATATATAAAGATCCATCTATAAATATGTCGATATATAACATATCCATGTATAATGACTCCTATGCTACTCAATACTCTCTTGTATCTTATGCATGAAAAAATGTATGTTTAACACACTTTCATCTATGGCCACAAAGATACTAGAACCTTTGTAAAGAATTTATACAAAGATAGACCTACATATCCCATTATATCATCCAGAGTCACTGTCATCTATACATGGACATGAGAACCTATAAAGTACCTCTTGTCTACTCTCATATATCATTGTATATCCCCTAGAAGCTTTATATGTACTCCATCCCCTACGACTTGTAACTAGATGATATAATACACATCCTCTAAATTCATTGTTATCTCCCTCATAAGTAAGCAAAAGGTGCACGTATCATCATATCTTATCTCAAAAAGTATGTTGATCAGGTCCATATTATGGGGCACCTCCCAAATATTGTCACGTGCCGTAAACTAGACTAATAAAACAAATCAAACTCATACTCCTTTAGGGCCCAATCTGGATAGATTTTTTAAATGTATCCTTACATGGAACTCTTGAGAATGTACATTTTTGTACACAACACCAACAATATAGAGATCAATGCATCAATAAAAAATATTACAAGAATCACTAAATAAACATACACATGAAACAACAACATCCACTAGAAAGGAAAATATTTCCCAATACCGAATACTAACAATCTAAAATAAGTTATCACCATACTATGGACACAATCGGTTGCACTGTTTCCTTCTAGGTCAGAATTTCCTTGATTTTTTTAAAATGTAAAAACACTAAAGACATTAAAACTCTTATTCTATGACCATTTTTAATCCTGACAAAGCATCACTTACTAGATAATTAATCGTTTACATCACTATAATCTCCAAAACACTCTTGAAACTTGGTATAACCTTGCATGCATGTGGCATATTCATAATCTAGAGATCTAGTTGTTATTGATCAGTTTACAAATGAAAGTACTATTAAATTTTTCATATTTAGTACATATAGTCATTAATATTTATAGCACAATGCTTATGTTCGTATAGATCCTCCTATGAGAACTAATAAACTGACACATTTCAGTTCATATCATCAGCCATGTTCTTCCTTTTTTGGAATTGTTAGAAGCGTTAGAGTCATATTTTCTAAATCTACCACGTTACACATTCGCTTCTATGCTTTTGTATGATTTATTGCAAATTTTACTTTGAATATCTCATGGCTCTCTATCCTACTATACATGTCCTTGCTTCATATCTGACCCCGTCTTCATAATTTCTTTTGAATCATATTTCAATGATTCTCGTCTCACCCTTTCACCGAAAGGGGGTACAATATTCAGGGTTATCATATCACCCCTAGTGGTACAATAAAAACAATTAACAAATCTCTAATTTGACATATGAAATCCAACTATATTCTACTACTCTATCTTCAGTCAATAATAGAGGAAAATTCAAATTCTACAAATTCATCACTCAAAACCATAAAGCATGATACTATTTTCAATTCTGGATTACTACGAAAATCACTATCAAATGACATAATCTAAGGGAAATTAATTTTTCTACAGAAAAATTCAAATCAATTACCATTGTTCAATCAATATAATGATTCTTATTTTATTTGAACAATATAAAAATTTCCTCTAGATGGCCTAACATGGGATCCAATTCATACTATTTAATCAATCATTTATTTATTTGGACAAGCTTTTCACGCTCATGTCATAAAGTGGCGGTAGTGAAATGTCATTTCTTATTTCTATCCACTTTACATTGATTTTTTTCTTATTAGTAGGCTAGGCAATAATTCGCTCATTTCTGTCTACAATGGTAGAACCTCTTTTGCTTAAACATCGTTGGTGGAGAGAAAAGTTAAACGATCTCTGAAAACTATTTTTATAGCTTTCAGATTCCCAAATCCCATGACTATACACAACTATTCAGGAATTGTTTACTCCTGACCCCCTCCTAATTTTTCCAAGGTTTTACTTTTTCTACATTGAACCACGTCGTGTGTTTATCCGACTAAGCATTCGTGACAATAAAATTACTAACATGCGTCCGAGTGATGATCCATACTTCAGTATGCTATGTTTCTTACTTGCAGAATGTATTCCGCTATAGATTATTTATCCCTTTATAGGTATGCTTTTCTTATATGTTTTATACTATTTCATATCAACTATTGAATATTCCATTGAAATAGTATAAATGGGGATAAATTTAAACATAATATTATGCACTTCTAATTGTTACATTATGCTTCTAATATGTCATTAAATGTTTGATTCTTATGTTATAATATTATATATTATTCACGTCCTTATTCGTCCTTATATTGATTTTGATTGATTTTAATTGTGAGTTTGTCTTATGTATATTGAATTTGTAATTTTTTCGTTTTATAATGATCCTTATCTCTACCCATGGTCTACTTTATTTTTCTTAACTTAGGGAATGTAGGTCCTAGAAAGGACAATACTGCCCACCGTTATTTCCCCTTTAGCGCACTTTTGTCCACCCTTTCTTATATATTAATTTATCACTTGGCACCTGATTTTAAATATCTTATAATTCTTATTTGATGTTTGGGGTCCACCTTTGGTGTAACGAAGTTTTGATATTCAATAAAATAGTTCACATATATACAAAACTTAGTAACTATTCTAAGGGGCAGTGGGTTGTTTTAGTCTATTTACTACTTGAGTAAAAAGAGAAACTTAATGACTTCATTTGCAAAGAATGATTCAGTAGATATGAAGGTAAAATTATGAATTTCATGACACTCATTACCTTTGGGGAAAATTAATTGGAGCATAATACCTTGACTTAACTTACGCAAGGGAAAGCTAGTGTAAAGAGTCATCATTTATATCACACACACGTGAAAACATGTATACTTATACACTAAGTCTTAAACGTAGTACAAAATTTGGTGACAATCACATAAGAATGACTGTGAAGTCATTCTTGCTCAATCTTAGGCATATTTTATTCATCATAATCTTTCTCGAGTCTTGTACATGTAGTTAGGGTTTATTTTACAGGTATAGGTGAGACATGAAAATAGTAAAGTAAAGTAGATACAACATAGATTAAATTGAATTTGATATTATCAGACACCGAAAGAACCATATCTGCACCCATCAACAAGAAAATAGCTCTCAATTAAAAAAACTAGCACCTTCCCCTGCCCTGTGCATATACTTGAACTCACAGTGTGATTGGATAACATGGGTACTATCTCCAAGTTGTGGGACTTGCTACTTGAGATAGACCTCCAGAGAAAGCTGGTTCTTGCTCCTAAACTACCTGCCACAATCTACTCTAATGCAGGATAAGCTAACTGTTCTAATCTAAATTTCCAAGGGACCAGGGAAAGAGAATGCATAAAATGAAAGCCTACACTAAAGCGGTGATACACCAGAAAAGGAGGATGTGAGAGTAGTCTCCAAATGTGTGAAATACAGAGGCAAAGTGCACACTAGAAGAGGTGATGACAGTTCTCCATAATCTAGCAAAATGCATTCACAACAATATTCCAAGCACACACAATGATAATGAATTCCTGCAAGAACATAATAATAGACACAATATTCTTGTAGAAAGATAAAAGGGGCAAGAAGAATGCAAGAAAACACAGCAGGGGAAGATACATCCACAAACTTGTATTTTATTGCTTCCTGGTATGCACAGTTCAGTCTATTACAAGATAAGGGCCTGGATCACCATGCAAGGAGTCCACTACAAGGGCCTGCAACACACTGGCTTCACAAAGCAATTTTGGCAGAGCTTTGCTACCCAAAAACTCTCTCCTTTTACAATGAGCCCAACACTCCAATTTATAGAAAAAATGAGAAGGAGAAGAGAAGGGAAAATGGAAATCCCGAAATCTGTCCTTCAACCACCTGTAAGAGGCATTAAATTGAGTGAAATGGTTATACATTACTTGCAAAAGGCTCCCCATACTGTCCCATGTGCTGCAGCAGAGAAAGAATGATGACCATGCCTCTTAATTGCACTCCCAGCTACCAAATAAAACACTGTTCTGAACCCGGCCACGTTTTCTTAAAAAACTCAATCAATTTCTGATCAAATCTGGAATTTCTTGATTTTTGTGCATCGGGCTCGGAACCATGATTCCAACGGTACCAATTTTGTGCGATTTCGTTGAGAAATGCAAAAGTTATGGCCTTCTGAGTGCGGGCAGCTATTTTGGGTCTGGCAGGCGTTTTCTGTCATTTGACGGGAATGAGCATTAACTGACTGGAGCCGAATATGTTTCTCTTTATTTAAATATATCTACCCTCATTAAAAATAAGAAATCTAGTTTTTGTGGCGTAGAGGACGTCGTGCTCGTTCCAGAAAGTCCAATTTTGTGAAAATCGGAGCTCGGAGTCAAAAGTTATGGCCGTTTGAAGTTTCCAGGGCCAAACGTTGACTTTTCTCCTCTGCCTTCGGCCGCTTCGGCTTTTCGCGTCCCACGCGTCCCTTTGTCCCAAATGTCCCAGTGCTGTATGGGAAAAATTCTTCCGAACCGCCCGAAATGGGCTTCCATGTCTTTTCTCCGGTGACACGTGCCTGATTGGCCGGCTTCGGCTTTTCGCGTCCCACGCGTCCCTTTGTCCCATTTGTCACCAGTGCTGAAATTTCCCATTTCGGCCGAACCGGCCGGTTCGCGTACTTTTGTCCCAGATGTCCCATTTGCTTTCGGACTGTTTGGGACAAATTTTCCCGATTCGCCCGGTTCGGTCCCGCGTTCCCTGCTGTACTTTTCGTCCCGGCCGGTTCGCGTACTTCGCGTACCTTCGGCCCAACTGTTCCGGGCTGCCTTGACTCATTTCGGCCGATCCGGCCGGTTCGCGTACTTTTGCCCGGATGTCCCAGACTGCCTGTTTCAACAGTTAGTCAATTTTTTCAACTTTTCGGCCAGTTCGGATTTCCGCGTCCCGCGCGTCCCTTTGTCCCAAATGTCCCAAATGCTGCGCAGACCACCTGGCGGCCTTTCGGCCGGTTCGCGTCCAGATGTCCCAACTGTCCCGACTATTGCAAGGACTAGGACTTAGCCATTTTTCATGATTTTTTCTGGCCCGAGCTTGTTTTTTGCAATTTTTTCACATTTCCTCAGAACTTGCTCTCTTCTTCTTGGACAGGGGAGTTAGAAAAATATGAGGGGACCCTAGAAACATGACTTTTTGTCCGGACTCAATATAATTGCTTGGGACTAAAGAATTTGATGCATGTTATCAAAATTACCTTGAGGGGTGAATTTTGGATAACAATTTTGGCGACTCAGCGGGGTCATCTGCCTGCCAGATGAAGAACGGCCAGCTGCTTGTAGCAATCCATTGGGCATGGAGTCTGTTTGATAACCTCTCAGCTGATCTGAAATTTGAAAACCTGTGTCCTTGAGCCATTGAACATTTGTTGAGCTGGTTTTCCTATGGCTGCAAATTCTTTTCCAGGAGCTTGATGAACTGCAAACATGCACATACTAGAAGCAATAGGACATGTGCACAAGCACTTAGGGAAATAAAAACTACTCTAACAGCAGTACAATGTGCATAAGCACTTAGAGGAATGGAAATTCTAAATTAATATTTACAAGGGTGAAAATCTATCTTTCTAGTAGCAGCGTTTGAGATAGATCCCATTGACCGGAATCTGCAATTCTTCACCATCCAACTTAGCCAGTCGGAAAGCATTGCTACCTTTGCATTCAATGATCATGTATGGGCCACTCCAGATGGCATCAAACTTGGAGTGCTTTCCTGGTTTTGCACGATCAGCATCCCACTTCAGTACCAAATCTCCAGTTTGCAATATCCTGGCCTTAGCTTTCTTGTCAAAACTCTTTTTGACCAATGCTTTATCCTTTTCTATGGTCTGCATTGCGTGCTCTCTTGTCTCTTCTAATTCCATCAGCTCTGCATACCTGATTTCCATAGGTTCAAACTCAGCTAGTTCCAACTGTTTCATGAGTTCCAATGCTGGCAACTCAAGTGATATAGGTAGAACTGCTTCTTTCCCGTATACAAGCTTGTATGGAGAGCTTCCTGTAGATCTCTTGGGTGTGATCCTATCAGCCCATAGGGCTGATTTGAGCTTTGCGTGCCAAGTCTTTGATTTTCATCCAGAGTCCTTCTGATGATTCTTAGTAGGTTCTTGTTCGTAGACTCGGCTTGGCCATTACCTTGAGGGTAATAGTTCGATGAAGTGCTGAGATACACACAATTCTTGACAGCCCATTCAGTGATCTTTGTGCCAAGGAATGCCAATGCATTGTCTGATATGATAGTGGCAGGGGCACCAAACCTCGTGACTATCCCTTCATAGAAATCTAAGATATTAGATTCATTTGCCTCCTTGAGTGCCACTGCTTCGGTCCACTTGGTGAAATAGTCTGTTGCTGTTAGTATCCACTTGTGGCCCTGACTTGAATTGGGATTGATAACCCCAATGAAGTCCAATCCCCATTGCATGAATGGCTGATTTACTGAAATTGGACGAAGGGGCAGCGCTGCTAACCTTTCTTTCCCTGTGAAGAATGCACATTTCTTGCATTTCTTGACCCATGAGTAGCAATCATTGAACACAGTAGGCCAATAGTAACCAGCTTTCATGATTTTGAGAGCTGTCACTCGCGGAGCAAAGTGGCCTCCTGCTTCCCCGTCATGGAACTCGTGTAAGATCTTCTCAACTTGACCTGTTCCAATGCATCTTAATAGAACTCCATTGATGTCCTTTTTAAACAAAACTCCATCAACAAGCACATATGGAATGGCTTGTAATCTGAAGTATCTCCTCTTTGCTTTGCTCACTTCTAGAGGGCACAAGCCTGTTTGGAGGTAATGCACCAAGTCTTGAGTCCAACATGGGATGGGTGCATCATCAGCTGGTTGTTCTTGATCATTCTGTAGTAGCAAGACAACATCCTCTTCACTTTTTGACTCGTCTGGTTGTTTGGAAGCGAGCTGCTCACACAAGCCTTTGCCACGAACTAGCTTGGTCACTTTGATTTCAATATCATATTCCATCACCCGAGTGATCCAACCTGCTCTCTTCTCATTTAAATCCTTGTTTAGGAGGAAGTCCTTGACGCCAGCATGAGACACCAGCAGTTGAATCTTATTGTTTGAGACCAAATGTCTGAACTTCTTCAAGCTCCTGATGACAGCAAGGACATGCTTTTCGATGAAAGAATACTTTATTTCGTAATCTTCCAAGGTTTGACTGAAGAATGCTATGGGCTGTTCTGAACCTTCTCTATTCAGCTGTGTCAAGATAGCTGAGATTGTATCTGATCCTCCAAATGCATACAACATGAAGTCCTTTGAGAAATCTGGGTTGATAAGAGTTGGAGCTTGTGATATTGCATGCTTGATGTTTTCAAAACTCTCTTTGCCTTCTGCTGTCCATTTGAATGCCAGACTCTTCTTCAACATCATTGTTAGAGGCTTCACAAGAGTGGCAAAATTAGGCACAAATCTGCGGACAAAGTTTATCCTTCCTAAGAAGCTTTGGAGAGATTTCTTGTGGTGTGGTAATGGAAGCGTTCGGATGGCTTCAACCCTCTCAGGATCAATTGTTAGCCCTTCCCTAGAGACAATGTGGCCCAACAGTTTGCCTTCGTGTGCCAAGAATACACACTTCTTTGGATTCAATGACACTCCGAACCTTCTACACCTCTGAAACACTTGTCTGAGGTGAAAGAGATGGTCTGCTGCATTCTTTGAGAAGACAGTGATATCATCTAGGTATACCAGCACTATATTGTTGATTAAGCCTTTGAATGCCATATCCATAGCTCGCTGAAATGTTGCTCCGGCATTTGACAGTCCAAATGGCATCTTCTTGTAAGCATACGTGCCCCATTTTGTAGTGAAGGCCGTCTTGAATTGATCTTCTTCCTTTACCATTATCTGATTATAGCCTGAATATCCATCTAGCAATGAAAACCTTTCTGAACCAGCTACAACCTGCAATATTTGTTCCATTGATGGAAGCGGATAATGATCTTTGAGTGATGCTCTATTTAGATCGCGAAAGTCCACACACAATCTTATTTCTCCGTTTCTCTTTCTTACCGGCACCAAGTTTGCAACCCAACTTGAGTGTTTGATGGGGAAGATGATACTAGCCTCAATGAGCTTGCTTAACTCTTTTCTCATGAGAGGCTCGATATGAGGATTTACTGGCCTTTGCTTTTGCCTGACAGGCTTGGATTCCGGATCCAACTCAATAGTATGTTGTGCCAACTTTGGATTGAAACCTCTTAAATCTTTGTAAGTCCAAGCAAAGACATCTGGGAATTCTTGACAAAGCTGAACAAAATCAGATTTCTCTTGTGGAGTACTTACTTTGCCAATTTGCAATGTCTTGCCTTCATCTACTAAGATAGGTTCTGAATCTTCACCCTTTACTTGAATGTTCACTTTCTCCTTCCGGAACTGATCATTCGGGTTGAAGATTGACTCCAAGGTTATGAGGCCTTTTGGCAATTTGTTAGTCCTAAGCTGCACCACTTGGTCACCATACTGCTGCTCCAGCTTGTCTTGATTTCTCATGGAGAACTCAGCTTCTTCTTGTAGGAAATTAACAATCTGCTGATCATTCTCGAAGACTTGCCAACTTGTGTTGTTATCTGGAACAGCTGGTCTCACAACCACTTTGATATGAGGCTGAGTTTTCTCACTTTTGATACTTTCTACAACATCAAACGCAGCCCCAATTGCTGCCAGTCTGTCAGCGGCTTCATTCTTTTTTCTTGGGATGGAAATGATGCTAAAAGCTTCAAAATCTTCAATAAGATCCCATACCCGATTTTTGTAGTTCTTCAACAGATCATTTTTGGCAGCATTTTTTCCTTTGACTTGGTTTACGATCAGCTCACTATCACCAAATACTTGTAAATTCCTGATGCATTTCTTCTTTGCCCAGTGCAGTCCATGAATTAAGGCTTCATACTCAGCTGTGTTGTTTGAACAGGAAAACTGGAAACGGAAGGCTGAGTAATACCTTATACCTTGCGGTGAAATGAGCATAGCTCCTCCTCCTGCACCTTGTCTACTCCTTGACCCATCAAAGAACAATTGCCATACTTCATTCTTGTCTTTATGATCTGGCTTGGTGATGCTAGGAAGAGGTTGATTCTCTTCATGTAAACAATAGACTCCCAGCTCAGATTCTTCTATTTCTTGATAAGGATCAAAAGCATGCACCTTGCTTGCCCATTCATCAAGAGTCAAATCTGGGATGCTTCCAACCTTGGTGTCAGCTTCATCAGTGCTTGGATAATCTTCTTGATCAAACGCTGAACAGTTGGTATTGATTTGGCTTGGAGTGTAAGGCTCAATATGAAAGTTTGCAATAGGTTCAGACCTGATTGTGGCTTTGGTTCCATATCTTGTTCTGAACAACATGTGTGACCAATCCGCCGAAAGATAGCCTCCAATTTTAGCAGTGAAGTCTCTTGACAAGCACAATGCAAAGAGTGGTGGCAGGTCTATGACTGACACATCTTGTAACACTGTTACGTTGGGACATGCGTGCAGTGTGAGGCTCAAACCTTTGATTACTCCAACCGTTGTCACTGCTGTCCCATCTAATTGCACTACACCCTTGGAGATGACTTCATATTGGAGTCCTAGCTGATCAGCTATTTGCTTGGGCATTACTGAACTACTGGCCCCAGAATCGATCATGCAATTATGCACCAGCTTATCTCCTATGATCAATGAAACATAAAATGGAGGGGGCTTCAACATTTTACCTTGCTGTCCTCCATGATTTCCTTCAGGCTGGGCAGCATTTGTGAGTACCTCCTCTTGCATCTGGACCTGTTGATTTGAAGTTGACCAGTCTTTCATGGCAGCTTGTAGCAAATCTCTTTGTCCTGGGATAGATAGTGATTCCCACATTGATATGTTTACATTTGTCTTCTTCATCTGATCAATGATACTGAATGGAGATGAAGTATCCCTCTGCTGTCCCTTGGCCTGCACATTCATTCCTTGCACATGGGCAGCAGCAGCTGGCATCTGAGTTGGTTTAGGAGCTGGTTTGGATGCTCCTTGCATGTTTGGAACTACAGTTTGTTTGCCAGCGGCTTGTGGAGTGGTAGAAGGTTGTGGATTACTCGACGCCAATGGCTGTTCTTCACCCAAATTTCTCCTCTTTGACCTTGTGTTGGCTGCAACACTTTGAGAGGGTATTTGATTCATACCACAGAAATCTTCAGCCTGCCAATTGACAAGAGTAGTTTCGTTCGGAGATGTTCCTTGCTGAGGTGCCCCTTGCTGCTGGTCTTCTTCGTGGCTGGACTCTTGTGACCCACCAATGGTTTGCACCATTAGAGCCTGATTTAATGCACCGTTAAAGCACATTGATTGGTTATGTGGCTGACTGCACGGGAAACACCAATCATATTCTTGGGCCATGTTATTTTGGACTGGCACCAAAGCTCTGGATGCAGATGCAACATTGGGGTTATAGGGCTGAAATGGTCTATTGGTAGGAGGCCTTGCTTGATTCTGATTTGCAGCTGGATTGGGTGGTCTTTGAGGTTGATATGGTTGCCTGTTAGGCTGAGCTTGAGGCTGATACGGTCTAGCACTTTGAGCTTGCTGTCTTTTGATAGTAACCAGCTCATTTCCCAAATTTTGCAATTGTTTCATGACCTCTTGGAGTTCATTTGAAGCACTAGAGGATGAAGTAGAAGCTTCATTTGAACTTTGATTTCTAGGAGTGGGAATAGGAGCTAAGACAGGCGCTTGACTAGTACTTGGGCTCTCTAAACTTGGATATAATGGCATTGGGGGCCTAGGAGCCAGTTTACCAGCTTGAATAAGACAGTTTTCAGCTCTAATGGCAATACTATAAGCAGCAGGTAAGGTTGTGCCTCCCATAGATTGAATTAACATAGAAATATCAGAATTCAAAGCTTTAAGATAGTATAGAAAAGCACCTTCTGCTGTTGGCCTGACTGCCACTGGAATCCTATCCCAAGACCTTTGAAATCTGAAGTTGAAGTCAGTCAGCTGCTCGTTGGGGGCTCTCTTGATAGTTGTCAATTGTTCTAGAAGAGACAAGTTGTCTCCCTTCTCTCCAAACTGCTCATGGAGAACTATGCATAACTGATTCCAATTTGTGATAGAACCAGCTTCAAGGCTCCTGAACCATTGCAATGCCTTCCCTTTGAACGATGATGCCAGCAGTTTGACAGCCACATCCATTTCATTTATCTCATGGATTGCACAGACGTTAGCAATGTCTTTGACATGATCACCAGGAGTGGTATGATTTTCTCCAGTGAAAAATGGAATGTTCTTCAATGCTGCAATTGGAACTGGATTCTGTGCATTGAGGGCAAGTGGGCTGCTGCCAGTGAAATTGACAAAGGGATTTAGTGGTTGCGCCATTCTGATTGGCCTGAGAACCCTTGTTGATGCGAGAAAAGGTCTACCAGGTGGAGGTGTAGACAAAGTTCTATTAGGTGGAGACGCAGATCTTTGAGCTCTTCTTCCCCTTCTTTCTCTGCCTGGAGATAGATGCAGATAAACAAACAATCCTTCCTCCCTAGTTCTTGACCTGGTCTGTATTCTTCTCATAAATTTTCCAGGCTTGGACTGCAGAAACCAGTGGATTATGCCTCTTTTGGAGTCGCCAGATGTGCGATTTTAAAGCTCCTTCAAAGCTGGAACTTACAACAAGTGCACATCAATCTTGTTGCAATGAAAGTGAAGACCTCTAAGGTCCCACCGGGCGTGCCAGAACTGTTATCACCGAATCACAGCACCCCTGTGCATATACCTTGAACTCACAGTGTGATTGGATAACATGGGTACTATCTCCAAGTTGTGGGACTTGCTACTTGAGATAGACCTCCAGAGAAAGCTGGTTCTTGCTCCTAAACTACCTGCCACAATCTACTCTAATGCAGGATAAGCTAACTATTCTAATCTAAATTTCCAAGGGACCAGGGAGAGAGAATGCATAAAATGAAAGCCTACACTAAAGCGGTGATACACCAGAAAAGGAGGATGTGAGAGTAGTCTCCAAATGTGTGAAATACAGAGGCAAAGTGCACACTAGAAGAGGTGATGACAGTTCTCCATAATCTAGCAAAATGCATTCACAACAATATTCCAAGCACACACAATGATAATGAATTCCTGCAAGAACATAATAATAGACACAATATTCTTGTAGAAAGATAAAAGGGGCAAGAAGAATGCAAGAAAACACAGCAGGGGAAGATACATCCACAAACTTGTATTTTATTGCTTCCTGGTATGCACAGTTCAGTCTATTACAAGATAAGGGCCTGGATCACCATGCAAGGAGTCCACTACAAGGGCCTGCAACACACTGGCTTCACAAAGCAATTTTGGCAGAGCTTTGCTACCCAAAAACTCTCTCCTTTACAATGAGCCCAACACTCCAATTTATAGAAAAATGAGAAGGAAAAGAGAAGGGAAAATGGAAATCCCGAAATCTGTCCTTCAACCACCTGTAAGAGGCATTAAATTGAGTGAAATGGTTATACATTACTTGCAAAAGGCTCCCCATACTGTCCCATGTGCTGCAGCAGAGAAAGAATGATGACCATGCCTCTTAATTGCACTCCCAGCTACCAAATAAAACACTGTTCTGAACCCGGCCACGTTTTCTTAAAAAACTCAATCAATTTCTGATCAAATCTAGAATTTCTTGATTTCTGTGCATCGGGCTCGGAACCACGATTCCAACGGTACCAATTTTGTGTGATTTCGTTGAGAAATGCAAAAGTTATGGCCTTCTGAGTGCGGGCAGCTATTTTGGGTCTGGCAGGCGTTTTCTGTCATTTGACGGGAATGAGCATTGACTGACTGGAGCCGAATATGTTTCTTTTATTTAAATATATCTACCCTCATTAAAATTAAGAAATCTAGTTTTTGTGGCGTAGAGGACGTCGTGCTCGTTCCAGAAAGTCCAATTTTGTGAAAATCGGAGCTCGGAGTCAAAAGTTATGGCCGTTTGAAGTTTCACGGGTCAAATGTTGACTTTTCTCCTCTGCCTTCGGCCGCTTCGGCTTTTCGCGTCCCACGCGTCCCTTTGTCCCTTTTCTGCTGACACGTGGCGTGATCAGTGCTCCTTCGAAGTTCCCATTTCACAGCTGAACCGGCCGAACCGGCCGGTTCGCGTACTCGCGGCCCAGATGTCCCATTTGCTTTCGGACTGTTTGGGACAAATTTTCCCGATTCGCCCGGTTCGGCCGGTTCGCGTCCTTTTGTCCCGCGCGTCCCGGACTGAAAGTTCTCATTTCGGCCGATCCGGCTGGTTCACGTACTTCGCGTACCTTCGGCCCAACTGTTCCGGGCTGCCTTGACTCATTTCGGCCGATCCGGCCGGTTCGCGTACTTTTGTCCCGCGATGTCCCAGACTGCCTGTTTCAACAGTTAGTCAATTTTTCAACTTTTCGGCCAGTTCGGATTTCCACGTCCCGCGCGTCCCTTTGTCCCGAATGTCCCAAATGCTGCGCGGACCGCCTGGCGGCCTTTCGGCCGGTTCGCGTCCAGATGTCCCAACTGTCCCGACTATTGCAAGGACTAGGACTTAGCCATTTTTCATGATTTTTTCTGGCCCGAGCTTGTTTTTTTGCAATTTTTTCACATTTCCTCAGAACTTGCTCTCTTCTTCTTGGACAGGGGAGTTAGAAAAAATATGAGGGGACCCTAGAAACATGACTTTTTGTCCGGACTCAATATAATTGCTTGGGACTAAAGAAGGTGTAGGTCAAGGCATTTAACATTTGTAACAATAAGTGTGAAGAATCAAGCTGGGTAACCAAGTTTTATGATCATATATGATATTTTATTCCTATAATTGGTCCAAAAAAATCTTGTTCTATGGATATTTGAACAAAGTTGTATGATGTCCTCTACAAACTTTTCATGAGGAAAGTATTCAAGTTAGCATAATAATTCCTCAATGGTTACTACGAAGTTGTGTTCAATTTTTCTCTTCACAAACATTGTAGATGTTGAATAAGTATGATGAAACATCACAAGATGTAGAAAAAAATAGTGGACTCTTGGATGGCTTCTAGATCTATTTTCATGGTAAACAATCAAGTACAAAACATATTCATGCATTTGTACTTCTTTAATTTTCATTTCTTTGAACATGGAATTTCTTATGGGGATAATTTAGAAAAGGCCATAACCAAATATACCTATGCATTATATTAAATTATTAGAGACAAATAAATATATAAGTGGTAATTTTTTTGGGTATTTGACAATAAAAGGAAACGGAGTTTTTGGCAAAAGGCTTGAGAATTTGCACCTTAGACTATATTTTAAATGAATCTTGTCATGTGCAATAAGAGGCACACCCAATATGAGTGGATTCAAAGGGTATACAACTGGTGAAACAAAGGGAGATGGGAAACCCATTTTAAATCCCCAACAACTCAAATCTCTCCTCTACCATATATATTAGTCCTCCTCTTAATTTTGATATGTCATGTATAAGTGTCATATCACTACAAAGACATATTGCTTCAACCCTCAAGCTCACATCCACACTGTACTCTTATTCACAAATTTATAGATATCACTTAAGTTCTAAGACCCTAAGAACTTTGAAAAAAATCTCTAAGGCAATTGGGATTTTGTTTATATATCCAATAAATGCCACAACATTAGTTTTTAAATTAATACTAAAAATGGTCCAAATGACCCATTACACACTCAATCAGCCTTTCTAAGATTTCACAACTTCAACTGATCTTTATACAATGCTTCATTATTCAAAATTATAATGAACATAGTTATGGTATGCCAAATGTATACCACTATTACATCTTCATTTTATTATCCTTTTTAAACATTTTGGGTCCCTTAAGGATTGTCTTCCTCTCTATCATCCTTTCCCTCCTATTACATGTTTATGTGTGCCAATAGGTTCCTAATCCAAATTCAAGAATTCCACACACACACAGATATATATATATATATATATATATATATATATATATATATATATATATATATATATATATATATATATATATATATATATATATATATATATATATATATATATATATATTTATATAAGTGCATAAGTTGAGATGGTCAATCATATAACTAGATTCAAACATGAGTTATATTGAATTTATAAGAGAAGAAAATATATTTATTTCGAGATCATCCCCATGCCAAATTATTAATTCAAGTATTTATAAAGAATATATAATTTACTACTTGTAACATTCATTAAAATAATAATGTTGGAACACTTATATAAACTAGACTACATGTTAAACTATATTGAGTGTTTATTTGAAGACTTTTTCCCAAAATAGGATATGATTGAGACAAGCCCCTGAATCCACACCTTAATTTTTATAGTTCTCTCAACTATTCATTAGAAAAAGAAAAATATTGTCCCACTAGAGGCCAAATAATAGTTTACAAAATATTTAGTAAATAAATTCTAAAACACTTAGCATCATGATTGTACAAGTACATTCTTCCTAGAAGTACGTCATAAACCTTTAAAGCATCATGGACATACACGTATAGTATTCCTAGGAGTACATCGTAAACCTTTAGAAGTGCAAACTCATTCTCCATTTTCTTGACTTTATATTGAAAGATACAATTTCTTGACTTTAAAGTGGGTTCCTTTTATCTTATAATTATTAATAAAATACATAATGAAAAATATGATTTAGATAATGACTATTCATAGAAACTATTTTAAAATGACTAAAAATCCTTCAAAAAAAAAAATCTAAAATGAAAAACAGCCTTGCTAGTAGAACATAGCTGCATAATGAATAGCAGCCCCAAGAACAAAAGTAATTCAAATGGATGAAGAAAAAACTAAAGAGTTGTTAATAGGAAAATTTTATAACTAGTCACAATGTTTCAAAGTCCTCCTCATTGTCATCATGGGGTGCTTCTGGTTCATCATCATCATCATCGTATTCATAAATGGGTCATCATGTAATGTTATGATGCTGCCATAACTCACACGTACATACTTGTTTATTCTGTATCCATTCAATCCCGCAAACATAATAAAATTCGCATTTACACCTGAAAATTCAAAAGTTAGTTGAGGTTTGAACAGAAAGATCGAGATCATGTAGACAAATACCTGCAGGTCATATGAAAGCAACCATGTGTTTACACTTGGGACATCGCTTCCAACTCTTCTCCATCGCCATAAAATACACACCTTCACTTCTTTCATATGTAATCCAGGAAAAACAGGTGATGGCAACCTCTTATGTAACAAATGCGCCTTTTGAATTTATTATCGCAGCAGATAGTGCATTCATAATCGGCTTCCCTGTCAAAATAATTATTGATACCGAGCAGAGCCAACCCGTGTGCGACTCTGTTGTCGAACCGGGGTAGAAGCACCATCAACACTCTCATACTAGTAACTTTAGTACGGAGAATATTAAATGGTGAACACAAAATATGGAAAAACAACAGTCCATAGAAAAAATACCATAAAATAAGGCGGTAATTTGTATATATAAAAAATATGATAATTTTAAAAATTAAACACGCAACTATACAATAAATTAACAAATATTAAAATGACAAAGATTTCTGGCTTAAATGTAAAACATGTATGTATTAACTAAAATGATGGAAATAACATATTTTATGTCTGTAACTGCCTTTAATTAATATGGTATGGGCTATCACAAAAATAACAACTTCCAAACAGATTCGCTGGACTCTAGGTAGTTCCACAGTTTTTGGCTTTCACATTTGATAAATTTGTAATTATTTACAGCTGCGTTTTTGCTGACCCTTTTCTAAATTTTTAACAATCGAATCCCGAAATTTTCGGAGTACCATACAGTGAACTGGGGAGAACGCAAAAATACTGCAAATTTATAAAAAACGGCCGTATTTGGTAATTGTGACTATCCAAACACTTCGAGATTTTACCCCCTCACACACAGGTAGTGTAAACATTAAGAGAAACAAGAGTAAGAGTAAAATAAGAAAGCGAGGTTTATGGGGGAATTTTGATATCAGCGGGTTATTTAAAAGGGAGCTTGGAACTGTGTTGCCATAAAAAAGTTAACAGGGAATGGGGGCTTGACGGAGGGGTAAGACCGTTAGCGGAGTGTTCAACAGTCAACAGCCACGTTGGCTGTCGAAGCCGAACGTACCATCAAGATACATTCGGCACATTTTTCTCCTTTATGGATAGTGTATTAGACTTGAAGGCGACTTCCTCATAGGGAATGAAAAGTCTTATCATCCCATTTGATAATCAAACACATTCTTTTCTTTACTCTCTCTAGTAATGGATAGAAAAGTAAATGAAGATGTAATCGGTTGGGATGATAACTGAACACTATCTGCTATCAACATACACTGCACAATGCCCTTCAGGGACATTAGTAGGAAGAGTATGACATGATTTGCGATGATTTCATCCTGGAACGGTATGTATCTTCTTATATTTGAAGAACCAGACACTTAATTTACTTGTGGCTGATGAAAAATCTTCAAAATCGTCAGATTTTCTGCTTCAACATTAGAATGTTGAAGGTTTATCTTACTTATTGTCACTGAAAATTTATAAACAAAGAAAGTAGTTTGAATTTCAAGCGTGCAGCTCAAAACCCATATAAAGATGGAAAGGGTGCAGATTGGTTTTGCTAGGAAGCAAATGTATAGAAATTGAAGATATCGGTTAAAAGGGTTGAAGTTCAACATTGAGGATGATAGTAAAAAGTGCATTGGCACACCATCTAAACTACATGAGATATTAAAAGTATTGAGGCCTAGTTCAAGTATGCAAATTTAGTGGATTGGATTCGCCTCATTCCTTGGTGCGAAAATTCTTTAAACAAGTCTTAATGTTTCCCCTTCAATCAAACATGATCAATTACCAAACGCTTTTGGGATAAATCTCATAAGTACAAACACAAAACTCAAGATAAGGTAAGGTGACTTGAAATAGAAAATAGTGTTGAATCACAAATAGAAAATCACGTTGTAATTGCCTATAATGCACTTCTTTAATGTCTTCTTCTTTGTTATCCACAAATTGTTGTGTTGTTGAAACATTTTTGGAGATCAATCGAGTCATGGTGTGTCTCAATCCACAGTACTGTGCCCTTTTACACAAAAAATAATTACCTACACTTCAGTATCTATTTGAGGTCAAAATATAAAAAAATTAAAAGTTAAACTAGAATAACAATAAGAAAACACTGGCCTTCGAGAAAGCAAGATACTTGTGAAAAAGTACTTCAAGCTTGTCATAAATGAAGACACACCTGAAAAATAGTTTGTGGTTTTCTTGCTGACATAGTAACTTGCATATAGATCATGAAGAGCCTTTGATGGGATAAGCAAAAGAGCCTTAACTCAACATAATTTTCTACAGTGAAGTGGGTCCATGCCAAGGAATTTTCCTTGCTAATATATTGTACAGGATGTGCAAGATTAAAACAAGAAACATCAAATAATGAACCTAGAACCTCCCTTAAAAGAGGTCAAATGGCCCTGAAACATTTAGGGTTCCACCCAATAATGTTGTAAACACCAATGCTACTAGTGAAAACATGCCAAACTATAACCATGTTTGAATGGGTGCCAACATAAAGGCAACAATATGGGTCCCAATTAAATGTTGGAGTGTAAAGAGAGGCACTAAGATCACATGGGAAATTACAACAATGTACCCTATCAAATTGTTTCTAGTGAATCCCCCGATAAATTCAAAGATAAAAATCCATTTCCTATTCTAAATCCAAGTTTTAAATGTTAGAGGTAAACTCCGAAAAGGAATGCACATAGGATTGTGATTATATAAACTGTCATGGAGATCAAAATCCTGATTTCCCCCCCCCCTAAACTGTAAATAGAAATGCCATGATCCCCAAAAATAACCAGTGATTGTGCCCACACAATGTAAATCCTTTTAACATAAAAAAAAAATTGATCCTTGCCAAATATTACAGGCGTGAGCACACCATAATCAATAACAATGGAAATTTTGTGCCACACAACCAACAGAAGCCCAACGCAGAACTTAGGACACTTTTTAAACAACGATTTTATAAAAAAAACCATGATGGGTGTCGTTATTCCATTCATTTAATCAACTCATGGTTGATGTCATATTCAAACAAGGGGTGTGTCTGAAGCTATATGCAACAAGAAGAATCTTAGTGAACTAGTAGTTTATAGTATATATTTATTATTTTTATGTTCTGGGGGGTTTTAAAGCGTCTTTAAGATTTCATGTCCAAAGAATTATTAAGGATAAACTATAAGAAACTTGCTGAAATAACCACACATTGTTAAAACCTTAGTTCTGGACTACTCTAAAGTTACAAAAAATTCTCTTACTAGTTCATCATTGTATTTTGAGAATTTCTTTAGAAACTCTAGCCAGTCTACCTATTCAAAAATGGTTGATATTTCTCCATCTGCAAGAAGTTGTGTATCATCTTCTGGCTCTGACTTATTTTTGATACTCATGGCAAAGAGGACGATTCAAATTCTTTCTTATTTCAAATCCTTAGTCTTCCGGGAGATAGCTTTGGAACTAGTTGAGTTGGCTACGGAACTACTGGATCTGGCTGTGGAACTACTAGTTTTATCTGTGGAAATCCAAATATGACTTCACTGTTTCCTCCTTGAACTTCTCTGCAACAATTCCCAATTTTCTTTTATTTTGCCTAAATGACCGTTCATTATTGATATGTCACCACTTCCATTTATTTAGTTAACATCACCTTCATGATTATTTCCCTTTAATCATGATGTGAAATAAATGACTCATTCTACTAATCACTTAAATCAAGTCTAATCACACATGCAAACTTTTAATTTAACCTTTAATAAGATAAAGACATAATTACTTTCCTTGCTGATGTAATCCATCTGCCTTGATGACTCATCATTCCTAAAAAAGTGAAAAAGAAAAACAGTTAGAAAAGACAACTAGAATTCCAAAGAAGTTCTTTTTATTTGAATTAGCCATTTTTTGATGAGACCAATCTCTATTTCTAGTTTTTAATTGGGTTTTTGAGACAATTTTTTGTGGAGGAGAACCCCATTTACATGTTTTCATTCCTTGCCCATTTATTTATTTTATATATGTTTTAAATTTTAATTTTTTTTGGGAAGAAAATGTTATTTTCTGGTTTTCATTCCCTTTTTTATTTTAGATTCTTACATTTGATTACTTGATCATTTTGGAAGAACTAGGTGTTAGTGCAGAATCATAACACCCCTTAATATCTACATCCAAATTGGTTGAGACTCTCAGTGTGATTGCATAACATGGAGCATCTCTCAAAGTGTCGAACCTTCCGAGTTGAGAGAGCTCTCCGGATTAAGGTCGGTTCCTATTCCTTTGTTCAAGTGAATATAAATAAATTGTAGAGGATCTATTCTAAAACTAATCTATTCTACCAAGGAGACAGGGTTGAGGAGATCCAAGAAAATAAACTAAGCTAATGAGGTGATGCACCAAAGGAATGTTGGACTCTCATTTTGCATTTTAACAGAGACCATGGAAATACAATACAAACACCATGCATAGATGACCAAACTGCAATAAGAGATCGGAGAGACAACAACAAATACATGAGAGGGTCAAGAATCATCCATAGACATATATATTATTTCTCAAGAGTCGATACAATATATTATAGTGACCAAGAAGAAAAACATGCATTACAACCTGAATGAGAGGTTAGGAAAGCTCCAAAAATCCTCTTGCAAGCAAAAGAAGAAGGGAGGGCACAAAACAGAAATGTCGAACCTTTTATAATGAGCCTCGACCCTTCCTTTATAGATTCAACAGAGAGAGAAGAAGGAAAGAGAAGCGAGAAAATTAATTCGAAGCTCAGCTACTAGCCATTAATGCTCCTACAAATCTGCCCCAAATCTGTCATATCTGCATCGATTTTCTTGACAATCAATACCTGAAAACAATATTTGACATAGAATTTTTGCACAGAAACAAGACGGTGCTTGTGTATTTTATTAATATCAAAATCAATCATTACAAACAAATGAGAGAGCTGCAATATTTATAGATATTGAACAACTTCTATCTCATCCACAATATATGGAAACAAATCATCTAATCTGAGAAAATATGCAGAAATAACATATTGCCCCTATTTCCCCTCATGGAAATCATTCAGGAACAAAATATGCAAGATAGAATATGATCCCACAAACATTGGGATGAGAATACTATCACTTAGTTAACTAACAACTAAGGACAACTAATATCTATTGACATAAGTTTAAAGTATTTAATTAAATACTTTAACTTATTACATTTATTCAAATATCAACTAATGATGAATTAAGCTAAGTTTTATTCATAACATTCCCCCCCTTAATTCAGCATGGTCTCAAGTGAACATGAGAGAAATTCTCTAAAACCCTCAAATTTACCTCGAGCAAGTGACTTTGTGAAGACATTTGCATGTTGCATATCTGTTGGGCAATATTGGAGCTGGATGTTGTTGTTTTGAACATGTTCACGAAAGAAATGTACCTACACCTCAATGTGTTTGGTGCACTCATGAAAAACTATATTCTGAACAAGTTTTACTACTCCTTCGTTATTAACATGTAGGATAGTTGGATATTTCTGTGGTATTCCCAATCCTTCAAGTATACGTCGGAGCCATATCGCTTCACAGATAGCTCCACCTGCTGCATGATATTCTAATTCTATAGAGGATCTTGAAACACAAGTTTGCATCTTACTCCCCCATGATATTGGTCCAGATCCCAAAAAGAATACAAATCTTGAAGTGGATTTCCTATCATCTATGTTACTTGCATAATCTGAATCTGAATATCTTGTCAAGAAGAAGTTATTATTCTTCTTGTATTCTAGGCCATAGCCCATAGTTCCTCTGATGTACCTCAGTATCCACTTTGCTGCTTTCCAGTGAGAAACCCTTGGTTCTTGCATGAACCATGAAAGATAGCTGACTACATATCTGATATCTGGCCTAGTGTAAGTCAAGCAGATGAGACTCCCAATCAACTGCCAATAGAGAGTTGCATTTACTTGTGGTGATGGATTTGTTCGAGACAGTTGAAGTCTTGTCTCCACAGGTGTTGAAAATGGCTTACAATCCATCATATTGAATTTCTCAAGCGTTGTCTTGGTGTATTTCAATTGTGACACAAAGATATGATTTTATTTTTGCCAAACTTCAAGTCCAAGACAATAATGCAGAAGCCTGAGATCGGTCATGTCGAATGATCATGTTATATCTTTCTTTGTTGACTCAATCATCCTCACTGATCCTCCAGTGATGACTAAATCATCGACATATACTAAAATGATCACTATCTCCCCCCTTGATTTTTTAGATAGAGATTAGGATCATATGGACTCCTGTTGAATCCATGTTGAATGAGATGCTCATCAATTTTTATGTACCATGCCCTGGGAGACTGCTTTAGATCATATAGTGATTTTATTAGTTTACATACCTTTTCCTCTTTACCTGGTATGATAAAACCTTCTGGTTGAGTCATGTAAACTTCTTCTTGTAAATCACCATTAAGAAAGGCACTTTTCACATCTATTTGGTGTATTTTCCAACCAAATTGTGCAACTAGAGTGAATATTAACCTGAAATTTTTTATCTTAGCTGTGGGAGCAAAAGTCTCCTCATAATTAATGCCTTCTTTTTGAGCATATCCCTTAGCAACTAGTCTAGCCTTATGTTTATCAATTTTTCCATCTGATTTGTACTTTGTTTTGAATATCCATCTGCATCCAATCGATTTTTTACCTAGTGGAAGATCTGTAAGTTGCCATGTATTATTTTTCATATGTGACTTATATTCTACATCCATAGCATCTTTCCAAGGTTTAGATTGTAGGGCTTCTGAAACTAAGGATGACTCAATAGTTTTAACAACTTTACTCATTAAGGCCAAATTGACCTCATTTCGAGCCATACTGCGAGTCCTCATTCCAGTGGTAGATGTGTCGGGGACACTATCCAATTTTGCATCTCTAATCATACTTGTATACCATTTAGGCACACTTTTTTTGGTTTCTGTGGGAGGTTGAATTTCATAATCTTCCCCATCATCACTGTCGTCATCAAAGTTATTACCATCCTCTATTTTTACTCTAGGGATGATTTTTTCATCATGTGAGTGTAAGGAAGGAGCATCTTCTTCTTTCTTCTCAAATAACTCTTCATCCCGACTAGTGTATACCCTTCTTGTTCTTGGATTCATAAGTCTATAGGAAAGTGCTTCATCACTGTATCCCAAGAAGATATGTTTTTCTGATTTCATATCAAGCTTAGTTCTTTGTTTCTTAGGAATGTGCATACTTGCTTTACATCCAAAAACTTTAAGGTGTGAAATAGATGGATTATGCCCTGACCATGCTTCCTGTGGTGTTACTCCATCAAGAGCTGCAGTGGTAACTCTGTTTAGTAAATACACTGTTGTTTTAGCTTCTTCGGCCCAATTTTTTTTAGATAAAACTGTAGCATCAATCATACATCGCACCATATCCATGATAGTATGATTTCATCTTTCAACAACACAATTTCGTTGTGGTGTGTGAGGAGGAGCCATGTGACAACGAATGCCATGTTTTCAAAAAATCATTAAACTCATTGTTGGTGTATTCTCCCTGTTAATCTGAGCGGAGTGTTTTTATTTTCCTACCAGAATTTTTTTCAACAAGGTCTTTAAACTTCTTGAAAGTTTCAAAATATTGGTCTTTTGTAGAAAGACAGTATATCCACATTTTTCTTGAAAAATCATCAACAAAGAGCATGAAATATTGAAACCCAGAGTGGCTAGGTCTCATTAGTCAGCACAAATCAGTATGCACCAAGTCAAGTTTTACCTTAGCTCGAAATGTACTATGTTTGAATGGTGCTCTATTTTGTTTTTCCTGCCAAACAATGCTGACATTTATCTGTACTCTTTTTTAGAGGTGATAAACCCCTAACCATGTCGTATCAACGAAGTGTGTCAAGATATCCAAAACTCACATTTCCAAGTCTTCGATGCCATAGTTGAGCTGATGATGTATCCTTGGTTAAAAGTCCTTGATCATTTCATTGAACAAAATCCAACTGAAAAATTCTTCCAACATTCAAAGCTTTTGTAACAATTTTGGAGCTTCGTGACTTATCTTGAATTAGGCACATATTTTTACCACCTTTACAATCAAAGTCAATTTTGAGATTGTGAACTAATAATTGACTAAAAAATAACAGTTTTTTGTTAAACCAGGGACAAAAGAACGTCTGTAATTTTACAATTATGTTTCCCGAGTGGTAGTGAAATGGAACCAATGCCTTCAACACTGTATGATGTATCCTCACCAAAAGAGACATGATCTTTGGTGGGTGTTTTACTCATTGTGAAGAACCAATCTTTCTTTCCTGTCATGTGGCGAGTTGTACCTGAGTCGACATACCAAATTTCATTTGTAGAATTAGATACTTCATTTGACTATGCAAAATAGAGGAATTCATCATCATCAAATCGATCTTCTTGTTCGGCTTCATTTCCTTGTTGAGTTGGTTTCTTCTTCCACTTTTTATAATTTTTTCCCTGTTTACTTTGTTGTTGGCCTAAGTTTGTTTGTTAGTAGTTAGTCTTTTTACCACTTGATGATCCTTGTTGGAATGTGTTGTACCAACAATTTTTTAACTCATGTCCTTTTCGACCACAAATAAGACATTTTTGTTGTTCCTTTTGGCCTTGTTGAGAATTACCTTGCTTCTGAGGCTGTTTACTAGACTTTGCTTGTTTTTTCCCTTTTTTATTAGAAGCAAGTGCTTGCTCTTCAGTTTCAATAGTTGAGTGAATAGATTCTTCTTGTTAGAGCATATTCACTAACTCTTCAAAAGTTGTTGTTTGACCAGTTATGTTTAACGTGGTCACAAAAATCCTATAAGAAGGAGGAAGAGCTCTCAATACTATAGGCACAAGTGAAGTGTCAGTTACTTCTTCTTCTAAAGCTTGAAGTGATGCACACAAAGTTGTCACTCTTCTCAAAAACATTTCAATTTCTCAGTTGGTTGCATTTTCAAGTTTAATAGTTGAATTTCGAGATGAAGTATTGTGTTCTTATTTTTTGACTCATATACTATTTTCAACTTGTCCCAAGATTCTTTTGCTATTGTGGGCTCATGTATATGAGGTTGTACCTGGTCTAAAAAACTAAACAAGATTAATAAATGTGCTTTTGATTTGCATGATCAAATGTAGTTTGTTGTGTAACATCTGTTGTAAATCTTGTTAATGTACCAAAAACAACGGTCCATAGATTTTCAAAATCAAGTTGTGTGTGAATTTTTGTTTTCCATGCTGGATAATTATCAGAACGCAAAAGTTGAGAATCTTGTAAAAAGAACTTTAGTGCTATAATTGCATCTATTGTGAAAAGTGATAAACAGTAGAAGAAAAAATTGAACACTTTTCCCCCCTTAAAGCATGCACACTCCCCCTAAATATTATTTTATTTATTTTTGGTATCCTTTTCAGCTGTGTACAATGAATTTTTGGCACTATTGGCCCTGTTACAAATTTGGCTTTGTGGCCGATTTGTAAAAATAAAATGGCTCTCTTTGACTCTTTGGCCTCTTTTCAAATACAAAAATCTTATTTTTGCAATTTTTTACAAGATAAATATTTTTCAAATCTAATTAAAAACTAGACCAATATGTAGAGCTCACAAAAAAACACACTTTAAAAAAAAACGGCACCTCAATCCGAGGTATCAGTTGAAAGTTATGCCTTTTTTAAATTGTAATTTTAATATCTTTCCGAGCCCCTTTCCAAAAATGGAATTTTTTTTCCTTCTAATTTTTTTACGACATCCAAAAATGGATTTTTTTTAAAATCAATGTTTTTTAAAAAGGAACACAGGTAACGACTTACATTCATGTGAAGTGCATTTGAGGGTGCAACTGTAGTTCATCCACTTTGCATATGCATTATAATAACCCTTGGTCGCACTTTTCTTTTATTGTTTCTCTTTGTACACATGTATTTCTTTTGCTTGGAGGCAACTTGTTCTTCCTTCTTCCAACGCAACTCTTTTGTTGCAGGTTGAAAATCTTCTCCCTGTTTAATTTGTAGTCTTCGTTTTGGATGCAGGCAGGTTGTAGATCATTCAAATATGTGATCTTCTACTCCTCTGGTAGATGCAAGTTCACAGAGAACCTTCCACGTTTGATTGGATCTCCTTTTTTTAAATGCTCAAATACAGAGAAGAGGAAGAACAATTAATGTGGGTAGCTTGAAAATATTGGGTACCGAAAGATCAAAAATATTGTATATATATATATATTTTTAAATGCTTCCAATTTAAAAAAAATGCATGTATAGGTAATTTCTTTTAAAAAAATACCAGAGAATGAAACAATGTCACCTTTTACAATAAATTAGCATCCATGTCTGCAAAGGCTTTTGATTGTGCCCCAGGTGTTCTTCAACTACAAATCAACCGTGATTCAAGGTGTGGAGCCAGGTAGGGGTTGTGAAATGGCTGGGGGGCATCTATGGCTCCTACTAGCTCTGTAATTTCTCCAGATCTCCCTAAACTTCCCTAAAACTTCCTACACCCCTCTCTAGATCATAATATTTATCTGAAACCAAATCTTGACAATGAATACTTGAAAAAAATATTTGACATAGAAGATTTGCACAAAAACAATACGGTGCTTGTGTATTTTATTAATATCAAAATCAAGAATTACAGACAAATGGGAGAGTTGCAATATTTATAGATATTGGACAGCTTCTATCTCATCCACAATATATGGAAACAAGTCATCTAATCTAAGAAAATATGCAGAAATAACATATTGCCCCTAATTGCCCCTATTTCCCCTCATGGAAATCATTTGTGAACAAAATCTGCAAGATAGAATATGATCCCACAAACATTGGGATGAGAACACTATCACTTAGTTAACTAACAACTAAGCACAACTAATATCTATTGACTTAAGTTTAAAGTATTTAATTAAATACTTTAACTTATTACATTTATTCAAATATCAACTAATGATGAATTAAGCTAAGTTTTATTCATAACAGATTTCCTGTTCGGTGCGTTGAAGGAGGAAGAATGGTGGATCAGATCAAATCCGATCTGGTTATTGGAGCAAATAGATCTTGTATTAATTTCATTTTTCACCCACTTAGCTTATTCAAAATTAAACTTTTAGATATCCATGGCATGGATGAGGTCGAGATCATTCCAATGGTGCCAAATTTTTTGGATTTCGAGCACTAAGTCAAAAGATATGATCATTTGAAAATTTGAGTTGGGCCTATACAAAATGGTGGGAACCAGTTATCAAAATGGGTCTTTTGAAAATGGACACGTGGAGGGCTGGCGTGTATTTGGGAACCACTTTTGGATTTTACTTTTGAAGTTGTGTTGGGCTAACACGTGGCATCTTCTGCTGCTTGCTCAATTTCCTCATGTTTTGACTAAGTCCTTTTACTCGGTGGGGCCATACATCTGAGAAGGGACACGTGGCGGCTTGAGGATTGTTTGGAAACCCAACCCAAGTTTTACTTTTGAAGTAGCTTCGTGCTGACACTTGGCTCCCTCCATTGGCCTGTCTCTGCTTTGAGTATTCAACCCTGACCCTGTCCCCTTTTTTAGACCTAGGACAAGTGGAAGCTCCGAGCTCATTTGGAAACCCGCTCAGGATTTTACCTTTGAAGGAGCATCGGGTTGACACGTGGAAGCCTCTGTAGGCTCTTGGAGTTTTC
This sequence comes from Taxus chinensis, assembly GCA_019776745.2. NCBI lineage: Eukaryota > Viridiplantae > Streptophyta > Pinopsida > Cupressales > Taxaceae > Taxus > Taxus chinensis. The sequence continues at coordinate 860,610,114 of CM034148.1, read as the reverse complement.
AATGGCTGCTCTTACTATTTTGGGCCTTGAACATGTGGAAGATCCACACCCATCTGGGAATCACATTTTGCTTTGCCCCTTGAAGGTGTGTCGTTTGAAAATGTGGAGGCTTCCGACGGTCCGCTATACTTAATTATTTTGGGCCCAAAATTCACCTTTTTTGACTCTGGTACATGTGGAAGCCTGTGCTTCTTTGGATCTTCCCTTTTGGATTCAATATTTGGAGGGGTGCTGTTTGGACACTTGGCAAATTCTGCTAACACTCTATACTTAGCCAATTTTGGGACTTGTTCTGAGTCATTTGCATAGCTCGAAGACTTCAATTTTTATCTGTTTCTTTTCCTTATAGCTTCTGCATTTCTTTAACATTTCTTGCCTCCTTCCCCGACCATGTTGCTTCATTATAGAGCCTGCCTGCAACTTTTTTGTTGGATTTTAAGTGTGGATTCACGCGATGGATCCATCTCTTGGATTTCTTCCTACACGGGGTCATCTTTGATCAATTTTTTGGGGGAAAAAATAGAGATAAAAATTTAGCGACTCACAGCGGCATCTACTTGTTAGATGAAGAGATCAGTTGCCTTCTTATATCCATTGAGCATGGAGTCATGATTGGAAACCCAAAGTTGATATTGTTCTTCTAAAAATGAACCCTTTGGAGCCCGATTTTAGTTGCTCTATATTTGTTTTATTAGGAAATGAGAAACTGTCATGGAAACTACTGGTCACCCTGCTGTAAATGCTGAAGGGAATAACACGTTCACTTAGAGGCACATTGAACTGTATGATGACACAAACCTAGAGAAACAAATAACCTGTACCACAATACTTAGGGAAACAAAACCTACGCTAAAACATAACAATGTGCATACGCACTTAGCAAAATTAAAATCCTATGCTAATATTTACAGGGATGGAACCTTCCCCTTTTAGTATCAATGTTTGAGATGGATCCCATTTACTGGGATCTGCAATTCTTCACCATTCAATCTAGCCGCCTAGAAGGCATTACTTCTTTTACACCTTGTGATCATGTAAGGGCCACTCCAAATGGCATAAAATTTGGAGTGCTTTCCTTTCTTTTCCCGATCTGTAACACACTTTAGAACTAAGTCCCCTTCTTGAAAGGTCCTCGTTCTTTCCTTCTTGTCAAAACTCTTCTTGATCAATGCTTGATCCTTTTCCATGCTCTGCATCGCATGTTACCTTGTTTCTCCTACCTCCAGCATCTCTACATACTTGATTGCCATGGGTTCAAACTCGGCTAGCTCTAACAATTTCATGAGCTCCAGAGCGGGAAACTCCAATGATATGGGCAATACTACCTCTTTTCCATATACAAGCTTGTATAGGGAGTTACTTGGGGATGTTTTGGATGTGATCCTATCAGCCCATAGAGATTATTTGAGCCTTGTATGCCAAGTCCTCTAATTTCAATCAAGATTCCTTCTGATAATCCTTAATATGTTCTTATTTGTGGACTCTACTTGGCCATTACCTTGAGGGTAATAATTTGATGAGGTGGTGAGATACACACCATTCTTAATTGCCCATTCAGTGATCCTTGTACCAAGGAATGCCAATGCATTATCTTAAATAATAGTGGCAGGGACTCCAAACATGGTGGCTATTCCTTCATAAAAATCAAAGCTATTAGATTCATTTTCTTCTTTTAGTGCCACTGCTTTAGTCCACTTGGTGAAATAGTTTGTTGCAGTAATTATCCACTTGTGGCCTTGGCTTGAATTTGGGTTAATCACCCCAATGAAGTATAGTCCCCATTGCATGAATGGTTGATCCATTGAAATGGGATGAAGGGGCGGGGCTGTTAGTTTCTCCTTTCTTGTGAAGAATGCACATTTTTTACACTTCCTGATCCATGAGTAGTAGTCCCTGAACACTGTAGGCTAGTAATGACCAACTTTCATGATCCTGAGAGATATTACTTGAGGGGGAAAGTGGCCTCCTGCTTCTCCATCATGGAAATCATGCAACACTTTCTCAATTTTTCCTGTCCCAATGCACCTCAATAAAACACTATTGATATCCATTTTAAACAAGACACCATAAACAAGCACATATGGGATGGCTTGTATTCTAAAGTATCTCCTTTTTGATTTATTCCATTATGTAGGGTACAAACCTATTTGAAGGTAATGTACCAAGCCTTGGGTCCAAAATGGAGAAGGTGCATCATTAGCTGGCTATTCTTGATCATTCTATAGAAATAGGACAACCTCTTTTCACCCACTGACTCAGCCTATTGCTTGGAGGTGAGTTGTTCACACAGACGCTTGCCTCAAACCAGTTTGGTCACCTTGATCTCAATGTCATATTTCATTACTTGAGTGATCCAACTTGCTCTCTTCTATTCAAATACTTATTTAAAAGTAAGTCCTTAATGCCAGCATGAGATACTAGCAGTTGAATTGTGTTATTTTAGACCAAGTGTCTGAACTTCTTTAAGCTCTTAATAAGAACAAGGACATTTTTTTCAATGAAATAGTATTTTACCTCTTAGTCCTCCAAGCTCTGACTGAAGAAGGCTATTGGTTGTTCTGAACCTTCCTTGTTGGGCTGGACCAAGATGGATGAGATGGTGTCTAACCCTCCAAAGCATATAGCATGAAGTCTTTTGAGAAGTCTGGGTTAACAAGAGTTGGAGCCTGTGATATTGCAAAATTGATGGCCTCAAAACTCTCTTTGCCTTCTACTGTCCATTTAAATGCAAGACTCTTATTCAACATCATTGTTAAAGGATTCACAAGAGTAGTAAAATCAGGTACAAACCCACGAACAAATTTTATCCTCCCCAAGAAGCTTTGGAGAGAATTTTTGTGTTGTGGCAATGGAAGTGTTCGGATGGTTTCAACCCTTTCAAGATCAATTGTCAATCCCTCTCTTGAGACAATTTGTGACCAACAATTTCCCTTCATGAGCCAGAAAAACAAACATTTTTGGGTTTAATGACACCCTGAACCTTCTACATCTCTGAAATACTTGTCTAAGGTGAAAGAGATGGTCTACAACATTCTTTGAGAAGACAGTGATATCATCAAGATACACCAGGACTATGTTGTTAATTAAGCATTTGAATGCCATGTCCATAGCTCGCTGAAATGTTGCTCTGGCATTTGACAGTCTAAATGGCATCTTTCTTATAAGAATATGTTCCCCATTTGGTGGTGAATGTTGTCTTGAACTAATCCTCCTCTTTCACCATTATCTGGTTATAGCTTGAATATCCACCTAGCAATGAAAACCTCTCAGATCCAGCTACAACCTGTAGGATCTATTCCATTGATGGAAGTGGATAGTGATCTTTTAGTGATTCTCTATTCAGATCACGAAAGTCCACACATAGCCTGATTTCTCCATTTTTCTTTCTCATAGGTACCAAGTTAGTAACCCAACTTGAGTGTTTGATGGGGAAGATGATGTTGGCCTCAATTAGCTTGTTCAATTCTTTCCTTAGGAGAGGCTCAATGTGGGGATTTATTAGCCTTTGCTTCTATCTGAAAGGCTTAGCTCCTGGATCCAACTCGATGGTGTGTTTTTCCATCCTTGGGTTAAAACCTCTTAAATATTTGTAAGTCTAGGAAAAGACATCTGGGAATTCTTGACAAAGTTGAATAAACTCTGATTTTTCTTCTTGAGTGCTTACCTTGCCAATCTGCAACGTTTTTCCTTCTTCTATAAAAATGGGTTCTGAATCTTCACCCTTTATCTGAATATTTGCATTCTCCTTTCGGAATTGGTCATTTGGGTTGAAGATTGATTCCAAAGTGACAAGACCCTTTGGTAGTTTGTTAGTCCTTAACTATACTACTTGATCACCATATTGCTGCTCCAGTTTATCTTGGTTCATGGAGGAGAACTCAACTTCTTCTTATAGAAAGTTGACAATTTGTTGATCATTTTCAAAAAATTTCCAATTTGTGTTGTTGTTTTGGGACAATTGGCTTTACAACTAGCTTGGTATGGGGTGTGAGATATATCATTATTGATATTCTCCACAACGTCAAATTCTACCCCAGCTGCTGCCAGTATGTCTGTTGCTTCATTCTTCTTCCTTGGGATGGAGTTGATGTTGAATGCCTCAAAATCCTCAATGAGGTCCCATACCCAGTTCTTGTAACTCTTTAACAGGTCATTTTGGAAGCCTTTTTTCCTCAGACCCGATTAGCAACTAGTTCAATGTCACCAAACACCTGCAAGTTCTTGATTCCTCGTTTCCTTATCTAATGCAGTCCATGGACCAAAGCATCATACTCTTTTATATTGTTTGAACAGGAAAATTGTAAACAGAAAGTTGGGTAGTATTTCATACCATGGGGGGACACAAGCATAGCTCCTCGTATGGATCCTTGCCTACTTCTTGAGTCATCAAAGAATAACTTCCATACTTCATTATCATCTTTGTGGTCGGGCTTAATGATGTCAGGAAGAGGATGATTTTACTCATGCAAACAATAGAATCCTAGCTCAGATTCCTCCATCTCTTTATAGGGGTCAAAAGCATGTCTCTTGTTCACCCATTCATCAAGGGTCAATTCTAGGATACACCCCACCCTTGTATTTTCTTCAAAAGTGCTTAGGAGATCCTCTTGATCAAAGGCTGAACAATTGGAATTGATCGAGCTGGGTACATAAGAATCAATATGGTAATTTGTAATGGGCTCAGATATAATTGTAGCCTTATCTCCATACCTTGTTCTAAAGAGCATGTGTCACCAATGAGCATACAAATAGCCTCCAATCTTAGTAGTGAATTCTCTCGAAAAACACAAGGAAAAATGTGGTTATAGGTCTATGACTGATATGTTTTGTAGCACAATCACATTGGGGCAGGCATGCAGTGTGAGGCTCAAATATTTGATGAATCCAACAGTTGTCACTATTATCCCATTCAATTGCACTACCCCCTTTGGAGATGACTTCATATTGAAGTCCCAGCTGATCGGATATTTGCTTTGGCATTACAGAGCTACTTGCCCCCAAATCAATCATGCAATTATGTACCAATTTGTCCCCAATGATCAATGAAACATAGAATGGAGGAGGTTTCAGATTCTTACCTTGTTTTCCTCCATAATTTCCCGCAGTCTGAGTTGCATTAGTAAACACTCTCTCTTGCTGGTTAGGGGGTTGATTTGAGCTTGACCAATTGGCCATAGTAGTCTATAACAGATCTCTTTGTCCTAGAATGGCCAATGACTCCCACATTGAAATGTTCACATTTGTTTAATGATATTAAATGAGCTATCCTTTTTCTGCCCCTTTCTTGGTACATTTTTCTCTTGCACATGGGTCATTACAACTAGTGTCTGAGTGGGTGTGGAAGGTGGCTTGGACTGGCTCTGCATACTGGAAATTACATTCTGAGTGCCAATACCTTGTGGGTAATGTAGGGTTGAGGATTACCTGAGTTTGGTGATTTTCCCTCTCCAATATTTCTTTTCTTGGACCATGTATTGACAGCTACACTTTGGGAAGGGGCTTGATTCATACCATAGAAATATTCAACTTGCCAATTGACAAGCATAGTCTCACTTGGAGATGCCTCTTGTTGAACTCCTTGCTGCTGATTTTCTTCTTGGCTAGACTCTTATGACACACCAATGGTTTGTACCATCAAGGCCTGTTTTAGTGGACCTTTAAAGCACATTGATTGGTTATGTGGTTGTTTGAATGGGAAAAACCAATCATATTCTTAGGCCATGTTGTTTTGTGCTAGACCCAATGCCTTTGATGTTGAAGCTGTGTTTGGATCATATGACCTGAAAGGTCTAGCAACTTGAGGTTGTCCTTGGCTTTGGTTTTGATTTGCAGCCTAATCTGGTGGCCTATTTTGATGTTATGGGGTCTAACCTGATACTGAGCTTGAGGCTGACATGGCCTAGAACTATGAGCTTGTTGCCTCTTTATACTTACTAACTCATTCCCTAGGTTTTGCAGCTATTTCATAACTTCTTGAAGTGCTTTTGAGGTACTAGAAGATGAGGTAGGGGCTTCAGCTAAAATCTGATTCCTAGGAGTATATATAGGAGCCAATGTGGGTGTCTGAATAGCGCTTGAGGCTGATAGTTCTGGGTATAGAGGCATGGGTGGCCTAGGAACAAGTTTTCTAGCTTGAATTAAACAATTTTCAACTCTTATTGAAATGCTATAGGCTGCAGGAAAGGTTGTCCCTCCCATTGATTGGATCATTAAAGCAATATTAGAATTTAGAGCTCTAAGAAAGTATAAGAAGGCACCTTCATCTGTGCGCTTTACAGCCACTGGAATCCTATCACATGTAATTTGAAATCTATCAACTACTCAATAGGAGCCCTCTAGATTGTTGTCAGTTTCTCCAACAAGGATAGATTATCTCCCTTTTCTTCAAAATGGTCATGAAGAGCTCTACACAGATGGTCCCAAGTTTGAATAGAGCCTGTTGTTAGACTCCATAACCATTGTGAAGCTTTACCCTTGAGTGAAGAGGCTAGTAACTTGACTGGAATTTCCATCTCAGTGATCTCATGGATTACATAGAAATTTGCAATGTCTTGAATGTGGTCACTAGGAGAAGTGTGGTTCTCTCCAGTGAAATATGGGATGCTCTTTAATGCTGCCACTAGGACTAGATTTTTTGCATTAAGGGCGAGTGGGATGCTGTCAGTGAAATTGACATAAGGATTTGGATGTGCCATCTTGATTGGCCTGAGAACCCTTGTGGGTTGAATGAACAACCTATTAGGAGGAGGTGTTGACAAGGTTTTGTTTGGTGGAGATTGAAACCTTTGGGCTCTTCTCCTTCTTCTCCCTCTATCCAGGGACAAGTGTAGATAGACAAATAGTCCCTCCTCTCTGGTTCTTGACCTTGTTTGTATTCTTCTCATGAACTTGATAATCTTGGACTGTTGAAACCGGTATATTTTGTCCCTTTTGGAGTTTTTAGATGTGTAAATTTCAGAGCTTCTTAAAAGATAAAACTTGCAACAAGTGCACATAAATCTTGTTGTAATAAAAAATGAATACCTCTTGCTCCCACCAAGCATTCCAAAAATATTAGTGTAGAATCGTAGCACCCTTGAATGTCTGCATCCAGATTGGTTAAGAATATTAGTGTGATTGCATAACATGGAGCATCTCTCAAAGTGTGGGACCTTGTGAGTTGAGAGAGCTCTCCAGATTAAGGTCGGTTCCTATTCCTCTGTTCAGGTGCATACAAATAAATTACATAGTATCTATTCTAAATCTACTCTATTCTACCAAGGAGATAGGGTTGAGGAGATGCAAGAAAATAAAATAAGCTAACGAGGTGATGCACCAAAGGAATGTTATACCATCATTTTGAATTTTAACACAGACCATGGAAATACAATATAAACATGATGCACAGATGACCAAATTGTAATAAGAGATCAGAGAGACAACAACGAATACATGATAGGGTCGAGAATCATCCAAATATATATATATATATTATTACTCAGGAGTCGATACAATATATTGTAGTGACCAAGAAGAAAAAAATACATTACAACCCAAATGAGAGGTTAGGAAAGCTCCAAAAATCCTCTTGCAAGCAAAAGAAGAAGGGAGGGCACAAAACAAAAATGCCCAGCCTTTTACAATGAGCCCTAACCCTTCATTTATAGATTCAACACAGAGAGAAGAAGGAGAGAGAAGTGGGAAAATTAATTCAAATCTCAGCTACCGTCCATTAATGCTCGTACAAATCTACCCCAAATATGTCATGTCTGCATCGATTTCCTATTCGGAACATTGAAGGAGGAAGAATGAAAAATCAGATCAAATCCGATCTGGTTTTTGGAGCAAATAGATATTGTATTAATAACATGAAGACATTTTTTTCATTTTTCACCCACTTAGCTTCTTCAAAATTAAAGTTTCATATCTCCATGACATGGACGAGGTTGAGATCTTTCCAATGGTGCCAAATTTGTCAGATTTTGAGCACTGAGTCAAAAGATGTGCTCATTTGAAAATTTGAGTCAAGCCTTTACAAAATGGTGGGAACCAATTATCAAAATGGGCCTTTTGAAAATGGATACGTGGAGGGCTGGCATGTGTTTGGGAACCGCTTTTAGATTTTTCTTTCAAAGTTGTGTCGGGCCGACATGTGGCATCTTCTGCGGATTTCTTAGTTTCCTCATGTTTTGACTAAGTCCTTTTACTCGGCCGGACCATACATCTAACCAGGGACACGTGGAGGCTTGACACTTGTTTGGAAACCCACCCCAAGTTTTACTTTTGAAGTAGTGTCATGCTGACACTTGGTTCCCTCCACTGGTGTATCTCTTCTTTGACTATTCAACCCCAACACTATCCCCTTTTTCAGACCTGGGACACGTGGAAGGTCCGCGCTCATTTGGAAACCCGCTCAAGATTTTAAATTTGAAGGAGCGTTGGGTTGACACGTGGAAGCCTCCGCAGGCTCTTCGACTTTTCAATGACCGCTCTTAATTTTTTAGGCCCTAAACACATGGAAGCTCCGTACCTGTCTGGGAATTACCTTTTCCTTTTCCCCTTGAAGGTGCGTCATTTGAACACATGGAGGCTTCCGCCAGTCCGCTATACTTAATCGTTTTGGGCCCAAAATTCACCTTTTTTTAACTCTAGAACACGTAGAATCCTGACACATTTTTGGATCTGCCATTTTGGATTCAATATTTGTAGGAATGCCATTTGAACACTTGGCAACTTCAGCTAACACTCTATACTTAGCCAAATTTGGGACTCGTTCTGAGTCATTTGCAGAGCTCGAAGACTTCGATATTTCTCTGTTTCTTTACCTTATGGCTTCTGGATTTCTTTGGCATTGCTTTCCTCCTTCCCTGACCCTGCTTCTCCATTATAGAGCCCTCCTGCAACCTATTTGCTGGATTTCAAGTGTGTATTCATGTGATAGAGCCTTCTCTTGGATTTCTTCCTCGATGGGGTCGTGTTTGATCAATTTTGTAGGGGAATAAAATATAGATAACACTAGGTTCTTCCATTTGATCAAATTCCTTGTCTACTTCAATTTGCTTCAAGAATTCATCTTTGGTAGGAGGCTTCCTATAGAGTTTTAGCCTGTGTCCATTGACCAAAAGTTTCCTTCTGCTGCCATCATTGGGAAGTAGCTAAATAGAGCCATTTTCATATATCTTCTCAATCTGATAAGGTCCTAACCACCTAGTTCTCAACTTGCTTTTGAATTACTTGTACTTGGAATCAAATAGTAATGTCCAATATCCTACCCTTAATTGCATTTCCTTGATATGTGTATCATGTCACTACTTTCTTCGGTCTTGGATTATCTCTGTTTGTTGAAGTTCTTCTAATCTCAGCTAATCCAATTCACTGAGTTGTATAATTCTTTCCTTTTTTTTTGTATCCAATTCAATACCCGATTTGTCTTATTTCTTCAATGGGTAACAAGGGATTCTTCCCATAGACTAACTAATATGGTGAGAACCTTGTTCTAGTTTTCTAAGTTGTGTTATAAACCTAGATAGCCTCATGTATCCTCTTCACCCAATCTCTTCTACTTGCTTCAACTACTTTTGTGAGAATTTTTTCGAATTTCCTGTTTGTCACTTCTACTTGTCCATTTGATTGTGGGTGATAGGGAGATCACTTCTTATGATTAATATGATAGTGCATTGTGAAGGCATGGATCATATTGTACATGAACTATAGACCTTGGTTTGAAACTATACTTCTTGGTTCACCAAACTTTATCATGATTTTTTGTCAAAGGAAATCAACAACTACATCTTCATTAGCATTTGTTAAAACCCACACCTCTGCCCACTTTATTACATAATCATTACATACAAGAATGTTCTTTTTTCCTTGTGAAAGAGGACTAAAAGGGCCATCAAAATATGGCCCCTAACTTTCAAATGGTTCAATCACTACTTGAGGTTGTAAAGGCATTTCACTAGTGAAAGTTTTTTGTCCCATCCTTAGACAAGGATCACACTGCTTGATGTATTTCTTCACATCTTTATACAAATATGGCCAATAATAGATAGTAGTATTTTGTGGGTTGTTCTTTTCATTGAAAAGTGTCCTCCTCTTGGTTCATCATGACATGCCCTAAGTATGTCAAAGAATTCATCTTCTCTCACACACCTACGTAAAACCAAATCAGGACCACATTTAAATAACATTCCATTTAACCATTTAAATTGTGGATTGGTTTTGATTAATCTTTTCATTTGTTTCTTAGTAAAAGGAGGAAACTTCCCTGTTGCAAGATAATTTTCCATATAATTAAACCATGGTGTATCGACTGAAATAACAAATAATTGTTCATGTGAAAAGTTATCCTTTACTGGATCTTTCTCTCCTGTACTGGTTAATCTTGATAAGAAATCAGCTACCACTTTAGATTTCCCTGGGTTATCCATAATGGTAATATAAAATTCTTGTAAAAGTAATAACCATCTAATTATCCTACCTCCAACCACTGGTTTGTTCATTAAGTATCTAATTGCTGAGTGATCTGTATGTACAAATATTTTGTACCCTGTAATATACTGTCTAAACTTATTAATTGTATAAATCACAGCAAGAAATTCTTTTTCAGTGGTGGTGTAATTTCTTTCAGTAGGAGTAAGATTTTTACTAAGGTAGTAAATAACATACATTTTCCCTTCTTCATCTTTCTGTCCCAAAACTACACCAATTGAGTTATTCAAGGCATATGTTTGGATGTGAAAGGGTTTTTCCCTATTAGGTCCTCTTAATATTGGGGAAGTGATTAATTTTTCTTTAATCTCTTAAAAATCATGTTGACACTTTTCATATTAATGAAATTCACAATCCTTGGTAAGCAAACCAAACATGGGGTCAACAATTTTACTAAAATCTTTGATAAAACGCCTATCGTATTCAGCATGTTCTAAGAATGACTTGATATCCGTGGGGGTTTGAGGAACAGGTAAGTCTGAAATAATCATGATTTTGTCTTGGTCAACTTGAATTCCTCTTTTTGAAATGTGGTGTCCTAGTACAATTCCCTCATCAACCATCATCAAACATTTCCCATGACTAAGAGAAAAATGGTGTTGCTCACATCTTGTTAATATTCTATCCAAAATTTTCAAGGCATCATCGAATGTTTCTTCATGCATAGTAAAATTATCCATGTATACCTCCACACAATCATTGGTTAGATCTGCAAAAATTTCTAGTACAACCCTCTGGAAGGTTATTGGAGCATTACATAGTCCAAATGGCAATACCCTATAGGCAAAGGTCCCCCATGGACAAGTAAAGGTATTTTTTTCTTGATCTTCAGTATCCACCTTGATTTGATTATATCCACTAAAGCCAACCAGGAAGGAAAAGTATTGTTTACCAAAAAGGTTGTCTAAAACTTGAACTATGAATGGTAAGGGAAAATACTCTCTAAGTCTAGATTTTTCCAATTCCGTAATCAACATAAATTCTCTATTTTCCATTATTTTTAGGCACAATAACAAGAGGATACATCCAATGACTATCTAAGATGGGGTAGATAAAGCCTAATTGTAATAGATTTTCAATTTCCTGCTTGACTATGTCCCTCAAAGCTGGGTTGATCCTTCTCTTAGGTTTCCTAACTGGTTTAACATTTTTAGTATAAATTTGATGGGTACAAATACTTGGATGGATTCCTTTCATGTATTTATAGTACCAAGCAAAAACTATAGTATGACCTTTCAAGACATCAAACGATTTAGCTTCTTGATCATTTTCCAACCAGTTTATGTTCAAAAAATTTCCTAGTTGAATCTCAACTGTTTGGTTTCAGTGTGTGATGAACTAATTTGTTGAAAAGGTTCCATTAGAATGTTTAGTTGACATGAATGTGGTAACAACATATGATATGTAATTTAATGTCTCTAAAGTTCCCTTGAGAAAGAATACTCGATAAAGGATAGTAGGCAGAGTTATGATACTTATCTTGTCATTGGTCAAACTCCTCATCACTGATGTTTTCCAAACATTCCTTACTATTCCCTGATATCTTTGAGACTAAATCTACTAATTCTGTAGGTATTTATCCCCCTCCCGAAGAGAAATCAGGTTCCTCCAGAGTCAAGTTATTTACATCTGCATGTAATTGTTGTGGTTCAGGAGATAATTATGAATGTTTTAGAACTAAGTATGAAGGTTCCAGAACTATCCCAAATTGTCCCAAAGATAATTGGTGATCATTCAATGGATGATTAATCATATTTTCTACCTCCCATACATGATCCTGTAATGTTATCATAGCCAAAGAAGACAAATTTTTTTTATTAGTATCAAGATCATCAACACATAATTATTTTTTATTATCAATAAAAGGTCGTGTAGAAGGATATAGGGAAATTTGCTTAGAATTATTACCATTGGAGATAGTAATATCACCTGATCTACAATCAATTAAAGAAGCAACTGTAGCTAACCATGGTTTGCCCAAAATAATGGGATAACTAAGTGTTTTACCTTCCGCCCGTAATATAAGGAAGTCCACTAGATACTCCCATGACTCCACCATAACCGCCACATCTTCACTGATCCCTTTTGGTTTTACTACTGACTAATATGTCATCTACAATATGGTGTTAGTAGGTTGTATACCTATCAATGGGTTTTCAAAGTGTCTAGTGTCATCACATTTATATCTACTCCCAAATCAACCAAAACATTATGTATATGTTTATTTCCTATAGAGATAGAAATAACAGGGCTTCTAGGATCCCCATATTTGGAAAGTAATAGTTTTCCTGCTAATAAATCAACAATTTTACCATATACCTTAATAGTCCTAGGGTACTTCTTCTTCCTTCCATGGCTTTTCAAACATAACATTTTTATTAATTTTTTTAATTCAGGAATGTCCTTGATTGTTTGCAATAATGGTATTTCAATATTTAGTTTCCTTAACTCCTGCACTAGTTCAGATTCCTTGTTCTCAATAACTTCCTTAAATATTTATAGAAATGGAGTTTCTATATAATTGTTATCTGACTACTTCTCTTTTCCTTTTTCATCAACCTTAGGAATAACTGAACTATGGGTTTTAGTTTCATCTAACATCTCAGTAATTATAATAGGTGGACTATTAATTATTTTTCCAGAGCTTGTTTGAATATCCTTAAAGTCCATGACATTAAGATCAACTGGTTTTTCATGCTTTGTTCCATAGAGAGGAGTTGTTTGTTTGTTTTTGGGATTAGCCACTGGTTGTGTTGGCATTTTTGTTTGAACCACATTTTTAGTTTGTGAATCTTATGCTGGAGAACCCATTATGGCCTATTGATGTTGGTTGGAATATTTTTTCCCTTGAGCATAATTATTAGGGTTCCACCTAGGTTGTGACGAAGTATAATGGTTACCTTGACTAGACCATGGTTGTTGGTGTCCTTGAGCATACCAAGCTTGTCCTACCCAATCTTGGGGATTCCATGTTGGTTGAGGGGTTCAAGGTGGTTTCCCCAATTTTGTGGTATTGTTTGAGCCACCCATGGCATCATCCAAGGATTAGGAATAGATCTTAGTATGAACTTCCCCTGGCTAGGTTTTCTTCGGAAAATTTTTACTTCTTCTATAGTGGATGAAGTGTTGGTTTGTTTAAGCTGATTTTCTATGAATGGAAGAAGATAACAAGCATTAAATTTGTGTTCCATAGATTCATAAATAATAAATTTCTATTTTATCCAAAGGTCAATCTATTATTGCATGCTTCTTTCTGCAACTAGGATAGTACATAGCTAATGGTTCAATATTAGCATTTGCTTGTGCTTTTAATCCATCCATGGTAGAAGTTAATTGAACTAGGATATCTGTTTTAAAATTTTTTAGTTCATCCATAAGTTTTTTCATGTCTTGATTCGCACCTTTCACAATTTTTCCTTCCCTAGGTCCACCCCTTGTTCTTGAATAACTTCTATAAAGGTCTTTAATATCATTCATTCTCAATTGATTGATGTTTCCACCTCCCATTAAATTAAGGGCTTCCCTAGATTCATCTTCCCAACCTTTGAGAAAAATGGTTTTGCATATCACTTCTTGAAGTACAAATCCACACCTTTTACTTACAAAGAGGAATCTATCTAAATAATCTTCCATATTTTCATCCTCTTCCTATTTGATCCTACAAAATTATTCCTTCCTATTTCTCCCCCTAAAATAGTCCTGATATTTGTCTAGGAATGTAGTTTCCATTTTCCCCAAGTGGTAATAGAATTGAATGTTCATCCCATAAGTCACCTCATTGTTGAATCTTTCAGAGTAGATGAGAACAACTTGAGTTTTTTAGTTTCTATTTTGTAGTCATAGGTCTGACACAATACTTTAAATTCAAACAAAATTGATCAGGGTCCTCAGATGTCATCCCTCTAAATGTGGGCAAGTGTGCAGGTGAAATATTATTCATAGGTGTATCATCATCCTCTAACTGAATTAGATAAGTAAAGGTCTTATCAATTTCTCTTTCAGCTTTTCTTGTCATTTTTGTAGTATCTTCTAGGTCTTTTTCCCAATCGATGTGGTATATGATCTGCTTTGACAAAGGTCAGAAATAAGGTATAGGAGGTTGACTTCTCAATTGAGGATAAAAAATTCTTCTAAGTGGATCTTGGGATATAATCCTTCTCCTAAAAGTTCCACTTCCTTCTAGTGATTGATCCAAAAATTCCAATGGTGGAAGTTCTGCTTCTTGTCTAACTAGGGACAATGGTGCTTCTAATTCCCGCTCAACTTCCTTATTTGAACTAGAGGATGTTGATAATTCTTGTTGAAATATTTTTGGGAGTAATCTACCCTTTGAGTCTCTTGGTCTACTCATAAATTTTATGATAACATAGGGAAGATTTTTCAATTACTAGATGTATGATTGTTTTTCCTTATTGATACCTAATCAAACAATTCTAACTAGTGTGTCCCCAAAAATAGTGCCAAAAATGATGGGTGTCATTATTACCTTCATTTAATCAACTCATGGTTTATTTCATATTCAAACCAGGGGTGTGTCTGAAGCTATATGAAACAAGAAGAATCTTAGTGAACTAGTAATTGATTGTATATATTTATTATTTTTATTTTCTGGGGGGTTTAAAAGTGTCTTTAAGATTTCTTGGCCAAAGCCTTATTAAAGCTAAACAATAAGAAACTTGATGAAATAAAAACACATTGCTGAAATAAATAAATCTTTGTAAAACGGAACACACTACTCAAAATAAATATACATTACAGAATCAAACACACTGCTTGGAAATAAACACACATTGTATAATTAAACAAATTACTGGAAATAAATATACTTTACAAAATGAAACATGCTGCTAGAAATAAACATAATTTTGAAAGATTTCTTAAAATTCTTTTGAGGAAATAGAAATGTACATTAAAACACCTGCACGAATGATAAATAACTTATATAATAGATTTTAATTTAAGAATCAAAAGTACTTACAGAACTACTAATTAACAACTTTACACAAATTACTTGAAGATATAAATACCAATAAAATAAAGGATCATGTTTCTTGGAGGAGTGGGCCCTTGCTGCAACTTGAATAAGAAGTTGACAAAGTATGATACTCTCAAAATGAAATGGCTATATTATTATTGAATTGTTCTGTCTTACAAAACTTAACTGTATATGCGTCTGTATATTTATATAATCCTTTTTATGTATCTTTAGGTCTTTATATATCATATTTTATTTCTAGGTTTTTTTGGTCTTTTAGTTTTCTCAAATATTGTAGCATATTTTAGATGCATTATTGAAATAAGTTTTGAGTCATTTCTTATTTTCAGGTTCGCTTTATTTTCATTCTAAATCTTTTGGTTCATAAAGATTACAGTTTTTGAATATGTTAAATTTAACTTGAATCCTACAACTCTATCCACGTTACTAGTTTTTGCTTATAGATCCCATTGCACTCATATTTTTATGCCTCCAACAACTTTCACATTTCATCACTAATAATTGTGATTCAAATGTCATAATATGCCATTTTCGTAGTGTTTTACCTTCTCTTTCGCACAATTTTTTTCTTCTTTCTTACCCAATGTTGGTTCATTCTAAATGTGTAGTGGTTGTTTTGAGTTGTGTGATTGAAATAACTATTAGAAACGAGTTCTATTTTCACTCCACTTATTTTTTGGTTCATATATTCTAGTGGTCTATTGATGTTAATTTATTTCATTTAAAAATTTGTAATGCTTTAATATTACAAAGATGGTTTAAGATTTACTGTAAATGTATTGTAAAATCCATAATGTACTGAAACTTTGTATTGGTTATTAATTGTGAACCCATTTCCTTTCCTTTCTTATTTGTTGTTGGTACACCATAGAGGTTATGTCGGTTATTTTAAGTTAATTGATTGAAACTCTTACAAGCTCCTCCACTTTATTAGTTTTAACTTACAAGGTTACACTGGGATCTATAAGATGAAACTACTAAATTAAAGTGGAATGAAATCATGTAATGCATATATATATATATATAGGATGAAATTGTATACACCTAAATAACCCCATTTACTAAATTATCCCTTCATCACATATAAAACTATAAAATTCCACATATCACATTTATCATTATTAATTTCCCTAACCCATCATCTAATCCCATCTTTACATATTTAGGAATTTAACATTCCTAGCTAGTTACTTACCCACCTACTTACAACTTATCCTAAAAATCCTCAAAATAATCACCATCATTATTCTAACCTAATCCTATCTTAAAACCTAAGCAAATTCCAAAGCTATTTATCTCTATAATATTCTACATCTTGAATCTTCCATCACCCTCCAATGAATTTTAAATTCATGAAAATCTTTCACAATCTCTAGAATCCTCTAAATCTATAATATTCCAAATCCCTCAACAATGTTTACCATTGATCTCAATATCTCATAGATTCATCCTAGCCATTGAATCCCCCAACCTCCATCTATAAAGTAAATTCTCCACCACGTTGGATAGGAACTAACAATTCAAGCATTAAAACTCTTTCTAATTCATCAATCATCCATAATCATTTATCATCAAGCAATCAATCCAATATTTCAAGGGGAGGTGCTTCCCAAGTTCATGCATAAATTCCATGTTGAAGAAACCAACAAGTAATCATGCTTGAGAAAATCCAAAAATAAATGGAAGGACCGTTATCTTTGGTAACTAGTGTGTCTGTAAACATGTACTTACCTTATCTTTTCACAATTTTACTATGTCACTTTTAATGCCCACAATTTCAACATACCAAAACCATGTCAAACCTCATTAATTACTTAGGAAAACTACAGGAAAATTTTTAAAGGCTTGCAAGGGTGATAAACATTAGCTACAATCAATTAACTTCCCGTTAAAATTTCTACACATTCATAAGGTATTCGAAATTAAATTAATAATTAATTATTATTAATCAATCTCCGAAATTGTTTCGGAATTTTGATCCTCTTCTAAGGTTTCCATTAATTTTTATTTAATAATATTGGCTAATTAAACTTGTTATTTAACCCATTAAAATCCTCTTAATTTTGCAAGAATCGTCTCCTAAGTTGGATTAAAATTTATTCCCCATAATAACTTTAACATCCATTTCCATCATTTAGTATTTTAACTATACATTTTAATTCTAAATTAATTAATCCTTTTATATTATTGTCTAAATATTCATGCATAATGTCATTTATTTAATTATTGATCCATAATAAAAGGGTCACGACTTACTTTAACTCACTAATGCACTAGGTGGTCCCATTCACTAAATACCCATAACTTTTATTTAAAACTCAATCCCATAAAAATTGTTATTATGTAAAACATTGTAGGGTTAAATCTCTACCCTAGAATTTAATCATTTAAAACTATTAGATCTAGGGTTTCCCTAAAAATACCTAAATATCCTTATGATTTCCATTTATTCACTTTTTTTCCCCTAACCTCCCTCATTTGAACTTGCAGGTTTGAAGGGAGGAGAAGGAGGAAACCATGAAAGCTTGGGGAAGCTCCTATGGAGATTTATTGTTATTTTCTTTTGTATTAAGCTTTGGTATACTCAAAATTGTAATATATTTAAATATGTATTTTTTTTAGATGAAGGTAAAGATACTTTTTGGGGGGGGGGACCAAAAAAACTGCTTACAAATGAGAAAAGATAGAGCATTGAGGATCCAAAGAAGCAACCTCTACCAATAGCTAAATAAGATACACACACACTTACAAAATTTTTTTAAACCATCTTATCCTTGAGCTCAATACCACGGGATCTCAAATGCATTTTGAGAGGGAATTTAACATTTTTTCTTTTCTTCTTATTCCCCACAGTGATCCAACCTACATTAATATTAGGATTAACATTTTCTATAGAAAGAATTAGGATGGCAAGTTCAAGATGCTTCGAGTGCTCAAACGAATGCAGATCATCAACAACAATGCCAAGAGTGGTTGTGGCTACCACAACGGACGAAACAGGAACATCACCCTCATATTTCTTCTCAGAAACCGTGTGTTGAACCTCTCCTTCTTCAGACTTAGAGTCCTCTAAAGAAACATCATGATCACTCCCCACCACCAATATATTGGGCTGGGAATATCTCCACCAAGAAACCTTAGCATTCACTTTGTTTCTCATACTGGTATAATTTGAGGCTAAGGGACCCAAAGTAAAGTATTTCCTACATCTCAAGGGTACACCTTCATAGTCCAATGGTTGTGACTGGATTCTATCCAAGACCCTAAAATCTATAAAGGCTGGAAGGCCAGCTGAAGTATAAATATCTACCAGAATGCGGGCATATGTAGTGTGAGTGTAAAATTTAGTTTTGTTTTCAATATAAGGGCATTTCCTCAAAGCATTTCCAATACAACTAAGAATTTCATCCCCCCAAAATTGTAGCAGAATGTGGGGGTAGCCACACCTAGATTGGCTTGACATGAAAGGCTTCAGTGGTAGAGTTAAAAGGAGGGTATCATGGTTTCAAAAATAGGAGGTGACTCTGAAGTTCCCACAGCCTTGAAAAAATAGTATCCCTATCATCAAGCGACTTAAAAACTACAATAAAAAATCCCCTAGTACAAGGATATATGTCCACTCTACCTTCCATTAGGGGCTTCCATTATGAAGAGATCCAAGAGTGTATTTGTGGTAAACCCGGCCACTGTCCATTAAAGCAACAAATAAGTCCATGCTTGTTGAACTTGTGTTCTTCTTCAATCACCTACTCCCTGAAGGTAACTGAGGGGGAGTTTTTAGCTGAAGGTTTTTCACTCCCTTGTGCAATGCTGTAAATCCCCAATCTAGATATTTCAAATGTTGTGGGTTAGTCTTGGCCACCTTTAAGAAGGATTTCGACCCCCCACCATTTTTATCACCATGGATGGAAGGGGACACAAGTTCTTTCACAACATCAGGGGAAACGGGAATCTAATCTCCCCTAACTGCATTATCCACACAAACCTGAGCCTAGGGAGCGCCACCAACTCCACCGCCGCCATGAGGATGAGTAGAGGTGGCATAACCACCAAGTAGTGAAAAACCCAAGCCTCCACTACCACCAACGTCGCAACCAAGGTCTGGCCTGCCATACAAAGGTTGCAAATGATAAGAAGAAACACTTCCCACATCTAGCATCGTAATAGAGCCACTTCTGCTAACAAAGCCCTTATGGTCATTCCCAGAATACAATGGAACACTCCCAACAAAGGAAGGGGGTCCACCATCAAAACCAAATCATCTAGAACCACCATTGCAAACCCCAGAAGATGGATGCTCACCATCAAGGCCCATCACAAAAACCTTGGAGTCGCTGCCACAAGCCAGACCATCGCTACCAGGAAGAATAGGGTTAGAGATTTCAGGGAGGCTATGGAAGACATCTCTAGACATCCACTCCTTATAATTTATCGGTTACACTATTTAATCCATATGTATTTTAATATGTGTGTGTGTATGTGTGTGTATTTTAAATACATATTTAATTCTATTTAAATATGTATTTTAATATATATACTCTTCTTTCCTTTTTGTTGAATAATAATTTAATATACTCACATATTTAAGAGGAGGTGTGTGTGTGTGTGTGTGTGTGTGTGTATATATATATATATCACACACATGTTTATATTTATAAAATTTTGGTTTTGCTTAAGCGCAAGGTATTGGTTGGGGTTGACCTATAAGGGTACATGTTGGGGTCGACCCGTAAGGATTGGTTTTGAGTTCATTGGGGGTCGGCCCCCCACCTCCCAATTTATATTTAATAACATTTGGGTGGAGGGAGGCTCTCCCTACTCACCCCCACTTCATATTAAATTCAAACCCTTTTTGATTTATTTAAAAAAATTGTTTTAATACACAAAGTCCCACTTATTATTATTAATAGCTTTGTTTTTACTAAAACTACTACCCAGCCGATTACTCAAGTTTTTTTTAATATATTTGATTTTTTTTAATTTAACACACACACACACATTTCAGTTTTTTTTTGTTTTATTCTCAAGATTATATTTAGGAAATATGATTTATTTGTAGAACCAAATATAATAGAACATAAATATATATAGTTTATATAACTATATTTATAGTTGGAAGGTTGTTGAGTTTATTAATCATTTCACTTAAAAACAACAACAAATTAGGGAGGAGTTCTTTTTTTATTTCAAAATGAAATAAATATATATCCTTAGTTTGTTTTGTAAAATAATGTAAAATGCAACAACCAATAATGAATTCATACCCTTTTGCAACTTATTTAGAAGAGGATAAAAAAGTAGAAGCACAATTAAACATCACTCTTTTTTTGTATAAGAATTTGATGCGAAATAAGGAATTTTTCAATAGTGTAAAGTAATCCACATGGGCTTCAATATTACACCTAACATTTCAAATCATGTCCCCAATCATATCATATCTTTTCTTTTTTTCAAATCATGAGCCCCTCAGTCAAATCAACCCCTAATCATGTCCTATTAAGAAGGGTTACTTTTGCAAACCTCGGTTACTTGTTAACCCCCCAAATTTAACCCATATTCAAGCTATAAATATAACCCTTCTTCCCCCCCTCTTAAGGATAATACGAAAATTCAGAAAAAAGTCTTGAAGCTTTAAGGGTTGGAAATAAGAAGAAAATTTTGAAATAATTTTTAAAGTTGGGTTTTGAAGCCATGGAAAACCTCTAACATTTTAGCTGAGGATCTTATCAATCTCACCAACATGCAGTAATTCCCTACTCATTTTACTGGTCATACTATATTTCTCTACCTCTACATGTTATCTATTGTTCATTTTTTATTTCCATCTTTCTGACATGGGGGTTGCCATCCTCCAAGGGAGTTCACAACCTCTTAGAACTGCATTTTCTGGGTAGCCCCCCGCATATCTTGATATAATTATATATGTTTGAGTTTTTGTATTCATTATCACACATCTCTCTTATTGGCACTTGTAGATCTACATTTACATCGAAGGTAGTAAGCCCTCCATCATTTGAGGTTGTTGGTGGCTTCCAGTATTGACATTCACACCGCGCAAGAATGAATTTTCCTGTACAACACCTGCATCCTTTTGGAATTTCCCCCAATTTTTATTTGACCCCCTTTGACTACAAATTCCACTCATGTGAAAAATGCAAGTGGCATAGAGATGATAATGTGGAGAAAAAATAATTTGATAGCTTGATAGTGATTTTAATACCTAAAACTTAACTTCTAACATATCTCCATAAGGTGTTGGCTTGTTGCCTTCCACACCACACTCCTTATATTTTTGTAACGATTTGAAAGATTTGAATGTGTATTCTTTAAATTTTACTCCTAAAGCATATAGAGTTAGAATGTATATGGTTGAAAGCTCTTCCAATTGTTCTCAACTTACATCCAATGCATTCAACAGATTCCATGTTTTCATATTTGTTGCCTCATCACTAGATTATAATCCTTACGTCATCCAACCAAATTATATTTCATTAACTGATCAATTGAATTATGATCTTTAAACTGAAATGTTCCATTTTATGACCTTGTATGTCTTCTAGGATTGAAACACAACTGAGCCATGCGTACAAAAAATGATTTTCCTCTCATGCCAATTCTTTAAAAAATTATTATGCTAGTAGGACTTTCCTAATACGATTCTTTATAACTTTCCTTTACATGAATCGGGAAAATGAGAGGATAATGTTTTGTGTCGGTGATCATTATCAGAAAGTTTCATCAGCACTACAGATGATAGGAAATACTAATTTCTACCTTATTCACTTCATAAAAATTCTTTTCGCAATTATGCATGTAATCGATGACATGAGGAATAGTAAACTTAGAGGTTCAATGTAAAACATATGTATGTTTCAACATTCAAACATGTGTAAATTTCCCTTAAAACTATTCATCAACCAAACCTTACTTTCATACATATCTCTAAAGTATGTCTCCTTGACGACTACTTCTTAACACCCCCCTTTCTGCTTCACAGGATTGACACAAATGGCATGCACTACATGCATTCCTTGTTGTAAGAAAGGGGATTTTTGCATAGGTCATAGGTTCCCCCCATCCTGTTTCCACACCAATACACTTCTCATTTTCTAATCTCCTTCTTCATACCCCCTCTTCCTCCTCTAATGCTCATCTCCCTTAATTTTATCTTCTTCAACACATCCCCTTCGGCATTTCCATCACACTTTTCACGTGTGATTGCTAGTTAAAATACCTACAAAAAATTTCTAAATTAAGGAAAAGAATAAAAATAATTTGCATATTAGGAAATGATAGTGCACAATTACGTGTCATGGTTCCAAGATGCCATCTTTTTAGAACTGCGTTGGTTTAACAAGTCGAGCGTTTAAGTGCAGATGTAGAAAAGAAAATGAAATGAAAGGATACATTGAAACTAGTTTAATTGTGCATTAAAATACATGCCATTACTAGTCACACAGTTTAAATAATGACATCTGGATCTAGGGTTTTTTCAAATAAATAATGCTAATTTATTTTATATTCATGTGAACTGTCCCATATAACTAATTCAATTCCCTTTAGGTATTGATATATAGAAACAAAAAAAAATAAAAATTATTTACATTGTATTACAATTTTATTCTAGGATTGAAATTGTGTTTATGAACATTCAAAGTCAATATTATGAATGAAGAGGGGAATAGTGCACTAGTAGGTAGAACACAATAACACTACTGACATGTAGAGTGAACTGGAAAACCACTACATGGGTTGCCAAATGTGAAATAAGTTATATTTCGCACTGAATTGCTATCAATAATGACAACCATTCGGTAGTTTACTAAGGCTGGTAGAGACAATGCTAAATTGTAATTTGTAATGATTCCTCTATAAATAAATTTTAAAAATTTATATTTCGCAACTACTCGGCAGTTATGCATGTATGTTAAATGTGGGAGAGTTGATTTGGACATGTTTTATAAGATGTCCCAATAAGTTAATTTTTTAATCCAGATGTTTGAATTAAAATGTCTTATCAAAAAAATTATTGGGACATGTTTGACAAAATGACTAACATGAATTTAAAAAATATATAATAGAAATTTTATTAGTAGGTATATATTTGGTAAATTAGGTTTTTTTGTTGAATCAGTATGAGGAAATTTCTTTTACATTTTTTTGGTCAAAATTTTAGATATGAAATTTTAGTGTATGTAAAAGTTTGACAAAAAAATTTAAAAGAAATTTGTTATAGATTTGTTTGAAAAAATATTTAGATGAATATTTTGTTAAATTTTTTAAAATGAAATTGGATTGTATTTAAAATTTTGACAAAAATGTTAAAAATAAATTATGTAGATATGTTTGACAAAATATTATCTAATAATATTGGGGTATATTTCACAATTTTTTTAAATAAAATTTCCTTTGTACAATTATTTATATGTGGTTATTCTTGACTATACACATTTCTATTGATTTATTTTATTTTATTTTTAGAAATTTCTATTTTTTCATATTTAGAAGACCAAAACTTATAATTATTGTTTATTATGTATATAAAATTGAATATATCTAATTATAGTTATTATTCATTATGGAAAACAATTTTTTTTATGAAAAATGTCTTATATTATATTAATGCAATAAGATACAAGATAGCTTTCAACAAAAAAGAGGGTGGTATGAGAGAACACCCCAAAACCATGAACAAGCTAGGCCAAGCCTAGAACATCAAAATTCAAACTAGGTCGTGCCTAGGAAATTACAACAAAACAAAAAGTATCACCCTAGAAAAAAAAAAGGCACTATCAAGAAGTAGCTGCAAATCATGCCCAAGGCAGGTGGATCCTGATCATCTGACCACCCCCAAACTAGGTAGATCTTTGCCAACATCTATAATCTTCGAGCCAGCAGCAAGTTCTTCCTCAGGGTCCAATTTCCCGTGCATAAGAATGGCAAGGTTGAGGCAAGGGAAGTTTCTAGATTATGGCAGGGGTGACGGTGGGTGCTAAGAGGCCTGGTGTGAAGTAACAACAGAAAGAGATCCCTAACCCTATTATTGAGATGATGAATGCGGAGGAGAACCCCACCTATGTTGACGAGGTGACGAGCCCCATCCCTGATGGTGATCCGATGAGTGTGGTGGGGATCCCTAACCACAGCGGTGCACAAGTGAATGACTATGCCAATGTATCGACCTTGGAGAGTGATGGGTGTGACTGAAAGCTCGACGCTAGGATTGACTGCGTCGGTTACCACAGGATGAAGGTGAGAAGAACCTAGTGAAAGATTGATGCACTCGAGAAATATTTCATGAGGACCCCCCCCTAGTGGCGTAGTAGAGAATGGAGGTGGTCCACCTCCAGTTTTTTTGCTTGAACTTGAATCTGTAGAAGTACATTAGAGATCACCATATATTTATTATAAATCAAGAAAGATTGATCAACTGCAATATTAACAATGAAAAAATCATTTCTTTCTTTCCATATCGAAAATAAAATCTCCCCTTTGAAAACATGTCAAATCTGGATAAACATAAGTAGAAGTTTGGAATCATCTCCCAAGAGGATATGTTGCTAAGTGAAACAGTGGGGCCGTGAGGGAAAGAAAAAAGAATGGATCTAGTTCCAGGAAATTTGAGCTTTGGGGAAAAACCAGAATACATTCAAAATCATTTTTAGATGCCCACAGAAGGGGAACTTGGGAGCCAAAATCCCAATTTGAACAAGATGAGCCCCGATAGGAAGGCCTTGGTGTAGAATACACCAAAGAAAATGAGCAATTTTGGGCTCCACACATATAGTCCAAACAATCTCAAATCATCTACCCCATGTAGACAGAGTGGCATGAATTTCCCAACAAGTATTAAGTTTGTCCACCATGGGAAAATGGGGTGAGAGCCATCGATAGCCTTTGTTGGCTTTGTACTTACAGAAATGAGTATCAACATACCACTTCCATTCTGGACACCAAGGTCAAGAGGAATGCACAACAATCTTATGCAACATGTGATCAGGAACCGAATTGGTCACATTATTGAAAGTATCCTGATCTTGGTTGGAAAGCTGAAATAGAGCTTTAAAATATGGCCAAGACAACTAAAATTGTGTGTTCTTATAGAAGAATTCCTCGATGGTTTGAATTCTACGCTTGAAGAATTTGAGCACAGAGATTCCCAGGACCTTTGCTAAGCATTGATTTTGGGATTGAAAAATTATCAACCACCAAAGAGATTGTTAGTTAAGAGATAACCCATTGCGAAAGCCATCCCCTTTCCATAAAAGCCAGGGTTCAACATATTCCCATGCTTTCAAGATACTTTTAAACACAAAAATGCCAATAATTTTAATATGAACAGGAATGATGAGAAAATTGACAAACCCTAATCCTTTCCATGCAGGGCAGCCATAAGGACAGCCTTCTACAATGTCATGTTGTATGAGAACTTTCCAAGCTTGTTGGCCAGTGATGCTTCTAATAACCCACTTAGCATAGAGAGATTTCCCCTAGCGCTGAATGTGGATAAGCTCGAGGCCTCCAGAATTACGAGGAAGACAACATATATCCCATGCTACTCGATGAAAACCTTTTCCAATAGATGCATTAGCCCATAATAAATATTTGAGAATATTTTCAAGCTTATGAATGGAGGCTTTGAAAGTAACCCAATAAAATGAGTAGTAGACATGGGTAGCAGCAAGAACTTCAGAGAAGATTTGGAATTTGTCAGCCAGAGACAAAGGCCTAGTAAGCCAATATTCTAGTTTTTTCACTACCCGTTGAATGAAATAATGCCATAGTTTAGCCAAGGAGGCTTGAAAAGCAAAAGGAATAACTAGAAATTTGAAAATCTCACGGTGCTGTGGAATTTTCCAATCAAATGTGACAAGCCGGTCTGGAACAGGAAGGAAAGATTGCTAGTAACATTGGGTTTTTTCCATTGAATGGATGATCCAGAAGCTAGGCAGAAAGTATCCAAGCATCGCATAACATTGAAAATGTTGTTCTTATCCTTGATAAGCATAAGGAAGGAATCATCCACAAAATGCCCATTGAGGAGCTGAGAATTGGGCTCACCATGTAGCAAGATTCCATGAACAAGACCTTGTGCTTTAGCATGAGCTAAGAGATAACCAAAGCCTTTGGACACCAGCACATATAATTTAGGGGCAAGAGCAAAGCCTTGTTTGATAGACCAAAAAATTCCAAAGGGCTCTGAGCTAAGACCATTAATATAAATTTGAGTAGAAGCATCTGTAAAGAGCATATTGATGGATTGAATAAAAATGGTCCAAAGCTAAGGACTTGAAGCATGGCGAGAATGAATGGTCATTCAATCTGATCATAAGCCTTCTAAAAGTCAATCTTGATAAAAATGGTGGCCTAAAGAGATTTGCGATCCCATTCCATTGCCTTCCCATACCGTGATGATGTTATCTAGGATGAAATGCCCCTATATGAAGCCTATTTTCTCTGGATGAATAATAACAAGCAGAAGATTGCATAATCACAGAGCTAAGTCTTTGGTAATGATTTTGTAGGAGACATTCAACAGTGTAATCGGCCACCAACAAGTGATTTCTTGGGATCTCTTTGCTTAGGGATAAATTTAATGTTTCCCTTATTAATGCGTGGCCCTAGGGAATGATTCCGAAATCCTTCAAGATAGACCTGAAGAATGTCTTGCCCAACAGAATCCAAAAGAGATTTATAGAATTTGCAAGGGAATCCATTACAACCCAATGCTTTATCATTAGCCATTTTCTTAGTGGCTTCATGGAGGTCTTCAATGGTAAGCATTATTTTGCAGATCACCTTCTGAACTTTTGAAATCTTCATGGCACAATACCCAAAAATTGGTCAAGAGCAGCTTGGCGAGCTATGAAGGGTGGCTAAGTTTGAAAGATGAGCTTGTGATGGTGCACAAAGGATTGCAACATAAGTTACGGTTTAGTAATTTGAGCTCTGTTTTCCACGGTATCTCAGATCTCTTGAGAATGCTTTCTAGCTCAGAGAGAAAGAAAAAATTCTTTCGAAACCCGATCTCCAATCTTGAGCCAATGTATTTAATCCTAGATTTGAGTGCCTCTGGCATTATAGTTGTCCGCAACTTGGATTTGATGCCAAAGTGTTGTAACTTGCAGTTGTAGAGTGTTAGAGAAGTGATCACCTTGAAGTGCCACCATCAGCTAGCTAAGAATTGAGATGTTAGCGATGTATGAGTGGCATCAAATTTTTTCCAGCTGACGACAGTATATTGTAAGAAATCTGGTAGTCTGAGTCAGTGCATCTTCCCACCATTGTAACCAGTTGGTTTGTACAGGTGGATGAAATCGTTGATAGTGACTAGGTTGTGGAGTTAAATTCCAAACCCATTTGATATGATTGATAGTGGGACCATGTTTCATTAAGGAAGTATTAAGAAAGAATTTCCCTTTATGACAATATGAGCGTGTGCATCATGCCAACATATACAAAATCGTATAGGAGAGTGGTTTGAAAGGAAAAATTTAGGAATAATCTCCTCTAGCATGGAATAAATGCTATCAAACTCAATAAAAAATTGAGCTGAGCAACATGGCCTTGTAAAATAGTTTAAGGACGTGATCTGTCCCTCCATGAATATTGGACCACGTGTACCAAGCTATAGAGGTGAGAAAGCGAGATGCGTTAGGATCAAATAATATGAATTTATTTTGCATTAAGTACCACACTTCCCTTTCACCAGGTGTCCACCTCATAAGCAAATGGCCACATTTATAATTTGGGGATTCAACCATATTAAAATATTCACTTATTACCCAGTAGGCATCGAGAATGGACTTGGTTATCCAGCAGCACAGATCGGCACTTTTGGATGCATCATTTGAGGCATAAATATTAATGAGCCCAAAAGCGTAGCCCTCAATATTAAAGTGGACCCATATGACATTGTTGGTGGGGTTAATTCCATGGTCAATTAATAAGGGCCACCATTTAGGAGCAAAAAGTGAGATTAATCCCCTATGCCCCTGCTTCATGATTGCTACAAAAAGCCAATTTTTTAGTCCAGATGGATTTGCGTACCATCTGTAACTGAAAAACTTGTAATTTTTACTTCTTGTAAAAATAAATCGTCTAGATTTACACATTATTGTCTATTTTCACGCACCACATACTTACAACAGGAGTCTTTGAGACCCCTAACATTCCAAGATAAATAATTCATGGTCTGAAACATTGGTCAAGAGCCATATCTCCATCCTCCAAGCCATCAAGGGAATCATATTGATTGTGACAGAAATGAGGATCATTATGTTGCAAAAAATCTTGTAGATCGATAATTTTCTGGTTAACGTACTCAATGTTGTATTCTGCTTCAGTGGAATCCATGCAACATGTTAGGCTATGGTCCCAAGATATGTGAGAGGGACTTCGAGGAAATTTGGAAGGCCCTTGTGAGTTGTTTGGCAGTAGCAGTGGAATTGAATGCGGGATGAGAATGTGAGAAACAAAAACTTGTTTGGTCCATGAGAACTGACACCGCAAGGAGTGTGCTAGAATACTTTGGTAACGAGGTAGCTGAGATAGCAGCAGCAGTTGGTTCTTTAGCAGTAGTTGTAGGCTCCTTAGTAGGAATATTAAGAGAATTTTCCTTAACAACTAGTTCATGATGGCCATGGGAGCAAGAGGCTTTAGATTACTGGGCTTTGTTCTTGTTTCACTAGCCCTTGACAACTTTCCAACCTTCCTCCTATCGGGGTTTAATTCGCTCGGGAGTTGTTTTGGCCATAGGGTGGTTATGAGTTACATAGAGTGGATAATCCCTGATCTTGTGATCAGAAACTTGACAACAGAAGAAAGTGTTGGATATATTGATATACATGACCTGCTAGGAGTAGCGTTTATCACCCATTTTAATATCCACAAATTCTTTAAGATCCTGTGAGAGATCAATCTCAGCGCATACTCAATTTTGGGGGCAAGCATGGTAAAACTTATCAACTTCTAGACATACTACCTACCCAAGCAAAGTGGAAATTTACAGCAAAAAATGTACGCATGACAGAGGAAGACTAGGAAATTTAATCCATACATGAACTTTAAGGGAGGTATATTCAGATACCACAAAGTCCTAGTTCCAAGGTGTTAACACAAGCAGTGAGTTATAGACATACGAAGTGGCTTGCTTAGCCAAAATATTGGGTGCATTAGCAGGGACAGAGAAATGAAAAATAAAAAAACCCTTGGTCATGTTTTGAACGCTATCCAGGTGGACCCAATGAGGGGTCCAGACTGTGTTAGCCCAGGATTTGAGGATGCTTTTAGAGGGGATTCGACCCACAAAATACCCAATGAGGAAACATTATTCTAACCATTACCAAGAAACATTAAATTCAAGAATGGGCAGAACTACATCCAGAGGAGAGACATTACCTCATCAAAAACCTTGGGGACGAAATTCCTGGGGTGCTTTGCCGGTGGTGCCATTGCTCACTCCACTATCTCCTACCACGGTTGAAACAACTGGGTTTGAAGATGGCGAGGTCATTATATAGGGGATGCCAAGAGGGTGAGAAACCCCAGAAGAGACTATAGCAATAAATTCCTGCAGACCCTGTTCAAAGGCCACGATATGACAATTAGGAAGGAGAAACCCTAGAAGAGTCGACTCTAGTTTTGCACCAGAGTTGCAGAGCATTTTTTCCTTTGTTTCTATGTATAAAAATTTGAATATATTTAATTTTGAATTAATTTTAATTATTAAATGACAATATTTTTAAATGGATATGTATGGTTAAAATATGTCTCACAAAACTTTAATGATATTGTAAAATAAGTTAGGGGAGAGGTACTAGTCGTTGGGACCCTTAAGTATATGGGTTTGGAACATCAAATAAATTACAATTTTCCACACATAAATAACTTGTTAGCATAGTGTAATAAGTCGACTTATCGTAGAGGTCCTTTTTGCAACTTCTTGAATGATGTGTATCTCTATAAATTGTGTTTTTCTACAAACTCTCCATTTTCCCTATTTTTTGTTCTTGACCACATAATTGTGCATATGAAATATTTAACACACACACACACACACACACACACACACACACACACACATATATCCTAGGATGCCTCTCCCCTATCTCTATATCTTATCTTATCCATCTCTATCTAGGGACAGTTAGGCTATAATCGACAAGATTCACCCCCATATGGAATATGTATGTATGTAAACTTGGCACCTAAAAATGTGAAAAACAACCCATCGATAAAATTTAAGAGCCTTTATATTTGCATGCATCATGTTTAATGAGGTTTTCACTACCACCTACCCATATTCTATGTAACCAGCCAGACCAGACATTTATTTTTTTGTTGTTGTTCTCTCTATATGCATGAAACATTTTAGAGAATTTCACTAGGTAGAAACAAAGAGAGTTCTTCAATATCTAAAATAAACTTGGAATTTCAAGCTATAATACTCAAGGAAACAAAATTCAAATTAATTTAATATTCATATTATAACCATGGATACGATTTTGAAGATGGGAAATCTCCTTCGGGTTTCTTAATGAATATAAAATCAACAATCATTGCTTGGAAGTCAAAGAAGAAGTTGTTGCCAAAAATTTCTTCATTAAAAGTAAAACATATGAAAAATTTAGAGGAAACCAAGGAGATATTATGACTCAAAAGTATTATAGAATATTTGCAAGAAAAACATGATTCATCAACACCACACATGGTCGATAATACTTCTACAAATTAATTGGACAAAATATAGCATTTCACGACCGAACCAAGTATATTAACACTAAATTTCATTTGATTTGGTATTATGTGAAAGATGACAATGTCAAATTAATACATTTCCCAAATGCATAGGAAACACATGATGCCCCAACAAAAGCAATTATAAGAAAGAAATTGGTAAAATTCATATGTATGCTTGGTCGCACTATTTAACCCTTGTGGATTATGGGAGTGAGTGGAAACATGGGGAGGGGTTGGAATGCATAATTATGGGGAGGAGTTAGAACTATATTTTCCTTCTTGCAGAACATAAACATTTATTCTCAAGATGTACTGAACATTCATCATAGAGATGAACTGAATTTTTAGATATTGTAATAAATATGTACGTGCATATTATTTTTGAGTTAATAGATAGTTAGGTTTATACCTATCACTTTTTTATGATTAATTTTTTAGCCTAAATTCATTCCCTTACAATAAATAACCATAATGGAACTATTCCCTTCCTCGTGTTATAGTGAAAGTACTTATGAGCATTTCAGAATTGCCTATAAATTTTGTTCCTAGTATTAGCAATTTCACATGGGTTGTGCAATGGAGATGCTGAAAGGGATGCCACATGGGGTATATTGAATATGCAAGAGCAATAAGTTTGTGGGGTAAAAATGGTGGCATATGAAGAAAAGGGGGTACGGGTAGGAATAATTGAGGGAATGAGAGAATAGTGGGGGGGATGTTTGGGGTTGATAATGTGAAGAAAAATCATGCCAAAAATAGAATAGTTGAACATAGAAAATAGTTATACGGAAGCATGTGGAAAGGAGGCGGGAGGATGCTCATACTTATTTACATTTCATAAGAAAAAATAAATCATCAATTTCTACAAGTATTTCTTTTCTGATTCTATTAAAATCACTTACTTTCAAACATTACAAGAAATAAAATAATATTACTTTAGAAACTAGACTTGCCATAGCTATCAATTTTATTTTCATGTATGGATGGAAATGAAAATTTAATGACATTCAAAAGGAATCATAAATGTTGAAAAAAAAAAATTTTTTGCAAAGGATAGCCCCAGATACAAAAAGCATTATTTTATAACAATGGAAATTGATGCGGCAGAAATAAGGTGTGCCTCGTCTTGTATAATCTTTAAGAAGATGCCTAAGAGACATCTTAGAGTAATGATCAAAAGAGAATGGAGGTGAAATGTAGAGGTATTTAAGCCAAGGGTACTTCTAGAAATAGTAATTATGAATGTTAGTCCCTTTCCATTTCAATGCTTCCAATATCAATAGTGGCCTTTTTCAATGTCAGACCTTACGTCTTGTGGATTGTCAAAGCCTAATCCATTTTCATAGGTATTTTCTTACAGATTCACCTCTTGAAATAAACGATAGGAGAACATGCAATAAGGTTGGCACGATTCACAACATGGGATGATGTATTTTTTCAAATCTGATCGACTGCAGAGAGAACATAAAATCCGTAGTGGTGAAATGGAACCACTATAGACTGATGTTTATCTATTGTGTCCATTTGAACCATTTATACAGTCCAGTTTCAATCCATAAATTAGTTGTAAGGATAACCTATTTTGATGATTGCAAAGAATTATTTTGTGTTATGATTTCTATCTTCATTAAGATCCCCTGAATAAATGTCTTCTGTAGGTTAATTCGTGCAACAGATTAGGCCAGAGGAAGGTTCGATTATTTTAATATGTTCAAGTTATGGTGGTCTACAAGGTTAGTTTTTTACAAATAACATGTAGGAAGAAGCATAAATCATGAAGATCTTGTTCAGTCAAGCGAGCATTAGTGTCGAGACAAGTGTTTCCCAATCTCTGAGTGCAAGGAACTTGCATTTTGTATGTAGACAAAAGTGTTGCTAAAAAGAAACATGTGATAAATCAAAATCAATTGATATCAAAAAATTGTTTGTATTTTCATATAAAAAGGAGATCTCTCTCCATAGGTTCGACCCATATGAATGACCTACATACAAGGGAACATCCTTAATTGGAAGTAATTGGCCCAGATCACCTAAATTTGTTGTCAAGAATGATGGATCTATTATTGGAAATAGATGTTTTGAAGAGGGGAAAAACTTCATGGAGTTGGTAGTCGACCTTAGTAGAAAAACATGTGTAATCTACAATTTTTGGTCAAGAGAAAGGAATCTATGGTTGTCTGCAATATAGTTTGTCTAATGATATTTGATCTTTAATAGTACTTTTTACATTTTTCTACCATTTCACAAAATTTGTTTTTACATTTCATGTGGTTTCCGATGAACTTTTATTTCCAACTTCATTTTATTAATTTTATTTAATGTAAATAGAATCAGGATTTCAAGCACCTCTAGAATTTGACAATTCAGGACAAATTTAAGGATTTCACAATCTACACTACACTTTTTCTTACCCTAACATGCATACTTTTTAAATAAAAATAATAAGTTATAACCTTTATCTAACTTCTAAATTATGACTTCATGTCATCCATTATTTATATAATCAAATATTTTATACTATGTAAAATTAATATGAACAAAAGATTTTAATAATGTGTAAGAAATCTTGTAAATCTTGTAAAATATGCAATTCCTTTTCCATATTTGATCTTTTAATGTAAATCTTGATCAATATTTTTTTTAATTTTTTGTTGTTATCACCTCTTAAAACATTTTTTAAAGTTGCCTTCTCTAAGTTGTGTTCATAATCGATAAAAATATCACTATAAGCTACACACTTCATTATTGCATCCTTATATTTTCTTCAAACTCTTATTACAATTTTCACATACCTTAGATGTTTCATCCTATTAATGTCAGACCTAAAATCATGTAAGTTAGACCTTAAATGAACAATTAACATTTTAGCCTCCATTGAATATATATATATATATATATATATATATATATATATATATATATATATATATACTTCCCTCCCTCTCTCTGTGTGGTCATGGTCTTCGTAACTAGAATTTATCAACTAACCATATACATATATTATACATCAACATAACAATGATGGTTTTAGTTATATACATTTTTGTTAGGGTATCCTATCTTTAATATATAAGTATATTTTATTCACATTAATGTTAAAAAAAGTCTTCTATTGATTTATTTCCTAATATAAATACACTCCTCAATTCAAAATAATTTATTTTTTTCATTATAATAATAATAATATATTATTATGGTTGAAGATAAATCAAAAACACTTTTAAAAATTATAATTGTTAAATAATACTTTTACATCTATAAAAATTATGGTGAAACATGCAAGCATCAGGTAGTTAAAAAGTTTTATTTCTTGGAACCTTATGTAAACATTATAGCCATGAGAAGATAATTTACAATACAACTTATATATGTAAATTGATTTTACCATGCTTTTTGTTTGAAGCAAAGCAAGATTGAGACTGTTTGTTGGTCCTTTGAAGGTGGCTTAAAACAATTAATATAAGGTGATTAACTTTGGGAATAGATTGGGAATAATATAAAAAAGTATATTTTCAAAATAAATTATAATTGATTAATAAATAAGAATAAATATTTTTTCAAGTGTACATACTATATAAGAGTTTTAAAAGATGCATTTGAAATTTTATTAGGAAGTGATATTTGAAATTCTATTAGGAAGTGTTATTAGAAGGTGATATTATCATAGATCTCATGTCATTTGGACAAAGTTATACATGCATAAGTTCTTATGTGGTGATGATTATGTCGATAAGTAATAGAAAATGGTGGCAGGGGAGGTAGTAGGGAGTTGTTTTGTCTGCAAATAAACACTTAATGATAATATTAAATTTTACATCTATTTGACCATCATAAAATTGTTTCAACCTTAAATTCGATGTCACTTGATTCTCTCTTAAAATTTTATTATTTTTCTCTAAGAATTCAATATAAAAATGAGGATATCTTTGATATAAGGCAGAGTTCTAAGTCCATTTTATTTTATAGATTTTTCATTCCTAAAAATTGTTTCAATTAGATTGATATTTTTTTCATTATTCAATTAAAAAAATTGATAGAAGGTAATTAGGATAAAAATTACCAATTATATTTCACCATTCCACTTCTATACGAAGAAGAAGACGTCTATTTTTTAGTATTCGCAGTAAATTGAAATTTCAAAAGGTCATCTAAGAAGAAAATCAATGATTATATTCAGCTCCAAATTTCTTAGCACTGGATCATTTTCCTTCTTTATAGATTATAGGGAATGAAAAGTACTATAATACCATTTGATAAGTAAACACATTATTTTCTTCTACTTTCTCTAACAATCCACAGAAAATTAAATGAAGAAGTAATCAGTTGGGATGATAATTGAACATTGTCCGCTATCAACATATATTGGACAATGCCATGATCTGACATGATTTCATCCTAAAATGGTATGTATATTCTTATATTTTGTTGGAAATAAGCATGTGTTGCATGTATAATTTCCACCGTATCTTTTACAAAATCTAAGTTTAGCTTTAGTTTAGCATGAGTCCAAATTTAGTTGAAGTTTTATTTTTAGGAATATATTTAAATCAAATAAAACAAAAACAGTTTGTTTTATGCATGCACAAGATGCAGTTGTTTTAAAGCAACAGTTTAAATTTAGAGTGTTATGTTTTTAGAGTTGTAGGTGGTACTTTAATTAACAACAATTGTTATTGTTTAGCAAGAAAGTATGGTGCATTAAAAGCACACAGTTGAACGCACAACTTGATTGTAATGAGTCGAAGCTTTGAGTATGAATATTTAATGGAGAACACATAACAATGTTAGTTTGGTGTTTAATTATGTTGTTTATGCAAGTTATTTTATTATTTTGTTTATGTTGTTCATTTTATAAGACTACATATTTTCTATAAATTAGTATCAGAGTGTTGTTTTTACAGCAGCTTATTAAATTGGTATCAAGCTATGGCTTCTACATCTAGTATGCAGACACCGCAATTTAATGGAAATAATTATGAGTATTGGTCATTGACCATGAAGGCGCTATTAGAATCTCAGGACATGTGGGCGATTAGGTTTACACGAAGGTAATAGATTCCTATGCCAATGCAAATTAGGTTTGTGCTACAGCAAGCAAGTCATGTGTTGGTTTCTACGCTAATACAGTTGAGTCCTGCATTGAAGGAACACAATTAGCTTTTCATTCAGTCATGAAAGATGAATCATGGCTTTGGCATCTAATGTATGGAATTTAAATTTTAGAGGTTTGAATTTACTTTATAGAAAAAATATGGTTACAGTTTTTTCATTGATTCAAAAACCGGAAAGGGTGTGTGAAGGTTGTGTTTTGGTGAAGCAACATAGAGATTCATTCCCAGTTGGCAAAACAACAAGAGAAAGTGCACCAATTGAAATTGTGCACTCATATTTATGTGGAGTCATGCAAACAAATTTTATTGGAGGTTGTTCATATTTTATAAAATTCATTGATGACTACACAAGGAAGACATGGGTATATTTTCTAACACATAAATCAGATGCCTTTCATACATTTCAGCAGTTCAAGGCATTAGTGGAGAAGTAAAGTGGATATTATATCAAGGTTCTCAAAATAGACAGCAGAGGTGGGTATGTTTCTAATGAGTTCATGAATTTTTACAAATATCATGGTATACACAAGAAGATTAGTACCAGGTATAAGGAAAAGCACCTTCAAAATGACTATCGGGGAAAAGCAATAGCAAATTATGTTTACATTTTAAATAGGTGTCCAACAAAACTTGTTAGGAACATGTTTCCTCAACAAGTATAGACAAACATGAAACATAGTGTTTCACATTTCAGAGTTTTTGGTTGTGTAGTGTATGCACATGTACTTGATGAGCTAAGAAAGAAGTTGGATAAAAAAGGAGAAACGTGTATCTTTGTTGCGTATTGAGAGAATACAAAAGTGTATAAGTTGTACAATCTGGTTACTAGAAAAGTTTTGATCAGCAGGGATGTTCATTTTATTGAGAATGAAGCATGGGATGGAATTATAGAGAAAATAGTGAGTATAGCAGCAATTATTCTACATGATGATATGGCAGATGAAACTTTAAAGCAACAAGGTATTATATCTACAAATCTTTAACATTCACCACATGTCGTAGCACAAGCTACACCTCCATCTACATTCAGGAGGTCTCCAAGATTTCAGCCATCTTTAGCCATGCAAGAGACACTAGAGAGAACACCAGAAGTAACTCCATCACCACAAAGCAGTCATGCATCGAATATTCCTGCGGAGTAGAAAACAAGAAGTCTTAGTGATATTTATAATGTTGATACAACTAATTCATTTTCAGTTTTTTCATTGTTTTCTTAAGCTTTAGATCCGATATATTTTGAAGAGGCTATAAAAAATAAATTTTGGTAAAAAGTTATGGATGATGAGATTGATGCTATGTAGAAGAATCATACATGGGAGCTGATGGATTTTCCAAAAGAAAAGAACGTGATAGGAGTAAAGTGGGTCTACAAGACCAAATACAATGTTGATGGAAAATTAGAGAAACACAAAGGATGCTAGCAAGAGGTTTTACACAACAATATGGAGTGGAATACAATGAAACGTTTGCACCAGTAGCACATTTGGATACGATAAGAATGGTTTTAGCAATTACAACTCAAAACAAATGGCCTATTTATCACATGGATGTAAAATCATTATTCTTGAATGGATTCCTTGGAGAGGAATTTTATGTGAATCATCTAGGAGGTTTTGAGATTGAAGGTTATGAAGGAAAAGTATACAGATTGAAGAAATTGCGCTATGGTCTCAAGCAAGCACCTAGAGCTTCGTACAACATAATAGATTCTTATTTGATTAATAATGGTTTCAAAAGGAGCAACAGTGAGCCTACATTATACACCAAGATAAATGAGCAGGTAAAATTTTGTTTGTTTTTTTATACGTAGATGATTTGATCATTACTAGAAATCTATCGACATAGTCATTTAAATAAGCCATGAAGAAGAAATTTGAGATGATAGATCTTGGTCTTATACATTACTTTCTGGGAATTGAATTCCAAAAATCAGAACGTGAAGTTTTTATCTCACAAGTAAAGTATACAAATTATGTTTTTAAAATGTTTAACATGTTGAATTGTAAGCCAATGTCAACACCAGTTATAGTAGGTTTGAAGTTGAGCAAAGAGGATGAAGGATCATTTGTGGATCCAACATTGTTTAAAAAATTAGCTGGAAGTATTATGTATTTGATGGCCACAAGACCTGATTTAATGTATGGTGTGAGCCTCATATCAAGGTTCGTGGAATATCCAAAAGATTCACATTGGCAAGCTAGAAAAATAATTTTGAGGTAGGTGCGTGGAACAAAGAATCATGGAATTTTATATTTAAGTTCAGATGAGTTCAAACTCATTGGGTATAAAGATAGTGACAGTGTTGGAAGTATAGATGATCAGAAAATCACATCCAACTATAATTTTCATTTTGGAATGGGAGTGGTTTCATGGGAATCAAAGAAGCATCCCATTGTCATGTTATCTTAAGAAGAAGAAGAGTATGTAGCATCAACAGGAGCATCATGTCAAGTTGTTTGGATGAGAAGAGTGTTGAAAGATTTACAACAGAAATAAGAGGATGCTACACAGATTTTTTGGGACAACTCAACCATAGCATTTTCCAAAAATAATGTTTTTCATAAGAGGAGAAAGCATATTGATACACAGTATCATTTCATCAGGGAGTTGGTAAACAACATAGAAATTCATCTTGAATTTTACATATCTAAAGATCAGTTTGCGGACATTTTTACAAAGGCTTTGAAAAATAAATTTTTTTGAGTATTTGAGAGATTGTTTGGGAGTTTGTGATCCTGCACATGGAAAATCTGGAAAGGAAAACGTAGCTCCAGAAGGGTGAAATCTAGAAGCTTGAAATTAAGGGGGAGTGTTGGAAATATACATGTGTTGCATGTATAATTTCCACTATAGCTTTTAGAAAATCTAAGTTTAGCTTTAGTTTATCATGAGTCCATCTTTAGTTGAAGTTTTATTTTTAGGAATAGATTTAAATCAAATAATACAAGATTAGTTTGTTTTATGCATGCACAACATGCGGTTATTTTAAAGTGATGGTTTAAATTTAGAGTGCTATGTTTTTACAGTTGTAGGTGGTTATTTAATTAGCATCAATTGTTATTGTTTTGCAAGAAAGTATGGTGCATTAAAAGCACACAACTGCATGCACAACTTGATTCTAATGAACCAAAGATCTGAGTATGAAGATTTGGTGGAGAACACATAACAATGCTAGTTTTTTGTTTAATTTTTTTGTTAATGTAATTTATTTTACTATCCTATTTATGTTTTTTTATAAGATAGGAGACTTTCTACAAATTGGTATCAGAGCATCTTTTTAGAATCTTATTAAATTAGTAGCAAGCTATGACTTCTACATCCGGTATGTAGACACCACAATTTAATGGAGAGAATTATAAGTACTGGTCGTTGACCATGAATGTGTTATTCAGATCTCAGGACATGTGGGAGATCGTTGAGGATGAGTACAGAAAGCCCATAGATAAAACAACGTATATTGCACTTTCTCAGGTAGAGAAATATAATTTAAAGGAGTTATGAAAGAAATATGGAAAATATAATTTCTTCAATCATCAAGAGATGCATGAAAGTATCCTTCCTAGAGGGGAAGAAACCAGTCAAGAAAAGATCACATGGGACACACTACAAGTTACATATCAAGGTAAGGAGAAAGTAAAAACCACCAAGCTACAGGTACTTCGTAGAGATTTTGAGAATTTAGTAATGAAAGATTTAGATTCCATAGAATCATTTTTTACTTATGTAGTTGGCTTAGTCAATCAAATAAAATCCAATGTTGAGATTCTTGAAGACAAAAGGATTATTGAAAATTTGCTTAGGAGTTTGCCTACGAAATTTGATCCTTTAGTTATTGTTATTGAAGGAAATAAGGATCTGAGTTAGTTTTCTATTGATGAGTTGCATGCATCACTAATAAATCATGAAGAGAGGATGAATATATCACATGCAAGTGTAGATCATGCTTTTACATCTTAGACAACAGGTACTCATGGAAAAAGAAGAGGTAGTTTCAACCCAAGAGGCAGAGAAAGAAGTCAATCTAGAGGACGTAGAAGAGGTTCATCAAAATCGGTTGGAAGAGGACAGATTCAAAAACATAGTTATGGTCAGAGAAAAGATAACTCTCATATTCAGTTCCATTATTGCAATAAGTATGGGCACTATACTTATGTTTGCAAGAAAAAGTAATATGATCATGAGAGAAAAAATCATAATCAGATTGGAAGTTCTATTTCTAAACCTATGTTTATTGCAGACACAAGGATTACCGAATAAATACCTTATTTATCCCCTATTGAATGTAATATTTCAAAAGATATTCCATTTGATGTATGGTATTTAGATTCGGGTTGTAGTAATCACATGACAGGTAATCTAGATTTTTTTTCTAGTTTGGATGATTCAGTTAAGAGTGATGTAACTCTTGGAAATAACAATATTGTGTCTGTAAAAGGAAAAGGAATTTTTATTATTCTAACTAGATAAGGATAGAAAACAAGTATGCAAGATGTTTATGATGTTGCAAGTTTGAAACATAACCTTCTAAGTATTGGACAACTGGTATAGAAAGGATATTGAATCTATATGGAAGACAATGAGTGTGTGATTGTGGAAAAATATCCTAACACTCACTTGATTACAAAAGTGAAGATGAACAATAATAGGATGTTCCCTTTGATATTAAAACCTGGAAAAAAAGAAATCAAATCTGTTTGTAGCAAAATTAGCAGCTCAGTTTGCAGCAAAGTCCTACGCTAAGTCAAATTAGCCTTTTACTAAGTCCTGCGATCAAATAAATGAGTCTTATGCTAAGGTAACAAAGTCATGTGCTGAGGTATCAAATTCTTGCACCAATGAAAATTAGGTTTTTGCTATAGTAAGTGAGTTCTGTGTTGGTTCCCGTGTTAATATAGTTGAGTCATGCACTGAAGGAACACAATCAGCTTTTCATTCATTCATAAAATATGAATCATGGATTTGGCATCTAACGTATGGACATTTAAATTTTGGAGGTTTGAATTTACTTCATAGAAAAAATATGGTTAAAGTTTTTCCATTGATTTAGAAACCAGAAAGGGTATGTGAAGTTTATATTTTGGGGAAGCAACATAGAGATTCATTCCCAGTTGGCAAAACAACAAGAGCAAGTGCACCACTTGAAATTGTGCACTCAAATTTATGTGGAGCCATGCAAACAACTTCTAATGGAGGTTGTTCCTATTTTATGTCATTCATTGATGACTACACAAGGAAGACATGGGTATATTTTCTAACACATAAATCAGATTCCTTTGATACATTTCATCAGTTCGAGGCATTAGTGGAGAAGCAAAGTGGATACTACATCAAGGTTTTCAGAACAGATAGAGGAGGTGAGTATGTTTCTAATGAGTTTATGATTTTTTACAAATATCATGGTATACACATGCAGTTTAGTACTAGGTATACACCACAAAAAAATTGTGTGATAGAGAGGAAGAATAGAACCATCATGGAGATGGAAAGAAGCATGTTGAAGGCAAAGCACCTTCCAAATGAATATTGGGCAGAAGCAGTAGTAACTTCTAGTTACATTTTAAATAGGTGTCTAATAGAACTTGTTAGGAACATGTTTCCTCAACAAGGATGGACAAACATGAAACACAGTGTTTCACATTTCAGAATTTTTGGTTGTGTAGCATATGTAAATGTACCTGATGAGCTAAGAAAAAAGTTGGATAAAAAAGGAGAAAAGTGTATCTTTGTTGGGTATTGAGATAATACAAAAGAGTATAAGTTGTTGTAGATTGAGAAACAGGGATGGAAGCCTGTGATATTTTATTAATCTCAATCAGTAAAACATTACAGAGGATGGGCTGCAATATTTATAGATATTGCACAGCCAAATACATCCGGGAGAATAAGTTGCACAGGTGCAACCACAAACCAGAATAAACAAGCTTCCAATAACATCCGGGAAGCAAAATTACATAAAGACAAATATATTGTTTATAACAATATAACAATGTGCATCCTGACAAATATGGTTGATTAACCATACAACAGTATAACCATTTAACTATTTAAAATTAATTAAATAATAATCCTATGCATAATTAAATAATAGGATAATATAATTTATCCTAACATTCCCCCCCTTAATTGTGCATTGTCTGAAGAGATGAGGAGAGAAATGCTCTGAACAACTCGAACTTGTCACGTGCAAGTGACTTTGTGAAAATATCTGCCCGTTGTTCAGCCGTTGGACAAAACTGAAGCTGGATGTTGTGCTTCAACACATGTTCACGTATGAAATGAACCTGAACTTCAATGTGTTTTGTTCTCTCGTGAAAAACTGGATTGCGAACAAGTTTGAGAACACCTTCATTGTCAACATTCATGGTGGTCGGTTTGTCCTGTGGTATTCCAAGTCCTTCCAGTATGCGACATAGCCAAATCGCTTCACAGACAGCTTCTCCTGCAGAACGATACTCGGCTTCTGTGGAAGAGCGAGAAACAAAGTGTTGTTTCTTACTTCCCCATGATATTGGTCCAGATCCCATAAAGAATACAAATCCAGAAGTGGATTTTCTATCATCAATGTTACCTGCATGATCTGAATCCGAATATCCAGTCAAGAAGAAGTTTTCGTTCTTCTTGTATTCTAGACCAAGATCCACTGATCCTTTGAGATATCTCAAAATGCATTTTGCTGCTTTCCAATGACAAATTTTGGGTTCCTGCATGAACCTGGATAGATAG
Organism: Taxus chinensis; assembly: GCA_019776745.2. Classification (NCBI taxonomy): domain Eukaryota; kingdom Viridiplantae; phylum Streptophyta; class Pinopsida; order Cupressales; family Taxaceae; genus Taxus; species Taxus chinensis. The sequence continues at coordinate 860,567,073 of CM034148.1, read as the reverse complement.
CTCACTGCAAAGCTGATATCTGGTCTAGTGTAGGTCAGGTAAATGAGACTCCCAATCAGCTACCGATAGAGAGTGGCACTTACCTCAGGAGATGGATCTGAATGAGATAACTGTAATCTGTTCTCCATAGGTGTAGCAATTGGTGTGCAATCCATCATCCTAAACTTCTCGAGCGTTGTCTTGGTATATTTCATCTGAGAAACAAAGATGTGATTCTCTTTCTGCCATACTTCCAGTCCAAGACAGTAGTGCATAAGCCTGAGATCTGTCATGTCGAATGATCGCTTAAGATCTTTCTTTGTTTCATCAATCATCTTCACTGAACTGCCAGTGATGACTAGATCATCGACATAAACTACAACAATCACCATCTCCCCCCCTTGCTTTTTGAGGTAGAGATTGGGATCGTATGGATTTCTGATGAATCCATGTTGTACGAGATGCTCATCAATCTTGATGTACCATGCCCGGGGTGCCTGTTTGAGGCCATACAGAGATTTCCTGAGTCTGCATACCTTTTCTTCTTGACCAGGTACAACATATCCCTCAGGTTGAGTCATGTAGACTTCTTCTTGCAAATCTCCATTCAGGAAGGCACTTTTTACATCCATTTGGTGAACTTTCCATCCAAACTGAGCAGCTAGAGCAAAGATCATCCTGATCGTTTTGATCTTCGCTGTGGGAGCAAATGTCTCCTCATAGTCAATGCCTTCTTTCTGTGCGTACCCCTTTGCTACAAGTCTTGCTTTGTGCTTGTCCACTGTCCCATCTGCTTTGTACTTCGTTTTGAATATCCATCTGCATCCAATGGGTTTCTTCCCTGGTGGAAGATCAACAAGCTGCCAAGTGTTATTCTTTATCACTGATTGATATTCAGAATCCATGGCATCTTTCCAAGCTTTTGACTGTAGGGCTTCCTGGACTGTAGAGGGCTCGTCTGATTCAATAACCTTACTCATCAAAGCAAAGTTAACTTCTTCTCTTGCTTTACTGCGAGTCCGTGGTCCAGGGGTGGATGTATCCAGTGGAGCATCCAATCTTGCATCTCGTAATGTACTTGTACACCATTTAGGCATACGTTGAACTGTTCCCATGGGTTGTGGTTCTATCTGATCAACACCATCATCCCCATCATCACTTTCATATTCTGAGGGAACATTAGCTTCAACTTTTACAGTAGGTGAAAAATCTACATCTTGCGAGTCCGGAGGAGGAGTCTCTGCTTCCTTCTTCTTGAAAAACTCAACATCTCTGCTTGTGTAGACTTTTCTGGTCTTAGGATCCATCAGTCTGTACCCAAGAGTCTCTTCACTGTATCCAATGAAGATGAGATTTGTGGACTTCATAAGTCTGGGAATCACGATCATGCATAGTACCATTCCATGAACTAAATAAAGGGGCACGTAATTACATGACCTATTAGTAAACAACATCTGTGGCGGAATGGCCACATAGGTAGGATTTTGGCTGATCCCGTAGGATAGTGTAGGAACAAAAATCACATGCTGGAGGAGGCGCAAGAAAATGTGGAAGTTAGTCACTGGCGTCAGTGATCCACACGAATAGAAAGATTGAATAACATATCAGGAAATGACCAATGGCAGGGGGTGCTTTAACCGCAAAGATCTTGTGTGGAACTAACTGAAACAGGGGGCGTCCGCCTGAAGAACATGGATAGAAGGAGGTCATCGAGATGCTGGTATTGCGAAAGAAGCACACTATAGCTCATCAACAGAGCCAATACCTAACTTGCATCAAATGTGTGGCTAAAGAAGATATATGCTGACGAGTGCGTAGTGAGAAAGTGAGGCAAGGGGACTGGGCAGGTAAAGAAAAAATGCCGAGAGGGAGTACGGAGGGGCGACAGTGGACAATCATGAATGGGACTGGCAGGTGGCAAATCTGCTAGGGTGTACGGTTGTACACGGCCATGGTAGATCATCTATGCAGACAACAGAAGGCGAGCGTGGTAACCCAAGATGGGTGTGTGGTGGGATGGTCTACAGCTGGACACAGGGACGCCGGGCAGTGCTGCGCGCTTGCGGCACACACACCATATCATTTCTGAGGAACCTTACTTGGGCCGCAAACTATGAGTGAAGAAAACAATACAGAATGAAAAAATCATACATCCTGACACAACAGAGAAAAAAACCAAATAGTGATTACTGGTGCATGCGATGCATAGGTCATTCGTAAACACTAAAAACTCACAGCTCTCTTTGTAGACTTTTTTCTGGTAACGTTAAGAAATAAGGATCCATCAGGAGCTGTACCCAAGAGTCTCTTCACTGTATCCAATGAAGATGAGATTTTGTGACTTCATGTCCAATTTCTTTCTTTTCTGTTTCAGTATGTGCATGCTGGCTTTGCACCCGAATACTCTGAGGTGTGCAATGGATGGTTTCCTTTTTGACCATGCTTCTTGTGGTGTAATTCCATCAAGAGCAGTTGTGGGCGCTTTGTTTAACAAATACACTGTTGTTTTTGCTGCTTCTGCCCAAAATGTCTTTGCAAGTCTGGAATCATCGATCATGCATCGTACCATTTCCATGATAGTACGATTTCTTCTCTCGACAACACCATTTTGCTGCGGTGTGTGTGGAGGAGGAATTTGTCGACGAATCCCATGAGTTTGTAGATAGTCTCTGAACTCATCACTGGTGAATTCCCCCCCTCGATCTGAGCGGAGAGTTCTGATGTGACGACTAGTTTATTTCTCAACTGCAACTTTGAACTTTTTGAATGTTTCAAAGGCTTCACTTTTCTTGCGAAGACAAAAAATCCACATTTTTCGTGAATAGTCGTCAACACAGAGCATGAAGTATTGGAACCCTGAATGACTTGGTTGCATCGGACCGCAAAGATCGGTATGAACCAGGTCAAGTTTACCATGAGCTCGAAAAGTACTCTTTTGGAATGAAACTCTGTGTTGTTTTCCTGCTAAGCAGTGAGGACACTTGTCTGTATCCTTCTGAAGAGATGGTAGCCCATGTACCATATTACACCGGCGAAGTGTGTCGAGATATTTGAAACTTACATGACCAAATCTCCGATGCCACAACTGAGCTGAGGTGGAGTTTTTAGCCATGAGTGCTTGATCATTTTTGTGAATGAAATCAAGTTGAAACATTCGTCCCACATTTGAGGCTTTTGCAATTATTTTCGAGCCTCTGGATTTATCTCGAATCAAACACATTTTCTTGCCGGATTGACTATCAAAGTCAATTTTCAGGTTGTGATCTAGGAGTTGACTGACCGAAAGAAGGTTCTTTGTCAACCCAGGGACATATAGAACATCTGATAGTCTGCAGTTGCGTGAACCAAGGGGTAGAGAAATGTTTCCAATCCCCTGAACTGTATATGAAGAATCGTCTCCCAACGAAACATGATTTTTCGATGGCGTGTCCCTCATTGAAATAAACCAGTTTCTGTGGCCGGTCATGTGTTGAGTGGCTCCCGAATCGACATACAGACATCACTAGATGACGTGGATGGTTCACTTGATCGAGCAGTGAACAAGAAGTCTTCATTGTCTGACTAATCTTGTTGCTCAGCAATATTACCTTGCTGGTGGGGTCTTCTTTTCCAGTTCCCCTTTTTCTGCCCGTGATAATTGCTTGAATGTCCCTTGTAAGTTTGTTGTTGTTGAGGTCCAGAATTGCTTGATGAACCTTTCTTATATGTGTTAAACCAACATTCTTGCAAGTCATGTCCTCTTTTGCAAATTGGACATCGCTTCTTCTGTTGATTGTCCCCATGATACTGATTCTGATGTGGGGACTTCTGATAGGATTTAGGTTTTCCTTTACCTTTTCCTTTCCATTTTTGATGTGAAGACAGTGCCTGCTCCTCTTCATCATCCTTGTTGTACATTGCTTCCTCTTGTTGCAGTAGGTTTACTAACTTGTCAAAACTAATTGTCGTATCTGACAAGTTTAGAGTTGTGACAAAAATTCGATAAGAAGAAGGGAAAGCTCTCAGAACAATGGGAACGAGAGACTCATCTTTGACCTCTTCTCCTAGGGCTAGAAGTGAAGCCCTCAACTCTGCAACTCTTCTTAGGAAGGCTTCAATTTTCTCATTCTGTTTGAATTTCAATGTATGTAACTGACTCTGCAAATTGAGTATGACATTCTTGTTCTTGGCCTCATATATTGTGCTCAGCTTATCCCAAGCTTCTTTTGCTGATGTGGCATCTCGAATGTGGACTTGTACATCGTCGGATACTCCAAACAAGATGATGAGTTTTGCTTTCTGATCTGCTCTATCAAATTGTCGTTGTTGTGTTGCATCCGTTGGTGATCTGGTTAGAGTACCAGTCACAACAGGCCAAATTTCTTCAAACTCAAGCTGTGTTTTGATTTTTGTCTTCCAAGCAGCATAGTTGCTTCCTCTGAGCAATTGTGAATCCGGAAGAAAAAATTTGGGGGCATTGGTGCCCATTTTGCAGAAATCACTGACAGGGTTTGGCTCTTATCACTCCAGGTATTAGGTCTCCCAATCTATATACCGTCAGTCCGATATACCGAACCTTTCTATATATGCGCCCTTCCGATATACCCGTTGGTACGTGGAAGAAGCTCGCCCTTTCTATATAACCGGCGGTACGTGAAAGAGGCGTTAACGTACGTGAAAGAATTCGATACGTGGTACCAAGACAGTACTGATGGGGTCTGTGCGATTATTGACACCAGCTCAAAGAAATATCCTCATACGCGCGCGTAACTTCGCTATATACTCGGATAATTTCTCAGTCCGGATTTATGTCTTGCAATCGTTTACAGACGGATGGGATGGTTCATAGTGTGTGCACTGTGACCTTATTACTCCCCGTCGATTTATAGGGATGATGCCCAGACGACGTTGTTGCAGCTATATTAGGCGTTAAGTGCAGTAGTAGTCATGACGGCTTTACCCGTAAGCGCTTCCAAGAGGCACTGTATATACCGAACGCTGCGAATGAGATCTATGATCTCGTGAGTGTTACAGAACCAAATTTACTATTTTTAATTACAATTCTGCCAGTTTCTGAGCAGTTACAAATTTTTGCAGTTGACTATGGAAACCTGCAAATTAGTACAATATACAGTACAATTTGAATGACAGGAAAAAAATTTCAGTTTCGGGGTCCTGGTGACCTCCTGAGCCCTAAATGCTAAAAATTGCAAAAAAATAGCTGAAAATGCAATTTTTAGGTGGGTCTCCTTTTGTAAAAAATGTCTGGAATGAGAAAACGGACCAGATAGGAGAAATTTTTTTTTTACCCTAAGTTAGGGATTTCTCCGCTAAATTTAGTTAGTCGTAACTAAATTCAAAAAAGACTGCTAAATTTAGCAGTTCGGCCAAAATTTCCGCCATATGCAAAAAGAGAGTTTTTGAGTGTTTTTGGTGGGATTTGATCCTCAAACCTCTCACTCCCAAGGCACATGCACTAACCAACTTGCCCACTTGGGGCACTTGGACTATGAAAGGAAGGAATTTGTATTTATTGACAAGTAAATGGACTTACCTCTTGGAAAATGAATGCCACGTGGTGCATGCTGGTGAAGAGGCATTTTTAGGGTTGTAATTGCCCAAAAACCAGATCTGAGGCCGCATTTCCTTGCTCAGGTCGCATTTACTTGCTCAGGCCGCATTTTCTCCTTCCCACGCATTGATTTGCAAGTGCAGACCACGTTTTTTTTGTGTTTGGGCGCATTTTTTTCTCCTGGGGCATGTTTTTCCCTTTGGACACACTGTACAGGCCGTATTTGCTGTATTTATCTTCCTTTCTTTGATTCTTGCTTCGATTCTTGCTCAATCTACAATGCAGGTCGCGTTTTTTGAGTTGGGGCGCATCTTTTTCGTTGTTTTTTTGCTTGTACAGCGTTTTTTATTGCCTGTGCCTTGCTATTTGTTTGTACAGGCCGATGGAGGCTCAAATGGCGTGATTTTTGCTTCAAAAAAACGCTTCCTTGATGCAGGCCCGCGTAGGGACAGAGAATGGGCGCATATGCTCACCAAAAAACATTTTTTTTCCCTTGTACAGGTTGCTGGATCAAGAAAAATGCCTCCTTTTTTTTTCTTTGCTCTGTTTGATGCTTGATCACTGTAGGTACATATACAGACCTCCAAAACAAGCAAAACAACCTCCAAATACAGTAAAACAAAACCCTTATTGGGACAAAAAAAATTATTATTATCAATACCTAGAGCAATTTTTGCCTGGTGCTGAGTGCACCAGTGCAAAAAAAAAATTGCCTTCCAAGTACCCTGGAAGGAACAAGAGGATGTGGGGGAGGCAGGGATGGGGCTGGGAGTTTGCACGAGGCTGCATAGGCTCTCAAATGCTGCAAACACGTCTCCAATCTCCTCTCTCTCTGCTGCTCTCTCTTCCACACCTTCACAGGGCCAGAATTTCGCTTTGGTACCAAATGTTGATTGAGAAACAGGGACGGAAGCCTGTGTAGATTTTATTGATCTCAATCAAGTAAACAATTACAGAGGATGGGCTGCAATATTTATAGATATTGCACAGTCAAATACATCCAGGAAAATGAGTTGCACAGGTGCAACCAAAACCCAGAATAAACAAGCTTCCAAATCACCCGGGAAGCAACAATTAAATAAAAAACAAATATATTGTTGAAAACAATATAACAATATGCATACTGACAAATATGGTTGATTAACCATATAACAATATAACTATTTAAAATTAATTAAATAATTAACCTATGCATAATTAAATAATAGGATAATAAAATTTATCCTAACACTCTATAGTTTGGTGGATGAAAAAATTGATTAGCATCTTTCTCATATGGCTATGCATACTCAAACTAATTTTGACCATAGAATAAATCTGGGAGTGGATTATAGTAACCTAAAGGTGGACTTGGATTATATTGTTGCAGCTAAGGATTCCATAGTGAGAATGAATTCATTATTGCACAACTTCATGGATGGAAGAAAAATGAAAGATATGAAAGAAAAATGGATGGAAATGGATGAAAAGAAAGGTCTGAAACTCATAAAAAGGGTTGTGTGGACCAGTGGAGTCACTAGGTGTGTTTTGCATATGCTTATAAAGGCTGGATTCCAAATAGAACATACAAACTTGTTGAAGTGAAGATGTAAAGCTCCTCAATCTACTTGTCCCCACCGGGCATGCCAGAACTATTATCAAAAAAAAAAATAGCACCCTAGGATATGACAATGACAGATCCCTACTTTTTGCTAACATTGGACCATCTCCCAAGTTGTGGGACTTGCAAACTTGAGATGGCCCTACCTGAGAAAATTGGTTCCTCTTCCTAATCCTATGCTAAAACTACTCCTAACGTAATAAAAACACCTAATTATACCTATTCTAACAATTCCAAGGAGACAGGGGAAGAGAGAGTGCATGAAAGAAGGGAAATCCTACACTGAGGGGTGTTAGCATGAAGAAAAGGGGTGTTGGAAAATCCTCAATTCCTGAAAAAGGAGAAAGGTGAGAATGAAGAGGATGGACAAACATCACAAACCAAGACACACAAAATACACCATTTCATTAAGCACGACTAGGTTTAAACATGTAATGGGAATAATGAGATGCACAGTGCACCTACAAACGTGAAGAAAGGAAAGAAAAACAACAAAAACAAAGCAAGGATAGAGAGATAATCACAAACATTAATTCTTATTTCTCCAAGGGTATACACAATACATCATTGTAGGAGGGAAAGGAAAGATTCTCCATTATAGAGCTTAAATATGGAGGCTTGAAGCTCCATGAACATCCTCAAAAGGAAGAAGAAGGGAGGGCAACACCAAAAATGCACTCCTTTACAATATATAGAAGAATGAGATGAGAGAGAAAGAGAAAAGCCTGAAACCATGCTTCAACCACCCACAAAATTCATCATTGTTCCTGTAACAGGGATGGGGAATCCTGTAAAACCCATGCTTCCATGTACTTTTCCTCTTGGAAGAAGAAATGTGAACCCATACCTCAATTTACTCCATTTTTACACATGGGTATGGCCTCCATTGTCCTGCAAATTCATCACCATTTCTTCCTAAACTAACCCACCAAATTCCATTTTTTTATCATTCCATGTTATAGGGCTATTGAATTAACTTTCCAATGAGTATAAGTTTGTAAAATTATGATAAACAAGGAGGAATATATGAAAAAATTTGTGTTGGTTGTCCTCTAACCAACCACTGAGCTACTCTCATCAACTCGCCAACTACCCTGCCACCTACCTAGGCTCCTCGCATTGAAAATAGCTCGATACTTGACCTTGTGATTTAGGGGTGGATTCTACTTTGCAACTACATTGAGCCACTCGGCATACATCCTGCCCATGCTTTTCCACTTCTGGTTCTGCCTCGTCCTCCCAACTCCCACATTGCTAACTCATCATGCTTCTTTGACAATGCCTCCTAATTTGTATTGCCCATTTTTTTGGGCCTGAAACCCGCTCGACACATTACACATCTCTTCGAGGTGCTTCTCACTCCTACATCCTGACTTGCATCCGCAACACCAAACCCTGAAAGCTCACGACATGCATTCCACTACGTTGACTTCACATAACTCACCGATGCATGTGGGTTGAGGAACCTAAATGCACGTAACACCTAACTATCCAAGGCCATGTTGTATGTCACCTGTGTTTCACCTCTACTTCCCGGTCCCATCAGCTAACTTACCCACCCCAGCGAGTCATTTTTTGCATAGCTCGTGCTAATGTGTTTTCCCTGCAAGCTCGACTCGCTTCTCGTCTCAACGTCATTTTTCCTCTAGAGCTCGACAAGCTAGCTCAGAAAGCCAACCCTTCTGCATTGGGTCCAACCATCCTTTCCAACCCCAAACAACTTGGGGCTTTCTGAGTTAGCTCGGTGAGGTGACCTTTGCTCCCTGCCACCATGCAACACCAACCTGATCACTACCAACATCGTCCCCCAGGCTCTCTGAGTTGGCTTATTGAGTTAACTTGCCCATGTCGTCGAGTTGTTCCCTCGCGTTGGCCTCCCTACTTATTGTTGGCTTGACCATCAACCCGCTAAGCTCAAAACCAAGCTATAACCACCCCGATTCACCCCACAGCTCGCCCAATAGCTTGGTGAGCTGTGTGGAAGCTCTGAGACTATTTTTTCATTTTTTCACATTTTCCCTAAAAAAAATTTCAAATTTTCTAAAAAAACATGATACCAGATGACTAAGGGTGTGTAATGGGACATCATGAGGACGCTTTTGGCATTTTTCCATTTTAGCCCATTTTAGCCAAATGTCAGTCCACATGGGCCTGTTTTCACTCTTGGTTTGAGTCTTAAACCTGTGAAACCCAGAAGATGAAAAAAAGTCTTTGAATAATTCCACGCTTCTCGAAAAACCTTGTAGAAGCTCCCTAAACCTTGAATTTTGTTGAAAACATCCAGATTCCTTGTTGAATGCTCTGCTCACTGTCCAGTTCTAGTTCTTTCCTTGTTGTCCATTTTTTCCTGGGGGTAAAAATGGATAACAATACCCAATGTAAGGAATCCCAAGAATCTCAGCTATAAAAAACATGTACAATGTTGAAAACTTTTGGTGTGCATTGTAGTCTGAATCCACTACTCGATCACAAAACTGAAAAATAATTAACACTAGGTTGCACCATAATAGATCCATATAAGGAGACTATCAATGGAGTGATGTCAAAAGTGCAAAAAAAACACCAAACATAATTCGATCAACTACTACAAATAGGGGTGCCACAATCCAAGAACAAAAACCAAGGAAACAAGGTAAGGACACAAGATCTAAAGAAATAGGAGTTCCACGATCTAAGAATAGCCAAGGCAACAAGGCAAGAAAACAAGACCCGAAGAAGTTGGATCAACACCACACCCTACCATACTACTGAATAGGTGGAGTGACGCTACAAATATTTATGAGTTGTCAAAACAACTACTCAAACAATGAAAATCTAACATTGGGCTTCACCAGAATAGCTCTCCCATAAGAGAGACTGTCAACATTCCAAAAAATGTTGAAAATATAGATATAAAATCTCTCAATAAACATGAGAGATACAATACACCTGCTAAAGAAAAAAAATCTCAAAACAACGAGCATTATAATGTAGATGATATAGAAAGTGGAGTAAGAAGCTAAATAGTGGAGGAGCCACACCTATAGAGTCCTCTCAATGAATACATATGTCACCACCACGAATGATCAGAAATCCACCTCAAATCAACACAAATAGATGAAGAAGATACTTGCATATGATTCAATGTAAAATACACAATGCATTCATGCAAAGGAACATCAAAAAATGTGTCAGATCGATCATGTTTGACAACTAAAATCTCAGGTTTCTCAAGCTTGAGTGAAGGTGTAGACTCATGTGTAGCTCTAAATCCTTGAAAAACGTGTTGTGAACAAAAATAAGAGCTTTGTTAATGTGTGATCCTAGTGAAGTACCTTCTTGAAAACCAATTTTGTGGTGAGAATGAAACTTAATAGGATGAATAGGGGAAGTAATACCCTGTGAATGTCTTTCAATACATCCACTAATGAAACTCATAAAATGGAGCATGCGAGAACTGAATGCAGTGGTATGCTTATCAAAAAATCCATGCAGCTGAGAAGAAATAAGATACATAACATTGGGTATTGTAATAGGCACAGATGTGGAAGAGCATGTAGTAATAAGTCTCACAGGTTTAGAAGCATCAAGAGTAGGAACATGCTCAAAGACTAACAGATCAATGTCAGTGGGTACAGGAGCAATAGCTATAAGTGGACTAGGAGCATGGATATGGCTGTCCACAATATCACGGTGATGTTGTAGGCTAGCAAGGTGTTGTTGCAAGGAGTGGATTATTGTATCCTTATCATGAATGAGTGATTGTAGAAGAGAATTTTGCTTCTTGAGTGATCTATTTTCTTCCACAAATTTTACAATATCCTCTTGAATTCCACACACTTCAGAGAAAAGCATATCATTCTCAAAATCTATGATAGATACAAAATGTAACTCCCAGAAGTTTAGGATGTTGGGCTCAGCCAAAATTGTGTCCACAATTGAATACAACACTCCACCATATTTGGCACTTTATAATTATAGTGCAAGTCTCAATATAAATATTTCCAATGGAAATAGCATGAAAAAACAAACACTTTTTCAGAAAATGGCACTCAAAACCAAGTTACCGATCAAAAGTTACAAGTTTTTTAATATTTTTCTCTGTTATTTATTTTAGTTGCCACTAAAACAAAATAAATTGTTGTTGTTTCCTTCACCACACAAATAAGATTAAAGGGGGCTGAAGTTAAGCGCCTACTAGTAGGAATCACAATATTTAAGCCCTCATATGACCATACCATATGACCAAGGGCTAATCCAATAAATTGTTCTTTCTGGTCTGGCACAAATCGCGAGATGATCATATACGACCAAATCTCAACTATATGAATATGCAAAGAACTTATTTATAAAATAAAACTTACAGACGGATGTCAACAACAATCTCCAGGTCTAATACCATGAAAGGAATGATAACCAGATCGTACCAAGCCAAGAACACAGACGCTAATCAAACACCACAATCAATAAGATGAAAGTAATTCACCAGAATAACTTTACATAAACCTTTGCAAACAAATGAGCAACAATATCATATATTATTATGGAACTCAATGCAATACGTTGAGAATGGGCCTTGTTTAAATAGGCAAGGAATAACAATCTAAGAACTAGTCAAGGTCGTAGATCAAGCCATAAATCAAGGAAATAACTAGTCATTAAAGAACTAGTCAAGACCATAGATTTAGGAGAGAACTAGACATCAAGAATCTAGTCAATACCATAGATCAAGGAAATAAGTATACCTAACAACTAGCTAATATCTCCTAATATCTAAATAAGATAAAATAAATATCCACACACATAAGTGGGTGAGGATAAATACAATAAAGGTAAATAAAGTACCTAGGTGAACATGAGCTAAGGTAAATACCTACTCTAACAGTTATTTGATTAGAAACAATTGTTATTGTTTTGCAAGAAAGTATGGTGCATTAAAATCACACAACTACACGCACAACTTGATTGTAATGATCCGAAGCTCTAAGTATGAAGATTTAATGGAGAACACACAACAATGTTGGTTTAGTGTTTAATTTATTTTTTTTATGCAAGTTATTTTTTTATTCTTTTTATGGTGTTCACTGTATAAGACCGCAGAGCCATGCTCTGACATGATTTCATCCTCGAATGGTATGTATCTTCTTATATTTGAAGAACTAGACACTTAATTAATTTGTGGCTGATGAAAAATCTTCAAAATCATCATATTTTCTGCTTCAACATTAGAATGTTAAGGTTTACCTTGCTTCTTGCCACTGGAAATTTATAAACAAAAAAAGTAGTTCAAATTTCAAGCCTATGGCTCAAAACCCATATAGAGATGGAAAGTGTGTAGATTAGTTTTGATAGGAAGGAAATGGATATTATTTTAAATGGATAGAATTTAAAGATGATCGGTTAAAAAGGTTAAAGTTCAACATTGAGGATTATAGTAAAAATTTCATCGTCATGCCACGTAAACTCCAAGAGATAGCAAAAGTATTGAGGCCTAGTTCAAGTCTGCAAATTTAGTGGTGGATTAGATAGGACTCATTCATTTGTGCCAAAATTCCTTAAATAGGTCTTAATTTTTCCCCTTTAATCAAACATGATCAATTTCCAAACATTTTTGGGATAACTCTCATAATTACGAACACAAAACTCAAGATAAGGTAAGGAGACTTGAAATAGAAAATAGTGTTGAATCACAAATAGAAAATCACATTGTAATTGCCTGCAATGTACTTCTTTATTGTATTATTCTTTTTATCCACAAATTGTTGTATTGTTGAAGCATTTTTAGAGATCAATCGAGTGATAGTATGTCTCAATCCACAGTAACCTACCCTTTAACACAAAAAAAAAAAACCTACACTTCAGCATCTATTTGAGGTCAAAATATTAAAAAATTAAAAATTTAAACAAGAATAACAATAAGAAAACACCGGCCTTTAAGAAAGCTAGAAACTTGTGAAAAAAATCCTTCAAGCTTGTCATAAATGAAGACATACTTGACAAATAGTTTTTGGGTTGCCTTGTTGATATAGTAACTTGCATATAGATCATGAAGAGCCTTTTTTGGGATAAGCAAAAGAGCCTTAACTCAATATCATTTTCTGTAGTGAAGTGGGTCCATGCCTAGTACTTTTCCTTGATAATATCTTGTACATGATGTGTAAGATTAAAACAAGAAACATCAAATAATGAACCTAGAACCACCCTTGAGAGAGGTCAAATGGCCCTAAAACATTTAGGGTTCCACCCAGTAATGTTGTAAACACCAATTTTACTGGTGTTGACTAGTCAAACTATAACCATGTTTGAATGGGTGCAAACATAAATGTAACAATATGGGTCCCAATTAAATGTTAGAATGTAAAGAGAGGAACCAAGATCACATGGAAAATTACAAAAAATTACCCTATCAAATTTTTTCTAGTGATTCCCCCAATAAATTCAAGGATAAAAATCCATTTCCTATACTAAATCCTAGGTTTTAAATGTTAGAAGTAAAATACGAAAATGAATGCACCTAGGATTGGGATTGTATGTACTGTCATAGAGATCAAAAGCTTGATTTTTATTCCCTAAACTACTAATAGAATTTCCATGATCCCCAATAATAACCAGTGATTGTGCCTACACAATGTAATTCACTTTTATCAACCCAAAAAAAAGCTGATCACTTTTAATAACTATTAGAAATGAGGTCTATTTTCACACCACTTATTTTTTGTTCCTATATTCTAGTGGTCTAGCGGTGTTAATTTGTTTTAATCAAAAATTTGTAATGCTTTAATATTACAAATATGGTTTAAGGTTTACTATAAATGTAATGTAAAATCCATAATGTAATGAAGCTTTGTGTTGGTTATTAATTATGAACCCGTTTCCTTTCCTTTCTTATTTACTTTTGGTACACCATGGAGTTTCTATCAGTTCTTTTAAGTTGTTTGATTGAAACTCTTACAAGCTCCTCCATTTTATTAGTTTCAACTTACAAGGTTACATTGGGATCTATAAGATGAAACTACTAAATTAAAGTGGAATGAAATAATGTAATGCAGATGTATAGGTTGAAACTGTATACACCTAAATAACCCCATTTACTAAATTATCCCATCATCACATATAAAACTATAAAATATCACATATTTCATTATCATAATTAATTTCCCTAACCCATCATCTAATGCCATCTTTACATCTTTTGGAATTTAATATTACTACCTAGCTACTTACCCACCTACTTACAATTTATCCTAAAAATCTCCAACTAATTACCATCATTATCCTAACCTAATCCTATCTTAAAACATAATCAAATTCTAGAGCTATTTATATCTATAATATTCCACATCTTGAATCTTCCATCACCCTCTAATGAATTTTAAATTCATGAATTTTTTTCAAAATCTCTAGAATCCTCTAAATCTATAATATTCCAAATCCCCTGTAAATTTCAATCATTGATCTCAATATCTATTATATTCATCCTAGCCATTGAATCCCCCAACCTCCATCTATAAATTAAATTCTCCACCACGTTGGAGGGGAACTAACAATTCAACCACTAAAAATCTTTTTAATTAATCAATAATCCATCATAATTTGTCTTCAAACAATCAATCCAAGATTTCAAGGGGAGGTGTTTCCCAAGTTTATGCACAAAGTTCACGTTGAAGAAAGCAACAAGTAATCATCCTTGAGAAAATCCAAAAATCAATGGAAGGATCCTTATCCTTGGTAAGTGTGTCTGTAAACATGCATTTATCTTATCTTTTCACAAATTTACTATGTCATTGTTATAAATGAGTGAATTTCACATGGGTATTGCTAAACATTACATATAAATTAGATTAAAAATGACACAAGTTATCTTCTTATATCACCAATTTTTTTTTGAATAGGTGTCTCTAAAAGCCTCTCCAAGGTCATATATTGCTATTTTTTAGAAAAAGGAGGCCACTTATCCCCCTTTTAACCTTCATTATCCTAAATCTACCCCAGAATAACTTATCCATACAAATATCATTATCATGAACACCCACAATATCAATTTATAAATAAAAGTGAAGAATTTTGTGTAGCTATAACAATAAATTCTAATAAGAAAAAGATAACACATAAAGAATATTTAAGATTTTGATTCACACACACACACACACACACACACAAAGCTCACATATATAGTGTAATGATATCATAAAAAATAGGATTCAACACTTATCAATTCAATTACTCATAATAATAGCATAAACAATAGTTACATTCTAAGGATAAAATACAACTTACCCAAGATTCTCTCTTACACCTCATTATTACACCAACTAACTATTATAACATGTAACAATGTCAATATGAGTTGTTATTACAACAGTACAACTCATCACACCACACACACTAACATATAAACACTAACAAGATATTTCTAACATTCTCCTACTTAGTGTGAACATGGAAAGTAATCATGTCATAGGAAGTGGAAACAAGGACACGTGTATTACGGATGCAAACTTTAGGTCTACAATTGTGTTATTTTGGATATCTAGTGCACATGATCACATACATATGAGAGATAGATAGTTCTTGCTTTCACTTCTAGTCGACTCTTTACCATCCAAAAATACTTCCATCAGCCAATGTAAAATTAAAATAGACAAAATATTTTTTTAGTTAGGTGCCATCTTGTTTATTTATTTATATTAGGGGTTTATTCGAAACCCCACACAACACATAAAATAACTAACAAAATTATGTGGCTCCATTGTTATAATTTGACAAGTGGAATTTGATTTTCCTCCGACCTCCATTTTTTTCAACTCATTTAGTAAATTTAATCTCAATGATCACATGCATGTAATTTTGATTAGAAGAATATCCTCTCAACAAGCTTGACATTCCCATTATGAAATTGGATATCAAAATTCTTTGATTGACTCTAGAAGAACTTGAAAAAAAAAAATGAATATCATTTTTGGATAAGAATGGCATACACACATTGAAAAAAAAATCTAAACCTACTAGACATAATTAAACAATGAAGCTACTAAACCTAGACTAATTGCCAAAGTAAATGGAATTCCTTCCATATAAAAACTTTTTAAAAAATTATTAAACAAAAAAAAACACTAAATAAATATTTACTAACCTTTATTATTGACTTATGTGTGGGGTTAACAAAACTACATAAAGTTCTCAAATCAAATGTGTTTGTGTCACTTCATATAACCGAGATGGCTTTATATCCATGCTCAAATCATTAACACAACCATTCATAATAGCAATTTCTATAATTTGATGTAGTTGTATAAAAGTAAATTCTATTAACAAAAAGGTAAATAGAGAAATAATGTTTAATCATTTGATTCATTTATACAAAGAGAGAGGTCACGTATATAGTGTAATGATATAATGCAAAATAGGAGTCGCCACTTATCAACTCAACCACTCACAATAATAAAATGATTAGTTGCATTCTGACTATAAAATGTAACTCACCCAAGATTGTCTCTTATACCAAATTATTACACCAACTAACTATTATAACATGTAACAACAATATGAGTTAATATTACAACTCATCACACTAAACACACTAACATGTAAACCATGCAATAACAAGATATTTCTGACATTCCCCCTTTAGAGTGAATAATATGTGAAGTAGTCACCTCATAGGAACTAGAAACACAAATGTGTGGCCTACAAATGCAAGTATTTGGTATGTTTTCTGCTATTCTAGATATCTAGTGCATATGATCACCTACATACGAAAACTTAATAGTTCCTACTTTCTTTGTTATTGAACTCTTCACCAGATGATCACACTACCATCAACTATTGTAGAAGTGTGACAGATAGAAGATTTTTGTAGGCAACTATTATCCTATTAATTTATTTTAAAATAACATTTATTCTTCATACCCCACAACACATAAACATAGTGAAAAAACAAACATGCCACTATATCAAATATACATGACATTGTTAGCATCTAATGAGAAAATATCGATTATTCTCTAACCTTTGTTGTCTTTATTCTCCACGTTAATACTACGCATTCAACAAATTTGATCTTGATGATCATCTCCATGTCATTGTTAATAGAAGAATACCCCCACAAGATTAACATGGCAATTACATAAGTGAACGCAGCCCTGAGTACCACTATAAAAATATATTTAAAGATAAATACCTCAACAATGATTATTGCTTGAGTATCCCATATTCCAATGAATCTTCACTTGCATAGTATGTTATGAAGTTTTCTGGTACAAAACCAAAACCATGCTTTCACTTATTTTTTTACCTTACACACCAATAGGTGATCAACAACTTAAACAATAACTTCTCTCAAAACAATAGTCACATCTTTCAATTAATCATCTATACTTCTCAAATTCAAATTATTGCAAATGCTATCAAATGCTTATGTGCATATATCATGCTCCTAAAAAACTATCTATCTAAAAATTTAACTAGAGGAAAACAGTTATAGAACTTTTGTGATGACCGATTAAAACAACCCACTTGAGACCCAAGAAACAACCTAGGGTTAGTTAGAAAATTATGGAATAATTTTTTTATTAGGATTATCCACAACCAAGTTGCAAAGCAACCATTGACCCTATTAGGTTCTGGAACAAAACAATTTCATTAGTACATATTTTTCCTTCATTAACAAAATCAAGTTCACATGGTTCAAATTTTTGGGTTAGATGTTTTAGTTAGGTTCAGGGAGAAATTTACCCCATACCCACTCTCTAACAGTATCTGAGTTTCGAATGGATTTTTCTCACACATAGCACTTCCAAAATTTTCCTAAACCATTCCCATTGGATAGGAAATTTTCTCATCTTTCCGATGATATAAAGAAGTCCTCATAACTCCTTATATTTTTCAAGTTATGGGCCGGAGGAGTTTAGGGGAGAAATTTTCCCAAGGGATAATCCACGGGCCTAGGGAGGAAAATTTTCCACATGCGCAGGTCGGAGAGGCGGGGAAAAACTTAACGCATTTTCCCTCCTTTGGCGCAAAAGTGCAAATCACCTTCGCGCGCCTGCGAGCCCGGCGAGGGAGACATGTGTTACTCCCCGGTTGGTTGGGAGGAATGACGGGCCGATGGAGCGAGTTGAGACTTTAAGTCTCTTTTGCAAAAAGCACAAGGGAATTGAATTGGTCTGCACCCAAACTGACGCCGTGATGCCATGTGTCGCTCAGGTATTGGCGCGGGAAAAATGAACGGGCGGGAGCGGCGGAAGATCTAGGATTTTAGGGTTAAAAGTGCTAGGAAGAAATTTCACGCGTGCCTCCACCAAAGGCAGAAAGGGTGCCATGTGTTGTACGTTGATTGGCATGGGAGATGGGGTGGCAGAAAAACCTAAGACATAACACCAAGAAGGAATAAAAGTCAAAAGGCACAGTCGGGCCCGCGTGTCCGCGAAAGGAATAATTCCAAGGCAAGGCACGGGAACAGGGCCGTGGAGGAAAAATGGAATTTTTTCCAAAGGGAACAAAAAAGCTAAGACCAAAAACCCTCCCATGCTTCTACCTTGCCACGTGTCAGCACGTGATTGGCTGTGGGTTGGCGGGGATGTGGGGAAAAATGGAAAAAATTTCCCAAGGTTAAATATTTAAAAAGATAAGTTTAAAAATTTGCTCCGCCCCTCTGAGGTGCCATGTGGTAGGTCCCAATTGGTTGAGGGATGGCGGGGCCATGGACTTTTTTGTGAAATTTTTTCCAAAGTCAAAAATGAAAGTTTAACAGCTAGATTTATTTTATTTTTGAATGCCAATTTGAAGTAAAACTTCAAATGGCCATAACTTTTGATAGGAAGCTCAGATTTGGGCAAACGAGGACTTTATAGAAAGCTCTAAAAGCCATCTTTACACAAGAGTCATCAATTTTGGAATTTGATGAAGTTAAAGTGGTAAATTTAATGAAAATAATCTGTAAGATTTTGTAGAACAAAATTGGGAGAAGTTTACTTAAAAATTTTTATTCAAATTTGATCTCCTACTTACTCAACATGTCAAACAGACCTAGAGGATTGTTTTTAGATGAATTCAAGAGAATTTTCAAGGTTCAATTTAGTTAATTGAGTTTCAATTGATATTATTATTTTATTTATTTATTTATTTTTATCTACCATTGAGCAGCAGAACAATTGTGCAAGTTTGATTTTAATTTTACAAGTTCTTAAGGATCCTTCTTAAGTTTTATAGTCGAATTGAGTTCCTTAGGACTTACTACTTATAAATTTTAATGTTTCATATCCTATTACTTGGTGCAAGTTTGAACTGCTCATTTCTTTGATAAATTTGACTGCTAGGTTTAGGAAATAAAACAGAGATCAAACATTAAAGGTTCTTAAACATTTTTTCCATCCTCCAAGTGTGAAAATTCATTTCCTTTCTAGTCTAATGCATTCAATTTATTCAGTAAACCATTCAATAACAATTATACAAAGCCTGATTTCCAAATTATACTCATTTCAAGAGAATAAAACAATGTCTTTTCCTTCATATGCATTCTTCATTCCAATAGAGATTTGATTCACAACAGCAATTCAATTCCAACACAATCATGCAAGTATAAGAAGGTAGAGCATTCCTTTATTGATTTCCAACAACAACTTTACAATTTATCTCTTTTCCATTTGATTTCTAAATACAAAATGCAATGCATGTAACATCCTTTCACATTTCCTTTCAAAACAGAGAGTAGAATATAACTTATTTACATTTCACGTTCCAATTTCAATCTTCCATTATCAATACAAATATCTTCACATTATAAATTTCTATACAATTCATCCACTCCAACGTGGGAAGGATTACAATGAACTTGCTCGAAGAAGGGATTGTCAAACTATATATTCCTCTTGCTCCAAAACAATAGCATGCTAGTTTCTTCATCTTTTCATCTTGATCACAACAGGGAAGGGGAAAAGGCAACGCTCTCCACCCAACCAAAACATCCAATGAGAAGGGAGAAGTCATCCTTCCTCATTGGCCCCCGAGCCCCAACCATATTGAAATAGGATATGTGATTCAAATCATGCCAACAAGACTTCCATAAAACATACAAGCAGCATTTTCACATTTAAACAACATAGTTCAAGAAGAATGTAGTTCACCACTACATTATATACATGCAAACAAAACTGGGGCTTCTTCCAAGAAAGCCAACAAGAGCAAGGATCTATGGGGAACTACTTATGCCTCCTAATGGGAAATAATAATCCATCTCACATACCCTTATGACCACCCCCCCCCCCCCCCCAAATTCCTCCTTATGCCCCCCCAAAGTTTCTCCCTTATGCCCCCCTAAGAGTAAGAAATGCAAGCTATTTATTTTCCATGGTGGATCCCAATCCCAAACTCCCTCCATAATAAAACTGATGCCATTGGCATTCCCTTATGCCCTCCATTTGAAATCCACATAGCCTTCTCCTACACCATTTCATAAGCAGTCTACCCAATCAGCCAACACACACATAACAACATTCACCATTTAATGCATGCATGCAAGAGAAATAGACATTTTCAAAAGGCTCAAGTTCCTACCTCTCCATGATGGAGTTTTTTCTAAGATCAACAAGCTTCCCAATGCCAAAATACAGTCCAAAATCAGCAACACACAAGCGTGCAATGGTCTCCAATCTTCTTCCACAATCAAGAACTCCCAAAACAACAAGAAATTCACCCCAAGGGAAGTATGCAAAGTTTCAACAACCATCAAACAAGCAAGGAGTTCAAATTTTAAAGGAGAGGGAAGAGAAGAGGATGATGTGGATCCATGTGGGATGCCACATCATTCTTCCTCAACCCTAAGATCAAATTCAACATCATTCACCTAAACATAATAAATAAAATGACCAATTAACTTACACACTCCAAAATAACCCATACCCCAAAAGGACTAAATTTAAAACATGTAAGAGAAGTGCAATTAAAACTTAAAATTAGTTATTTCAAAATGCATTAAAAAGGCCTAAATTTAACCTTCAAACCATAGGTATGGTTGGTGAATAATTTCAAGAGATGTGGGAGAAGTTTAACTTGTCCCACAAGCCTCCAAATATAGCCTCCAAGGAAAAATTAGAATTCCCTAGAGGATGAAGTGTTTCACACTCCAAAATCTATCTTACATTCTCTTACATATCCCTTACACATTCTTACACATTTCTTACACACTCTTACAACATTACATTTAAGAGCAACAACTTTATTAGTTACATTATTATGACATATTGATTTATTTATTTTAACACATGATTATTCACAACATATAATAACTAATGAAAAGGGTAACACATCAAAAAATAAACACATGCAACCATTAATAAAGAAACCACATTAAAAAAACATAAAACCCCATGGTCACATTCAAAGGTGATCCCCCCCATGGGAATCCCTAACATAATACGACACACACACACAAAACAGTTGCCATGGTGACCTTGTTGAATTCACCAAGAATTTCAATATGGTTAGTCTCCAGTCCCCCGACATTGTTGTGATATTTTAACTTGCAAAATGCAAATACCTCCTTCAGCCTCGTGGCCATATCAAAACATCCAAAAATGATATAAACAACATCTCACGATCATCTAAACATATGAATCACAACAACATAAATAATTCAACATTATCATTTTCAATTAATTAATCAACTCTATCATCATCAACAATCTTCCATACTAGGTCTACTCACAATATCCAATGTCACATGTCCAAATCAACATCTATAATATGTCCATGTCAAACAGTATATCATCATCCACATATATAAAAAATGTCTCTAGTAATCATCATGCATAATAACTAAATCCAAATCAATAATAATCCATGATCTAACATCTAACCATCATACTAAAACAAAACATAATAGTGTCCATAATAAGATCAATAGTATCAAGATCAGTATCTAAAAATGTCAAAGGGAAGTGGGCACTAAAACTTTACATAAAACAAGGCCATGATATGGAAAATTCCATCGAAAATAATGCTTTGTAGTATGTGGGATGAATATTATATTTGTAAAATATTTAAGAGGTGAGTGAGTAATAAAGATCATATGGGAGTTTTGAAAAATGTAGTTGTATGTGCTTGGGTAGATATGTATATAAAATATTTTAGATCCAATGGAATTGCATTCCTCCTTTATCATTATTTATCTCTTGTTGTATGGTGGATTTCACATCAATAAGGTTATAATTTGAATTCAAGAAGGCTTATAAATACATGAGCGCATTATTACATTTAGGAAAATTATATATAGAGATATACAAGGGGTGCAAGTTGAATGAAATTAAGTGATATTGAATTTATAAGAGCATAGAGTTTATCAACTTGAAGTGTTAGGAATTAGAGAACAAATATGCAGAAACAATTCCTCAAACCACAGCAGTAGGAAACTATATAGCAAAATTATACTTGCATAAATATAACAACATAAATAAATAATGCACAAAAGAAAACAAGACAAGATTTAATGTGGTTCACCCAATGTGGGCTATGTCCACCAAGAACTTGCTCAAATTTTATTATCAACAAGAGTAAAACAACTCTCATAGTCTTCTCTCAGTTATGAACTCACAACAAAATTCCAAATATGTTAAACCACATCTAAACCACAATTGACACCCAATTGCATAACCTTGATCACTCTTGATCATTAAGACTCAAGACCTCTTGAACACTCAAGATATATTCAAGATACCCTAACACCTCTATTTATAGGATTAAAATCCTCTTAAGAAGTCCTAAAGCTGACCCTAGAAGTTTGAAAGTCATGATCTTTCAACTTCCCATGGCTGGAAAAATAGTCCTGACATTAACAGCTAATTACCATCATGTTAACAGCAACGTCGTAACAATGGCACAGCCACTACACAACAACGTCACAAAAAATGACTACAGAATGATCTTGAAGTCTCCAAACTTAACCGTTCGAGCTCCAGCACTTCAACATTGATTCAAGAAGACCAAAATCAGGCTCCACACCCCAAAAATCTCCCACTTGGAGACTATTTTCACTGAGAAAAGTTCTTAACCCTTTATTATCAACCATAAAGGCCAATCAAAGTTGAACACAACTTTGACTTCTCCCTTGTGACCACCTTGGTCATCATATCCGTCAGATTCTGACTGGTATGAATCTTTTCCAGCTTCAACTTATTGTTATCACCGAATCACAGCACCCCTGTGCGTATACTTGAACTCACGGTGTGATTGGATAACATGGGTACTATCTCCAAGTTGTGGGACTTGCTACTTGAGATAGACCTCCAGAGAAAGATGGTTCTTGCTCCTAAACTACCTGCCACAATCTACTCTAATGCAGGATAAGCTAACTGTTCTAATCTAAATTTCCAAGGGACCAGGGAGAGAGAATGCATAAAATGAAAGCCTACACTAAAGCGGTGATACACCAGAAAAGGAGGGTGTGAGAGTAGTCTCCAAATGTGTGAAATACAGAGGCGAAATGCACACTAGAAGAGGTGATGACAGTTCACCATAATCTAGCAAAATGCATTCACAACAATATTCCAAGCATACACAATGATAATGAATCCCTGCAAGAACATAATAAATAGACACAATATTCTTATAGAAAGATCAAAGGGGCAAGAAGAATGCAAGAAAACACAGCAGGGGAAGATACATCCACAAACTGGTATTTTATTGCTTCATGATATGCATAGTTCAATCTATTACAAGATAAGGGCTTGGATCACCATGTAAGGAGTCCACTACAAGGGACTGCAACACACTGGCTTGACAAAGCAATTTTGGCAGAGATTTTCTACCCAAAAACTCTCTCTCTTACAATGAGCCCAACACTCCAATTTATAGAAAAAAATGAGAAGGAGAAGAGAAGGAAAAATGGAAATCCCGAAATCTGTCCTTCAACCACCTATAAGAGGCATTAAATTGAGTGAAATGATTGTATATTACTTGCAAAAGGCTCCCCATACTGTCCCATGTGCTGTAGCAGAGAAAGAATGATGACCATGCCTCTTAATTGCACTCCCAGCTACCAAATAAAACACTGTTCTGAACCCGGCCACGTTTCCTTAAAAATATCAATCAATTTCTAATCAAATCCAGAATTTATTGATTTCTGTGCATCAGGCTCGGAACCATGATTCCAACGGTACCAATTTTGTGTGATTTCGTTGAGAAATGCAAAAGTTATGGCCTTCTGAGTGCGGGTAGCTATTTTGGGCCTGGTAGGCGTTTTCTGTCATTTGACGGGAATGAGCATTAACTGACTGGAGCCGAATATGTTTCTCTTATTTAAATATATCTACCCTCATTAAAAATAAGAAAGTCGTGCTCGTTCCAGAAAGTCCAATTTTGTGAAAATCGGAGCTCGGAGTCAAAAGTTATGTCCGTTTGAAGTTTCACGGGCCAAACGTTGACTTTTCTTCTTTGCCTTCGGCCGCTTCGGCTTTTCGCGTCCCACGCGTCCCTTTGTCCCAAATGTCCCAGTGTTGCGCAGGACAAATTCTTCCGAACCGCCCGAAATGGGCTCCCATGTCCCTTTTCTGCCGGTGACACGTGGCGTGATCTGATTGGCTTTCGGCTCCTTCGGCTATCCGCGTCCCGCGCGTCCCTTTGTCCCACTTGTCTCAGTGCTGAAGTTCCCTGTTTCGGCCGAACCGGCTGGTTCGCGTACTCTCGTCCCAACTGTCCCGGACTGTTTGAGAAAAATTTTCCCGATTCGCCCGATTCGGCCGGTTCGCGCCCTTTTGTCCTAACTGTCCCGGTATGAAAGTTCTCATTTTGGTCGATCTGGCCGGTTCGCGTACTTCACGTACCTTCGGCCCAACTGTTCCGGGCTGCCTTAAGTCTTTTCGGCCGACTTGCATCCTCTGCGTACTAACTGCCCAGATGTCCCAAACTACCTGTTTCAACAGTTAGTCATTTTTTTCCATTTTTCGGCCAGTTCGGATTTCCGCGTCCCACGCGTCCCTTTGTCCCACTTGTCCCAAATGCTACATAGACCGCCTGGCAGCCTTTCGGCCAGTTCACGCCCAAATGTCCGTCATGTCCCGACTGCCCGGGGACTAAGACTTAGCCATTTTTCGCAATTTTTTCTGGCCCGAACTTGTTTTTGCAATTTTTTTAACATTTTTAAAATTTGCTGGGTTTTCCTCTTGGACAGAAGAGTTAGAAAGAACCCACGGGGACCCCAGAAACATGATTTTTGCCTTGAATCAATATAGTTGCTTGGGACTAAAGAATTTGATGCATGTTATCAAAATTACCTTGAGGGGTGAATTTTGGATAACACTTATCTTCTTCCAAAGTTGTCCTAATGAAATGATATCTCAGCTGAATGTGCCTCGTCCTAGAGTGGAAAGCGGAGTTTTTCGCCAAATGAATAGTGCTCTGACTATCACTGTGTAGTCTCCCAACTTCCTTCTTATGACCCAACTCATCAAGCAACTAATGTATCCAAATCATCTCCTTGCTTGCCTCTATGGCAACAACATACTTAGCCTCTATGGTTGACAAAGCCACAACCTTTTGTAACCATGAAATCCAGCTCACTGCTGTATCACCAACCGTAAATACATAACCTGTCATGCTCCTCCTACTGTTCAAATCTCCTTCCATATCCAAATCTAGATATCCACATAATTTAGTGTCTGATCCACTAAAACACAATGTTGCTCCCATGGTCCCTCTCAAATACCAAAGGATCCACTTTACTACCTGTCAGTGCTCTCTACCTGGATCACTCATAAACCTGCTCACTACTCCCACTGCATGGGCAATGTCCGGCCTAGTGCATACCATAGCATACATCAAGCTACCAACTGTTGATGAGTACATTACCCTAGACATTTGTATTCTATCCTCCTCAGTCTTGGGACTCTGCTCCTTTGATAATTTAAAGTTGCTTGCTAAAGGAGTACCAACCGGTTTAGCATCCTGCGTACTAAACCTCTCGAAGACCTTCTTTATGTACTCTTCTTGAGATAATACTAGATTCCTCTCCTTCCTGTTCTGAGTTATTCTCATACTAAGGATTTGTTTTGCTGCCCCCAAATCCTTCATAGCAAAGGAGTCACCTAGTTGCTTCTTAAGTACCTTTATTTTATGCATGTTCTTCCTTGCAACAAGCATATCATCTACATACAGGCACAAAATAATATAATTACCATCAAGAAACTTCTTGATGTACACGCAATGGTCTGAGTGACACCTGGAGTAACCTTGCTCCTACATAAAACTGTTAAACTTCATGTACCACTATCATGGAGCTTGTTTCAGGCCATTAAATCTCTTATTTAATTTTCACACTAACCTCTCCTTCCCTTTGACCTCATAACCCTGTGGCTGCTACATGTACAATTCCTCCTCCAACTCACCATGAAGGAATGCAGTCTTCACATCCAACTGGTCTAAGTGTAGGTCTTCTATTGCAACTAAACCAAAAACAGTCCTAATAGAAGTCATTTTAACAACTGGAGAAAAAAATTCATCAAATTCTATACCTTTCTTTTGTGCAAATCCTTTGACCACCAATCGGGCCTTGTATCATTTCCTACCTCCATCTTCCTCTTTGATTCCATACACCCACTTGTTCTGCAATGATCTTTTGCCCTCAGGAAGCTCCACCAGATCCTAAGTCTAGTTTTCCATAAGAGATCTATGCTCTTCATCCATGGCCTACTCCCACTTCTTCCTGGTATCCACCCGCACTGCTTCCTTAAAGCACTCTGGCTCTCCACTGTCAGTGACCAATAAATAATTCAAAGATGGAGTAAATCATTCAGGTTCTCTTCCTACCTTAGAAGACCTTCTCACCTTAGGAGTTTGGGGTTCCTGATGAGTAGGTACCTCAACTGGCTGTGCTGGAACATGTTGTAACTGAACCGGCCCCTTGGAAACCTTGTTGTCTGTGATGTCCTCTAACACTATGTATTCTTTTGTTGATTCCTCTTTCTGTTCCTACAACTGATCTTTATACATGATTTTTTCATTAAAGACAATATCTCTAGACTGAAATATTTTCTTATCTTTAAGACTCCAAACACGGAAACCAAAATCATCTTCACAATATCCAACAAAGGTGCATTTCTTGGAATTAGCCTCTAACTTGGTTCTATCATCTTTATCAATGTGAACAAATACCTCACATCCAAATACTCTAAGAAATGAGTAATCAATTTTCTTACTAGACCAAGCCTCCTCAGGTATATCTCCATCTAATCAGATAAATAGTTGTGCTTACCACTTCCACCAAAAACATGAATGGCATCCCCACATGTAACCTCATGCACCTAGCATGCTCCATGATTTTCCTGTTCATTCTCTCTAACACTCCATTTTCCTGTGGAGTATTTGGAATCATTCTTTTCCTGCGAATCCCATTTACCAAATAGTAATCAAGAAATTCATTACTGCAATATTCCCCTCCATTATCCGACCTGAGACATTTCAACTTGATACCTGTTTCATTCTCAACCAAGGCTTTCCATCTTTTGAAAGTTTCAAACACATCAGATTTCTTTTTAATGCAATATACCAAAAAATTTCTAGTTGCATCATCAATGAAAGTGACGTAATAACATGAACCACCAATAGAGTTTACCTTAGCTGGCCCCCATACATCTGTATGCACTAACTCCAACTTACCCTCCTTCCTGGTAGGTCTAACCTTGAGGAATCTCACCCACTTATGTTTCCATAAACACATTCCTCACAGAAGTCCAAATCTAACTCCTTTAATCTGGGAAACCTGTCCTTTATAATCTGCATGCCCTTATGACTTATATGACCGAGTCTTTGGTGCTAAAAAGTTGCATCTCCATCTGTAGCAACTAAATTGCAATAATCAACACTACTGGTTAAATACAAAGTACCATTTTTCTTACCTCTTGTAACCACAAGAGCTCCCTTGGTAACCTTCCAAGAATCCACTATAAAACTAACCATACAGCCATCACTACCCAACTTTCCTACTGATAACAAGTTCTGCCTCAACTTAGGCACATGCCTGACGTCCTTAAGTAGCCATGTGTTCCCATTCTGCATTTTCACCCGAACACAACTTTTCCCTACTATGCTTCATGGTTCATCAGCACCAAGATATATATATCCAAAATCACCTTGAGCAAAATCATTAAAGTAATGTCTATGTGGGGTGGCATGGAAAGAAGCCCCTGAATCTAACACCCAAGATTCATCAATATTATCTAAAGAAAGAATTAAGGCATCTTGACAAACATCACCTACTGCCAAATTTACCTCTTTTGTTTCCTCCTTCTTGTTCTTCTTATCACAAAGAGCCCAACAATATTTCTTAGCATGACAAACCTTCCCACAGTGCCAACATTCTAACTTACTCTTGGACTTTGACCTTCCATGATCATTTGACTTCCCACGGTTACCTTTCGCTCTATTATTTTGTCTCACTCTGCTCTCCACTGTCAAAGCATTTATAGAAGTAGAAGAATCTCTAGTGCTCTTCCTTTGCATTTCCTCTCTTATAATCACGCCTATTACATCCTCAAACTTCAGCTTTGAGTTATTAGAGACTGGATTATTTACAGTCATAACCAAGCTGTCCAGGCTATCTGGTAAGGAACACAAAATCAACAACGCCCTGACCTCATCATCAAAGTCAATTTTTACCAAGTTTAACATACTCACAACCGTATTAAATTCATTCAAATGATCAACAACAGAACCATTCTCAGAAATCTTCATATTAAATAACTTTTTCATCAAAAATATTTTATTAGAGGCAAAGGGGTTTTCATATAACTTCCCCAACGCACTCATGAGACCTTTCATGGTCGTCTTCTATGATATGTTGAAAGTAATCGGAGATGCAAGGCATAAACGAATTACCCCGAGTGCCTTTCTATCCAGCAACTCCCAATCCTCATCCGAGATGGCTGTAGGTTTCTTTGCTTTTCCAGCCAAAGGAATATGGAGGTCCTTCTAATATAAGTAATCCTCCATTTGCATCTTCCACAAACCAAATCTCTGCTCATTGAACTTCTCAACCCTCAAGCTAAACTTTCCCTATGATTTACAACTTCAGCAAGAAACCACCAAAGCTCCGATACCAATTGTTAGGAATTAGAGAACAAATATGTGGAAACAATTCCTCAAACCACAGCAGTAGGAAACTATATAGCAAAATTATACTTGTAGAAATATAACAGCATAAATAAATAATGCACAAAAGAAGACAAAACAATATTTAACGTGGTTCGCCCAATGTGGGCTACGTCCACTAGGAATTTGCTCAGATTTTATTATGAACAAGAGTAAAACAAATCTCATAGTCTTCTCTCAGTTATGAACTCACAACATATTTCCAAAGATGCTAAACCACAATTGACACCCAATTGAATAACCTTGATCACTCTTGATCACCTCTTGATCATTAAGACTCAAGACCTCTTGAACACTCAAGATATCTTCAAGATACCCTACCACCTCTATTTATAGGATTAAAATAATCTTAAGAAGTCCTAAAGCTGACCCTAGAAGTTTTAAAGTCATGATCTTTCAACTTCCCACGGCTGGAAAAACAGTCCCAATGTTAACAACCAATTAACAACATGTTAATAGCAATGGCACAATGACTGCACAACAACATCACAACAAATGACTGCAGAATGCTCCTGAAGTCTCCAAACTTAACCATTCGAGCTCCAACACTTCAACATTGATTCAAGAAGACCAAAAACAGGCTCCACACGCCAACAAAGATATATAAGGGGTGCAAGTTGAATGAAATAAAGTGATATTGAATTTGTAAGAGCATAGAGTTTATCAACATGAAGAACATCCCCATGACAAGAGAAAAATTATACAGTTATAGAGAATCTAGCCCTTACTATTTTTACATATATTTAAAAAATAAGGGTCGAGGCACTTGTATACATTTCCTGAGGCACTTGTTTACATTACCTGAGTGTAAACAACACACACAAAAAATGTCGACGTTGCCCATCGATGAAAATTGAAATGAAAATTTTATATCGATGTCACTGTTGGGATTCAACTCTCACACCTTTGGGTTTCGATAGTAGTGTCCCCACCATCCCTCTTTCACACGATTCATATATGTAAAACAACCACATTTTTATTTAAAATAAGGGTTTTTGACCACTACCCAAAATATTTTGTCATTTCTTCCTGGGAATCCATTTGTGCCTAATGTTTAAGGCTCTCCGTATACATTGGACTCATTTTTGAGCTACATAAAATGTTTATTTCATGACATTTCAAAAAAAGGGATTGATTGGAAAATGTCCTTGAATCTACACTCTAATATTTATAATTATTAAAAGTTATTAATGTCAAATTACAACCTAGAGAAAGGAGGAAATGTTTCTTTTTCACTTGGAGAAGCATGTGTCTATAATGTACCTTTCTATAAAGATTTGTTGAATTTTGAATGTGCTTTATAGGTTTTGGATGAGGAGATAATTAACATACTTTGTAAACTACATTTTCTATATTCATCAGATTCTGGCAACACACCAAGTATCATATTAGTTTGACTTGTTTGGGAAAAATATATATATATTGTTTGTTGTATAATACAATTAGGATGTTTTCTTTACCTGGAGTTTGACCTCAATAATATAGACTCATAAACATAAGTTTTTTGTGAACAATGTACACATAAAAGAATGAGAAGAGATGCACTCTTGAGAAGAGATGTTAAAACAATATGCTTTAGGTTGCTCCTTTACTTAGATGGACTTTTCCATTTGTGATTTGAAATATTTTTCTACTACATCTAATAGGTGAATCATGACTAACAATTTAAGGAATATAAAAGAAAGCTTTGATTACACATACACCAGCTTTGATTATAGTTGTACCAAAGTAAATTTAAATATGATTAAAATATGGAAACAATTATCATCATAATAGGTTGATGTGTTTATGTTTTGTAAGTTTAAAATAACCGTATAATAATTTTAATTCAAATTACATAATAATAAGACATTATTACCAATATAATAGTGATTGGCTATAAGGAGATTGAAATATTCGAAAAAACAAATCTTGTTACATATTTACTAAAATAGAACTTTTTCATAGCAACAAAGCTAGGTTAAGATTGATAAAGTGCAATTATGTGGTGTGCAAAAAATATATTTTTCAATACAATATGATCAATTATTATACAAACTAAAAAGACAAGGTAATTCCATATTCAAGTTTCAACCATTTTCTATATTACAAACATTAAAAAATATTATGGGAAACAAATAAAACATATTAATGGTGAAAGAAACATGATGGTCAATGACAACAGGTGCATTTTGCAGAATGAACTACAAAAAATTGTCTGCTCTTTTTAAAATCTAAGCTTAGTCTTCAACTGGTGAAGCTTGTTCTACCAAAATCTCTAGGTTTTTTTGTAATTTTTCATGCAATTTGTTCTCTCTTTGAATGATTTCATCAAGTAACTTCTCTAATATTTTCACCCTCTCCTTCCAGTACTCTATAGAATCATGTTCGACATCAATTTTCCATTTATTTTGGCAAATGAAAATGTATTTGTTAATGTTTGTAGTTACATCTCCAAATGCATATTCATCTTGAAGAATTGAAATGGTCCTCTTTTGTACAACAAAATTATCTGCTTCAAAATCCTCCAGAATTTCAAGTTCCTTAAGTTAAACTTGCTTTTTTTATTTAAAATAACAATTTGATCATTAAGAAGACAGAAGGCATTGGCTTGTTTGTGCTCGCACTTCTTCACAAGATAAACCAATTGTGGAGACCATGTCTCATTGAAATTAGTTAAATGCATTTGATGTTTCAAATCCACAATAGATGGTTCCTCCACTATTGAAACCTCATCCAACATATCTTGATTTGCAGCTAGTTAGCCTGCATTGAATTGTTTTTCTGGTTATTTATCTAAATTTTCTAGCCACATTGGTGATAGAATTTACACATCCATATCTAAATAATGATCCTCTTCTTTCATCTAGATATCTTCGAAGAAAAAACCATTTCAACATGAAAATCCTTCTTTGGAGTATGAAATAACCTTCATTTCACACATTTATTTTGAAAATTTCATTATAAATTTATCATATGTTATGAAAAATCTCCATCCCATCCTTCTAAATCCTTTTTCAACCCCCTTTTCCTACCAATATTTTTCATAATGACAAATGATATGGATCCAGTTCCAAGAAGTTGAAATACCTCCAAAAACACACAAAAAAATATTTTCAAAAAACCAGAATCTTAAATATTAACCTCCATATTATTTAAATTTGAATCAAAGCATGGATGTGAGTTATGTACCTAAGACATTTCTCAAAATTCATTCTTATTAATATTTTTCGAGTGTCATTATCTTAATAAAGACATGAAAAACTAATATTTGTATAAAAACATGTGCACCATTCCCAACATTCACCATTGCTTTTAACATTTAAAAAATCCGTAGTGTTTCCTTTGTAAAATAAGGAAAAAAACAAAAAGTAAAAAATAAAAATATGAAAAATTTCTTCAAATTATAGTTAGGTGTAATGTAGTTTCAAAAAGATTAAATTTATCGTGCTTCATTAAGAATAAAAGTCCAACAAATGAAATTGAGAGAAAATATTTTTTCTAATTTTATTATAAAACATTATGGAAAAGAAATGAAATCACGCATAGCAATATTTTGATTGGTCTATGTCTAAATAATTATTATAAGTGTTGATGAACTCTTATAATAAACTATTTTCTCAAAGACTCTTATAATTCCCACAATTTAAAAAAATTAAGATTTTCCTTGATCAATATATCCTCCCATTGAAATCTTGTATGATACTAAATGAATATAACAAATATTATTTGAGATATTGATTCATTTATATAGAGAGATAGAAAGAGGTTACATATATAGTATAATGACATCCTACAAAATAGGAGTCAACACTTATCAACTAAACCATTCATAATAGAGGAGTTACATTTTAACTATAGAATGTAACTTACTCAAGATTCTCTCACACCTCATTATTACACCAACTATTACAACATGCATTCAACAATATGAGTTGTTATTACAACTTATCATACCACACACACTCACATGTAAAGTAAAATCTATGTGTATGTGGTTGGATAAACCATTATCATTCATCCAAATATGCATAAAGGCTATACAAATATTTTTTTACCAAAAAAGTGAGACTCTCAAGGTTTCTAGGGTTTCCATTGGAGTATTGGGAGCCATCAAATTATATTTGCAATAGAGATGATGGTCAAATTATTGGTGACTTGAAATATTAATGATGACCTAGATATGAACGGTTTTTAAGAACCATTTGTATGATTTTCTAAATCACATGAGTTTGGACTAATTTATTGGTTTCCTACTATCACCAGAGCTTTGCACTCCATAAAATACATATTGTCAATTAATGTCCAATGAAACATGAAGTTATCTGTAATCCTATTTGGAATTGCATAACATTTTACAAAAATATGCAACTTGTAATCCTTCTTGAATTTTGATTTTAAAACTAGTAAAGATGGTGTCAAGATTAAAAAAATTAAATGAAAAACAAAGAAAATAATGATGCAAAAGGAAGATTCTATTGAAATTAATTGATTTGAATATTTAGTATTTAGTATTTAGTATTTAGTCAACAATTTATTAGAAGATATTTAGGGGCATATGATTGTTTTTTAGATAGGTAGATTTGTATGCATTTGTGAGGAGTTTTAAAAAGAGAGTGGATATGATGTGTTAAGCTATGTGTTACTTTTAAAAGTTAGTGGAATGGGTTTGAGCAATAAACATGTGGACTACATGACCAAAAAGTCTTCCGGAGATAGTCTTATAAAAGGTGATAATGAATATCTAATTACATTTTCATCTATGAGCATAATGAGCAAAAGAGAGCCTAAAGTGCCTAAAAAATTGTTACCTTTATTTGAGTTCTTGTGGTATAGATGTAATTACAAGTTTTGATCTTTTTGTTTTATTTAATATGGATTGCATCCTTAACATTTAAATATTATCTTTGAGGCAACTCATTCACAATTAAAATGAAGTGCTCTATATTATTTCTATAAAGATATTAAGAAAAAATAATTATTGACATGTTCCCATCAGAGAGTTCAATTAAAGAATAATATTCTTTTGGGCGTACTTTCTAATTCATATGCAATTACTAGTTACTTTTTGCTAGGGAAATGGGTGCAAATTTTTCAATTAGTTATTAAATGAATTGTTAGGTAAAACTTAGTTTACCTAGGTTAGTTTAGCATTGGTAATATAATTGTTACTTAGGTAACTAGGTAATTATGAATTTTTACTACGGTTATGTTTATACAACCATTATATTGTACGTTGTGTTATTGTTTCATTTGTTATAACAATATATTTGTTTGTATTGTATTTTTGTTTCCCAAATGTTTTGGAAGCTTATGTAAACAAGATTATTGTTACACATGTGCAACATCCTTCTCTGTTTATAACTGGTTGTCCAATATCTATAAATATTGCAACCTACAATATTGTACTCATTTTTATTTCATATTAATAAAATCATTAGGCTTCCATTCATGTTTGATAGTTTCATTTGGTATCAAAGCAAGTTAATCTAGCCTGTGGAGAAGTGAGGAAGTTTCAGAGAGTGTTGAGGAATTTATGAGAGGGCACTAGTGTTTGAGTGAGTCAGAGGAGCCACCTACATCCCTCCATCCCAACCCCTACATTCCCATATCCGTGGCAAGATAGGAGAGCCTCTAGTTTAATCTATATGAAAACGAAAAGAATTTATTTTTTGCATTGGTTCCCGTTGCACTAGGAAAACTTTCCTTATGGAGCAATATCTGGTTTTAAAAAAAGCAGATTCAGAGATCAATAAAAAAATCCCCATTTGGGGTTTTGTCACTAAAATTAGTGACAGTGTTAGGTACTGCTAATACTAGCATCCTGCTACATTTAGAGGGGTCTAAGAAATTCTTCATCAAAGGCTGAGTTACATTTTCTCGAGGAATGAGTTGTGCCCACATTGCAATTGAACTGGGTTTTTTTTGCAAAAGAAGGGCAAGTCGAGCTCCTATGAAGACTGAACTGAGTTCTTGGATTGGTGAGTTGATATTGTAAAATACTCCATCGGGCCGAGTTCTATTTAGAGGCCAATCCTAACCTCCCACTGTCGGTTTGCTACACCAATCCTACAATCGAGTCTTGTTTGACCTGTC
The DNA here is from genome assembly GCA_019776745.2 of Taxus chinensis. NCBI lineage: Eukaryota > Viridiplantae > Streptophyta > Pinopsida > Cupressales > Taxaceae > Taxus > Taxus chinensis. The sequence goes on along the minus strand of CM034148.1, from coordinate 860,531,752 downwards.
ACCGAGCACTCACACCGGTCGGGTTTCAAATACCGGAGTTGGGAAACTACCTCCTAAGGCCAATCAAACCTATGACAAAGAAAAACAATGGGCCAAGTTATGTTTTTGAGCCAAAACACCTTGTCTCCACGCCAACAGCCAAGTCCTGTTTGGATTTAATCAAGCCAAGTGACTACTACTGCTCCCTTGAAAATTAAGTCACTCATCACTGAGAACGTGTATCACAAAACAGTGACCTTGCAATTAGAAAACAAAGGCGTTGATTAACCATTATCAAAATGGTGGTCTCTCCTCACACGTGGAGGCCAAAAAAAACAAACGATGAGAGTCAAAAACAATAAAAAAATAGAGGCATATTCATTTTTTGTGTATAACCTAAACAAATCAGCTCCCTTTTCTACATGGACACATGGATCTCAATCATCTGCCACATCGGATTTTATAAGGTTAGTCATATTTTTTTCCATTTTTATAAAATTTACTTAAATTTATATTTAAAGTACTACACTCATCATGTTGGTCAAGTGGAAAGATCTGGTGATATGAGGTCTATGGTTCGAAACCCTCGCCCCCGCCCGGTAATTTAAAACATATTGAGAATTGGCGGCCTATTTAGCTGAACCACCAAACTTTAGGGGAAAAATCACTACTAAAATCATTGTCCATGACTAAACCCCCCACTATGTTTTAGAAACAAAAACCCTAAATTGGGGCAAAACAATTTTCTCCCATTCTGCATATTTTTTCATTTTGAGCAACATTTTCTAAAGGGGGTCACCTAAAAACTGCAGCTCTAGCTTTTTTTGTAGTTTTTTACATTTAGAGCCATACTGAGCTCTGGAGGCCACCAAGGCCTCGCAAAATAGAATAATTTTACATGCCATTCAAGTTTTTAGAATATTTAGATGTAATTGTATATTTAAGTGGATTTTACTAATTTGCAGGTTGTTATATTCAACCACAACTATTGTAACTGCTAAAAATTGGCAGAGATTTGTAAACAAAATTAGTGAAAATTTGGGTTCTATAACACTCACGAGATCTTCGGATCTCTTTCGCAGTGTTTGGTATAAACAGTGCCTCTGCGAAGCGCTTATGGGTAAATCCCTCATGACTACTATTGGACTTAACGCATAATATAGCTGTAATAATGTCTTTTGGGCATCATCCCTATAAGTCGATGGGGATTAATAAGGACATAGTGCACACTCTTTGAGCCCTCTCATCCGTCTGTGACCGATTGCACAACACAAATCCAGACACTGAAATTGTCCAAGTATATAGCGAAGTTACATGCGCGTATGAGGATATTTCTTTGAACCGGTGTCAATAATCACACAGAACCCTTTCAGTACTATTTTGGTACCATGTATCAGATTCTTTCATGTACATTAACGCGTCTTTCACGTACTGTCAAGTATATCGAAAGGGCGAGCTTCTTCCACGTACTGATGGGTATATCGGAAGGGCGCGTATATATAAAGGTTTGGTATATCGAACTGATGGTATATAGATTGGGAGACCTTATTCCTGGAGTGATAAAAGCCTTACCCTTCGTTAGTTGATTTTACGAAATGGGCACCAACGCCCCCAAGTTCTTTCTTCCAGATTCTCAACTTCTAAGAGGATACAACTATGTTGCATGAAAGACAAATATCAAAACACAGCTTGAGTTCGAATAGATTTGGAATGTTGTGGATGGTTCTATAACCAGATCAGAAACTGGTACAACCCAATAGAGATAATTTGATAGATCCCATCAGAAGGACAAGATGATAATCTTTTTGCAGTGTCTGAATATGTGCAACCCCACATTCGAGATGCCAAAATAGTTAAAGAAGAGTGGGATAAGTTGATCACAGTGTACGAGGCCAAGAACAAGAATACAATACTGAATTTTCAGACTCAGTTACATACACTAAAATTCAAAAAAAATGAGAAAATTGAATCTTTTTTAGAAGAGTTACAGAATTGAGGGCTTCACTTCTAGCCCTATGAGAGGAGGTCACTGATGAAGCTATTGTTCCCATTGTTCTGAGATCACTCCCTCCTTCATACCGCATTTTTGTGACACCACTAAACTTGTCAAATCAAAGAGTTTCCTTTGACAAGTTAGTAAATCTACTGCAACAAGAAGAATCTAGATACAATAAAGATTATGAAGAGGAGCAGGCACTATCTTCTCATCAGCAAGGAAAAGGAAAAGGAAAAGTAAAATAGCATTCCTCTCAAAAGTCCCAAAAATAACATCTACATGGGGACAAGAATAAGAATAAATGTCCTATCTGTAATAGAGGACATGATTTAAAATATTATTGGTACAATAAATATAAGAAAGGTTCATCATGTCATTCTAGACCTCAAAATCAACAATCTCATAAGGGAGAATGACACTATAATAAAGGGTAGAAAAATGGGAACTGGCGAAGAAAACCCCATCAGTAAGGAAATATAGTTGAGCAAGAAGAACACTCAGAACATGAGGACTTCTTGTATTGCTCGTTCTAGTGAACCATCCATGTCATCTAGTGATATTTTGTATTTTGATTTAGGAGCCACTCAAAACATGACCAGGCATAGAGACTGGTTTTACTATAATGAGGGACACGCCTTCGAAAAACCATGTTTTGTTAGGTGATTATCCTTCGTACATAGTACAGGGAATTGCAAACATTTCTCTTCCTTTTAGTTCACAAAATTGTAGACTATCAGATGTACTATATGTCCCTGGGTTAACAAAAAATCTACTATCAATGAGTTATCTTCTAGATAAATATCTTAAGATTGACTTTGATAATCATTCCAATAAGAAAGTGTGTTTAATTTGAGACAAATCAAGAGGCTTGATAAGTGTTGCAAAAGCCTCCAATGTGGGACGTATGTTCCAGCTTGACTTTTTCCATAGGGATGATCAGGAACTTGTGGCTAAGAATTATTCATCAGTGAAAATTTTGCATTGGAGACTTGGTCACATCAGTTTCAAGTATCTCAAAACACTTCACTGGTACAACACGGTGAGAGGTTTCCATAGCTTCAAAAGGATACGGATAAGTTTTCCTGAATTTCTAGAAGGAAAACAACATAGAGCTTCATTCCAAAAAAGTACTTATCAAGCTCATGGTAAGCTTGATCTGATTCACGTTGATCTTTGTAGTGCAATACAACCGAGTCATTCTGGATTTCAGTACTTCATGCTTTGTGTTGATGACTATTCAAGAAAAATATGGATATATTGTCTTCATCATAAAAGTGAAGCTTTTGAGAACTTCAAAAAGTTCAAAGTGATTATAGAGAATGAGACTGGTCATCACATCAGATCTCCCAGCTCAGATCAAGGAGGGAATTCACCAGTAATGAGTTCAAATCGTACCTTCAAGCTTATCAGATTCATCAACATATGCCTCCTCCACACACACCGTAGTAGAATGGTGTTGTTGAGAGAAGAAATTGTACTATCATGGAAATGGTGTGTTACATGATCGATGATTTTGGATTAGCGAGGAAATTTTGGGCAGAAGAAGCAAAAGACATATGTATATTTGTTAAACAAATTTCCCACAGTTGCTCTTGATGGATTAACACCGCATGAAGCATGGTCGAAGAGGAATCCATTTTTTGCACACCTTAGAGTATTTGGGTGCAAATCAAGCATGCACATACCCAAGAAAAATAGAAAGAAGTTGGATATGAAATCAAAAAAACTCATCTTCATTGGCTAAAGTGAAGAAATGCTTAAGTACAAATTAATGGATCCAAAGGACCAGGAAAGTTTGGGGAAAATTGGTGGAATTCTTGTTAACGCTCTGGGAATCTAAGTCCCTCTACTTAACCGGTGAAGCTGTCATATACGCATGCACATGTAAAAAGGTGGATTTTTCTTGGAGGCCTTTCGGTCGAGGATCCACCAGGGGCACTCCACTGACCCTGCAAAAAAGCTAGCAATTTCTTGCTAGAGAAGAATTTTTCTGTAAGGCGGTAAAGGAGAGTGATAAATGATGTAGGAGAACTAATGTTACAGGTAGAAAATCATATTCATGCACACACTAGTTATGAACTTAAACACATGCATTTATGAGAATAAATAACCCTACAAATGGCAACAAGACGAGTTAAGATTGAAAAGTCAAAGTTTCTAAAATCTCCTCATCAAAAAAGGATAGAAAATCCTTCTTTTATTGATGTTCAAAACAAAAGTTGTACATAGTATGGGAATGGAAGAAATTTGAGAGTGGGGAGAAATGGAAGAAAATGGGTATCTCCTTTCTTTCTCTCTAAGTACAATGCACACTTGAGTCTACAAAATCAATCACCAACCCTTTGAAATGGGAATGGACTTTACAATTTATAGAATGAGAGGTGACTCATCATCTACCCCCGAATGGATTTTCATATGTCCTCGTGAAACTTAAAAATTTTCAACTTCCTACGAGAATATTAAGTCCCTTTTTATAACATAAAGGTGACTTTTACATTAGAAGCATAAATTTTCTTTTTAATTTCATTAAAGGACATCTAAAAATTGCACCCCCGATGAATAATTAGAACATGGAGGAGAGAGAAAGTAAGGGGGAGAGAAGATAGGAGAGAGAGAAGAATAAGAAGGGGAAGAAATTCTAATGAATGAATAATATGCCTCCGATGAAGTCCACAACTCCTTCTAGATGACTCGATGGAATGCACCAACATGACGATCTCTAAATCCCCAAACTCTTTGCACCTCGAGAAGATCCTTTGGATGGTTTAAGGACACCATGGTTTCAAGTGTTCAAAAACACTTATTGAATGCTTCACTATGACCATGAAAACTGACTCATAAAGATCCTTTCCAAAGAGATAGGAACTCATAACCAATCCTGCCAAGTTGAATGAACTGTTTCGCTATGACCACAACTCCCACCCTACACATGATATACCTATGACCCGAACCATGTAGTGAGTGTTGAAAAACACTATCAAGTTCCTTGAGATGGATCTCAAATGCCCTTTATGAAATGCCTATGATGATCCCGAATGATGATGTTGACCTAAATGATCATCCTTATATGTCCTATTGTGCCAAAACTGCCCCTTTAAGTGTGACTTAATATTAATAGCAAGTGCCCCGATGGGAGACTTACTATTTTTAGTAAGAGGTGATTTTTGCCTCTTCTTGACCATCATCTGATGCGATGAACTCCCTCATTCACTCTTTTTCACACTACCTTCGCCTCAGACCGCTTCTTGGGGTGACTTACTATTTTTAGTAAGCACCCATATAGGGAGCTTATTATTTTTAGTAAGTGGTCATTTTCATTACTTTTCTACTTATGAACACTCATTCTGACTTCCTGGTGACCTTCGGTGCACACTGCTTTCACCACAACTGCTTTTGATGATGACTTTCCAAACATAGCAAGTATGTATAGGAAAACTTACTATTTTTAGAAAGTGGATTTCTAGTGCTCGGTTTGTGAACGGAACATATTTTTTTGGACTCATCTCATTGTCACGGTCACATCCTCTGAATTTCACTTGATTTCACCCACTAGAATGCTTGGAAATAAAATTTAAAATTTTCACCTGGTATGGCTTCGAGCACAGTGAGCTGCCATGGTGGCCATTAATGGAGCTCAAAATTTGTAGGTCTGGTTTTTGTCTCTGATCATGATGAAATCAACTCCATTGTGATAGGTTTTTCATTTGGATGTTGTGTGCAAGTTTTTAGCTCGATCTGACTGTCAAATTGTTGAGAAATCCAACAAACGTGAGTTAGGGCATGAAATGGGATTTTTGTTAGAACAAATGATTTAGGGCACCATTTGACCTCCCATTTTATTGCATATTGATCATCTTTAAAAATGAGGAAGTCTATCAAAAGATGGACATCTCAATCTGATTTGTATTTTTCAAGATATGAAGATTTTTTGATTTGGAGACTTCGTAGTTATCTGGCAAAAAATCTTCATTTTCTCTTCATTTTTCATCATTTCGATCCATTTTTTCTCTAGATTACTTTTTTTGTTTTTATATGAAAAAGGATTTCATGGAGTTTATTGAATGCAAAAAACCTTTCTTTCAAATCTAGAGAAAATTCGCAGAGTTTCGGCAGCATATGGAGGCATGAGGGAAAAATGAGCAAAAATGCACTAAGTGTCATATTTATATCTTGAAAATGGAAGGAGGGAGAGGGGAGGGAAATTTTTTATGTCCCTTTCATATCATTTTGTACCAAAGGGATGAATGTGGAAATCAATTTCCACTTTCGCACCTCATCGTGACACTTGGTGGAGATCCAACGGTGGAGTTTTTGGCTCCACTAGCTCCTAGGGGCTCAGAAATTTACACTAGAGAGAGTCACATGGATGACCTAATGACTTCAAGGGGCTGGGCAAATTTTATTTTCCCTCATTTCCCTTTTTAAAATGGGATCCAAAGGGGACATCATTTTGCACATCAAGCCTCCATGTGACACTTGGTGATCATTCACGCAGTGAGAGGTAAGGCTCCAACTAGCTCCTAGGAGCTTAACTGGAAATGTGGGAGGTCATATTAGGGTCCAAGAGGCTAAAAAAAGGTTGGGAAAATTTTTTGTCCCTCATTTTCCCTTTTCTAAAGGGAATTAAAGGGACATCAAAATGTGCTAAGCTCCTGGAGCTTACACGTGTCCTCTTGAAAAATTGGCTAAGTGTCGAACCTTGAGAGAAAACTTGTGAAGGTCGTATCTGGAGTTCCTGATGGAGTTTTTTGGAGAAATTTTATATGAATTTGAATTAAAATGGCCTTATAAATCCAATGGTGTGGTTACATCTCTTGATTCATCCATTTATGTCCTAAAAAAGTTGGATTTTTGGATCTGGTCCCTTACTTGTGCCTGGGAAAAAACTAGTTATAAACTATTGCTAAAGTGATGTGTGAAAAAATATTATTTCACCATCTTATAGGGATTATAATTCCCTTTAAAAATGTTATTTTTTTCCTAAATCCATCCGGAGCTCCCGAAATCACTTCCCAAAGCTTAGTAGCTCTTTTGACCCTGTGCACTGCTCAGGCCTGTGAACCCTGTTTTTGATCAGACTTCCTCAACCTCCCAAATACATTCCTTTAATCATCAAAAATAAATTCCATGATATTCCTAGACCTATTCCAAAACCACTAATTCACCTTCCATGTTTATTTTCTCTCCTCTTGTTCTACTCCAAGGGGGATTCACTAAGTCCTCAGAAGGCTAGTGGTAGCCCTTCCCACAACTGCCCAAAATTAATATTCTTCAAGAACTCCTAAAATCACCTAGGGGGATTGAATTGAATTTCCTAAATCACCTAGGGGACTGATTTAACATCATATAGGAGGTCATTGGACTGACTGGGTAAGGCTGGTACTAAGGATAGGTAGACACTGGGGTGTCTTGGAAAGGTGAAACTTGAAAATTTTGACACAGGGGTATCATTGTCATGCTCAAAAATTATCAATTTTCGTGTTGCACATTTGCATGAAAAGATATGGCTCTAGCTTGGGGACATGGCATGGACTGAGAATAGTGAATACATGACATGAATAATCCCATAATCTCAACTCTACAATTCAAAGACACAGTGCCTTATCCATTGGGCCCTGTGGAGTCATGTACAACTTGCAAGAGAGAGATAACAAGAGAGAGAACAATACACACACACACACACACACACACAACAAAAAAGGAAACACACAACACACATGGAAAGGAAAAGAACACACAACAGAAAAATGAAACACACCTAAATCACCTATGGTACAAGGATGGGGAACAACCCTGCTTTCACTGAAGCACTTTCCTTTTCAGAGTCACCCCCGAAGAGGCAACACCAAATGATGATGTTTTGAAAAGTATTTGAATGGTTCCATAGAAAGTAGCCTCCTCTTCCTCAACTGCTTATGAAAGCCAGGTGCTTTCACATTTGTACGTACACTTTGTAGGAGTGAGCCTACATGATATTTTTGATGCTTGGGTCTTCACTCAGAGATTCTATTGCCCACATTTCCTTTGAAATCAGTTTCATAGTGCCAGTTGCCTTCTACACTTATCCACATTGTTTTCTCTTTCTTCTATCATATCATTACTACTCCAAGGATTGTTCTTATTTGAATAGATTGAAGTACCCTAATTTTTCTTTTTTCACCCATTCACATTCATGTACCCCCTTTTGCAAGAAGATCACGTTGGCTCATTTTTAACTCCTATCAATATGAGGTGTTTGATATGTCAAACAAAGGATCAACAATGACCTCATGTCTATCTTGTAGGACCATGGCTTGAATCAAGAGATCAAGACTCAGCTATGGATCTTCAGTGCTTTCTACTAATTCCAAAATCTTCCTGTATTGAATCCTTATCTGGTGTTTCCAGAAGTTTCATCTTCACCCTTACCTTGAAAGTTCTTCACTTTGAGATTCAAGGAACCCATCAGGAGGCATTTCTTCCATATTTGGGGATCACTACATTTTATCACTCCTTCATCTGGAGGAATCTCAACTTTGAGGGCTTCAAAACTCCTTGATTTGACTTCTTCATCAGAGAAAGAGTCCTTTTCAAATGGGAAAGAAAATACCTCACTTTCATCATTGTCCTTCATAATCTATTGGCTCAGGAGGGACATCAGGTTCTTTTCCTTGCTTTACTTCCATCATGAACAATATCTAAATTATCTGAGATTCTGGATTTGATCATTCATGACTTTTCTTGCAATTCATAGTCCTACATCATGAGTTCAAGACTGAGCTCAAGGTCTTATGTTTCTTCCAAATGGATCTTAAAAGATCTTGCACTATATTTTTCTTTCAAACCATTTTGAGGGCTCATCACAAGCTGAGCTTTGGTCTCTCCATGGATGACATGATTGACATGAATATTCATCTCCAAATGGGAATGAGAATATATCCTCATCATGATAAGCACATAAGCTGTTTTCCTCTTTTTGAAATTCATCTAAGAACTATTTCCTCTTCTTCATGGTCTCACATCATCTTGAAATTCAAGGCTATACCCTATTGCATCTCAAAGTTCCTCAATTATTCCTCAAGGTCCATATTCCTTTCTGGGAAGGAATGGCTTGCTCCTATAAATATGGGAATCTCATCCTCTTCCTCCATTGTCACAAAATAATTCATCCTCCTGCTATTTTGGTATAAAATGTTGGCTCTTGGACTTCCTACTTTTCACATTGTGTACCTCATCTTATTCTCTAGAAGTAATTTCTCCATGTATCCCTTCACTGGAATGGTTGCAGAAGACCAATTCATCTGAAATTTTTCCCTCCCAATTCTTGGCAGAAACTTCTACCTAGCAACATTCCAAATGAAGTTGGAATGTCTGCTACCAAAATCATCATTGATAATATTCTTTTCTGGAAATTAGGCGAGAGCCACCTGTGCATATTTGATATTACCCTATATATGGGACTTCTTTGGATTCTATGGAGTAACAAGAGCCACTAGGTGGAGTCATGAGGATTTTAAGATTTTGGAAACCTTCACAGGCATCACATTATTTGAGGCACCTGAATCTATTATGTAATTATTCAATACATATTCCCCAACTAGAAGGGAGACATAAAAAGGATCGATCTTGTCTATCTTTGATGCACTCATGGATAGCATGTTTTGTGAGGGAGGCATAGGTGGGTTTGGTAGTTATCCTTAAGAACTTGGTGTTATGGAATTGGTTTCAAAATACCATCCCTGAATATATCAGGACAAATCTCTCAAACCGTTTTCATGGGTGAGTCTGTAAATATTTAGTTTCAGTAATCTACACTTTGGCTTTTTTTTCATATTCTATGAAGTCAAAAGGAGAAGATGTGGATGAGGGTGATGAAGGACTGATTTTTAATTTAGGACAAGCTTTTGGAAGGAGGAGTAGATTTTTTAGGGAATAGAAGGGAATTTTGAATGGTACATTAGGAGCTTTTGAAAGTACTAAATTTTACAGGAGAAGATTTAGATTTAGAATTTGGAGGGGCATTGGAACACTTACTTGGAATTGTGAGGAGCCTTCTTACTTGCTACAGGATCAGGTTTCAACAATGTGGACTCCATGCAGGGTGGACATGGAGATCCTTGACTGATTATTTTGTTTTGAGGAGTCGTCCACAGGAGGATCTTCAATTCTTATTTTTCATAGTTGTAGGAGGAAGAATCTCCCTTTTGAGACTAGGAGTGAGTAAACACAACACATGAGAAACTTTGTGCCTCTTCACCATCATCATATTCACTCCCTAAATGATATTCAATGAGTCCATTTTGAGTGTCACCACCCACTTCTTTTGTCTCTAGGAAATTTTGGCCTTCACTTTCTTGTTCGAGTCCTTCCTCATCCTCTTGGATTCTACCACTCAGTATTTATGGATGAGAGCCTCCAAGAAAAGTCTTTGAGGTACCCGTGGAAATCTAATTCAAATTATTTATTTGAGGTGATATTCATTCAAAAAATTCCCTCCTTAGTGAAGACATTTCATTTTCCATTTTTTGCAAGAAAGGATCAGTTCTTTCATCTTTGGGACGTTGAACTTTACCCTTTGAGGGATTCTTGATCTTTCTCAAATAGGATGAGATTATCATCAAGTTCAATGGCCAATATTTTTGCTTCTATGATATTCCTCAGATTGAACTCTTCATAGGAAAAATCCTACCTCCGGTGATTGAGCACTAATAAATAATCTTTTGACGTTGTTATTTCTCTAATGGTGGATCCTCTTCTGGTATCCTATGGAGCAACCGGTCGAAACAAGCCACAAAGTCTCTCATAGTTTCATTTTCTCCTTTCTTAATTTGTGCCAATTGAACAAGGAGGTCTTAACAGTATCGGTTGATTTAAATATTTCCTCAAACTTCCTTTTGATGTCATTCCAACAAGTGATGGATCTGGTAGGCAAGAGGTAGAACCATTCTGCTAATTTTTCTTGGAGAGATTCCATGAACAATCTTACAACGACATCTTCATGTTGGAACCAAGAATTCCACATGATGTGGTGAAGGTTGTGATGTGTTCTTCAGGATGTTGTGTGTCTGTCACCTTTGAACTTTGGAAAGTTCTTGTGTGAATCATTGGTAGATCATGAAGAGGTGGTTTCAAGATCAAACATCCCTGTATTTCTTCCCCATAGGAACAATGGGTTGAGGTATTTTTTGTCTTCCATTTGTTTCTACTTTTTTCATTCAACTTCTACTTAATTCAAAAAAATTCTTCTTCAAATTCTAGCACTGAATTTTTTTTCAATAGGAATAGGAAAAGACACTATGGAATATGAAAAAAATGTCACTTTCAATAATCAACATCTTGTTCTTTCTAGCAATGGATTTCCATCAACTGCAATTTTTTACTTTTTTCAATTTTTAAATTTTTTTTTTGTATTTTGGGACCTTGCAGTCATATTTTGGGTGCAGATGTTGCCAAATCTACCCCACAGTGGGCACAAAAAACTGTTGGCAGAAAAAGTTTTCAGGGGAAAAATTGTGGACTTCTTACCAATGCTCTGGGAATCTAAGTCCCTCTACTTAACTGATGTAGCAACTGTCATATATGCATGCGCGAGTAAAAAGGTGGATTTCTCTTGTGGCCTTTCGGTCGAGGATCCAACAAGGGCACTCCACTGACCCTGCGGAAAAGCTAGAAATTTCTTTCTAGAGAGGACTTTGTCTGTAAGAGTGGGAAAGGGGAGTGAGAAATGAGAGTAAGAGAACTAATGTTACAGGTAGAAAATTAGATTCCTGCACACACTAGTTAGAAAAAGTTCAACACATGCATTTATGAAGAAGAAACAACCCTGTAAATGGAAACAAGATGAGTTAATATTGAGAACATCAAAGTTTCATAAATATCCTCATCAAAAAAGGCTAGAAACTCCTTCTTGTATTGATGCTCAAAACAAAATTTGTACATAGTATGGGAATGGAAGAAATTTGAGAGTGGGCGAAAATGGAAGAAAATGACTATCTTCCTTTGTTCTCTCTAAGTACAATGCACTATTGAATTTACAAAATCAATCACCAGCCCTTTGAAATGGGAATGGCTTTATAATTTATAGAATGAGAGGTGACTCATCATCTACCCCCCAATGGATTTTCATATGTCCTCGCGAAACTTAAAACTTTTCAACTTCCTAGGAGAATATTAAGTCCCTTTTTATAACATAAAGGTGACTTTTACATTAGAAGCATAAATTTTCTTTTTAATTTCATTAAAGGACATCTAAAAAGTGCACCCCCTAATGAATAATTAGAACATGGAGGAGAGATAAAGTATGGGGAGAGAAGAGAGGAGAGAGAAGGAAGAAGAAGGGGGAAAGAAACGCCAATGACGAATAATCTACCTCCTATGAAGTCCACAACTCCTTCTAGATGACTCGATGGAATGCACCAACGTGACAATATTTGAATCCCCAAACTCTTTACACCTCAAGAAGCTCCTTTGGATGGTTTAAGGACACCTTAGGTTCAAGTTTTCAAAATCACTTATTAAATGATTTCACTAATGACCACGAACACTGACTTATAAATATCATTTCCGAAGAGATAGGAACTCATAACCATTCCTGCCAAGTTGAATGAATTGTTTCATTGATAACCACAGCTTCCACCCTGCACATGATATACCTGTGACCCAAACCATGTAGTGAGCATCGAAAAACACTTTCAAGTTACCTAAGATGGATCTTGAATGCCCTATGAGAAATGACTATGATGATCCCGAATGATTATGTTTACTTAAATCATCATCCCTCTATGTCCTATTGTGCCAAAACCACCCTTTGAGATTGATTTACTATTAATAGCAAGTGCCCAAATGGGAGACTTACTATTTTTGGTAAGAGGTTATTTTTTCCTCTTCTTGACCATCCTGATGTGATGAACTCCCTCATTCACTCTTGTGGACACTACCTTCACCTCGGCTACTTCTTGGGATGACTTACTATTTTTAGTAAGCACCCATATAGGGAGCTTGCTATTTTTAGTAAGTGGTCATTTTCATCGTTTTTCTACTCTGAACACTCATTATGACTTCTTGGTGACCTTTGATGCACACTACTTTCATCACAACTACTTTTGATGATGACTTTCCAAACATAGCAAGTATGTATAGGAAAACTTACTATTTTTAGAAAGTGGATTTCCAATGCTTTGTTTGCAATGGAATTTTGTTTTTGGACTCGCCTCATCATCGTAGTCACGTCCTCTGAATTTCACTTGATTTCACCCACTAGAATGCTTGGAAATAAAATATAAAATTTTCACCTTGTAATGGCTTTGGGCACGGAGCTGCCATGGTGGCCATGAATGGAGCTCAAAATTTACAGGTCTAGTTTTTGTCTCTGATCGTGATGATATCAACTCCATTGTGATAGGTTTTTCATTTGGATATTGTGTGTAAGTTTTTAGCTCAATCCGACTGTCAACTTGTTGAGAAATCCAACAAACATGAGTGATGGCATGAATTGGAAATTTTGTTGGAACAAATGATTTAGTGCACCATTTGACATCACATTTGTTTCATATTGAAAAATGAGAAATTCTGAAAAATACGGTATCTCGATCTGACTTCTTTTTTCAAGATATGAAGATTTTTTGATTTGGAGACGTCGTAGTTATCTGGCACAAAATCTTCATTTTCTCTTCGTTCTTCATTGTTTCGATCCATTTTGTCTTTAAGATTATAGTTTTTTTTATGTTTTTTATGAAAAAGGATTTCATGGAGTCTATTGAATGCAAAAAAACATCTCTTTCAAATCTGGAGAAAATCCAGCATAGTTTTAGCAATATATGGAGACGTGAGGAAAAATGAGCAAAAATGCACTAAGTGTCATATTTATTGGAGGGAGAGAGGAGGGTGAACATTTTTGTGTCCCTTTCATCCCTTTTGGCAAAAAGGATGAAGGGGACATCAATTTCCACTTCACGTCTCATTATGACACTTGGCGGAGATCCAACAGTGGAGTGTTTGGCTCCACTAACTCCTAGGGGCTGGAAATTTGTACTAGAGAGGGTCACATTGATGACCTGAGGGTTTCAAGGGTTTGGGTGAATTTTCTTTTCCCTTATTTCCCTTTGGAAAATTTTACAAAGGGGACATCATTTTGCACATGGCGCCTCCATGTGACACTGGGTGATCATCCGTGCAGTGAGAGTTAAGGCTCCAATTAGCTCACGAAGCTTAACTGGCAATGCAGGAGGCCATATTAGGGACATTAAAATGTCTAGTAGGCTAAAAAAGAATTGGGTGGAGAAATTTTATGTCCCTCATTTCCCTTTTATAAAAGGATTAAAGGGACATTAAAATGTGCCAAGCTCCTGGAGCTGACGGGTAAGTGCAGCAAGTTGGGGGACAATTAAGTGGACAGACTACAATCTGAGAGGTATTTTAAAAATAAAATACCAAGTCATTGAATTTTAATTGTTTAATATAGCTAAAGTTGTCAAAAAAAAATTAGTATTTTAGAAACTAGATTCCAGATGCTATGATTCATATAAATATAATTTTTTCTAATTTTGAGTTTATTGCTAATAATCCCTACAAGTTGATATTATGTTGTTATTTGCAATATGATGTCCACTTATGACCCCTTTTTGTCCCCCAACTTGGTGCACTTACCCTGACACATGTCTTCCGCGGACATGAACCATGCCAACAAGTAAAAAATATGTCAAAAAAAATGGTACCATTGCGTAGGAAAGATTGTTCGCTTTGTAGAAATATTTATTTTAAAGTGAATATAATAGGATAAATATCATTTTATAATTTTTTACTAATAGTAGGTCTTTAAGACACTTTTTCTCGTGAATATTTATGTCTACATTTAAGATTGCAATTTATTTTTCACTTGTCAGAATGTGATAAAAACTTATACCATCCCAGCCAGGGTGAAATTATATATACATGTTCAAAAAAATAATAATTTGATTTCAATATTTTTTTGATGAAGTTATGGCGGACAAACAGAAAGTGCTCTGTTTTATTTATTGTTTTCAGACCACTTTCATGAAAAAAATCATAAATAAAATAAAATTATTGCTAAAAAAATGCAAAATAAAATCTATCCCAAGATAGATAATAGCATCTAACTTCTCACCAAAGGAAAAATATATATATCAATTTTTGCTCATCCAAATTGCGGGGCAAACGGACTACAATCTGAGAGGTATTTTAAAAATAAAATACCAAGTCATTGAATTTTAATTGTTTAATATAGCTTAAAGTTGTCAATTTTTAAAAAAAATAGTATTTTAGAAACTAGATTCCAGATGCTATGATTCATATAAATATAATTTTTTCTAATATTTGAGTGTATGCATTGCTAATAATCCCTACAAGTTGATATTATGTTGTTATTTGCAATATGATGTCCACTTATGACCCCTTTTTGTCCCCCAACTTGGTGCACTTACCCTGACACATGTCCTCTTGAAAAATTAGCTAAGTGTTTGAACCTTGAGAGCAAACTTGTGAAGCCTGTATCTGGAGTTCCTGATGGATTTTTTTTGTCAAAACTTTATGTGAATGTGACTGAAAATGGCCTTCTAAACCCAATGGTGGGGATATCATCTCTTGATTCATCCATTTATTTCTTGAAGAAGCGTATGTTTGATATGGTCCCTTACTTATGCCTGGGAAAAAACCAGTTATAAACCTATTGCGCAATTTTTTTTGTGGAAAAATATGATTTCTCCATCTTGTAGTGCTTGGAATTACCTTTATTTATTATGTCTCATTTGTCTCCTAACTCCATATGGAGCTCTCGAAATCACTTCCCGAAGCTTAATAGCTCTTTTGACCCTATGCACTGCTCAAGCCTGTGAACCCTGTTTTTTATCAGATTGCCCCAACGTCCCAAAATAATTCCTAAATATTCCAAAATCACTTCCATGATGTTTGAATAATTACAATTCATCTCCATGTTGAATTTATCTCCTCTTTTCCACTCCAAGGGGTTGCACCAATCCTAAGAAGGCCAGTGGTAGCCCTTCCCACAATTGCCCAAAAAATAGCATTCTTCAAGAACTCCTAGAATCACCTAGAGGGATTGACTTGAATTTCCTAATTCACATAGGGGACTGAGTTAACATCCATTGGGGTTTCATTGGACTGACTAGGTAAGGTTGGTGTTGAGGATGGGTAGACCTGGGGTGTCTTAGAAAGGTGAAACTTAAAATTTTTGACACAGGGGTATCATTGTCATGCTCAAAATTGTAAATTTTATTGTTACGCATTTGCATGACAACAAGATGTTGAGTTATTTGAGAATAAGGAAGCTGATACTCCTCCTCCGGACTCAACTGATGTAGATATTTCACCTGTTGTAAAAAACATAAGCTAAGGTTCCCACATATGATGACAATGATGATGGGGATGATGGTGATGATTAGATAGAACCACGACCCACGAGAGAAGTACAATGTATGCCCAAGTGATATACTAACATGATACGAGATGCAAAATTAGATGTTCCACCAGATACATCCACCACTGGACCACGGACTTGCAGAACAACACATGAAGAAGTAAAATTTTCTTTGACTTGCAGAAAAGCACATGAAGAAGTAAAATTTTCTTTGATGAGTAGAGTTATTGAATCAGATGAGCCCTCTATAGTCCAAGAAACCCTACATTCAAAAGCTTGGAAGATGCCATGGATGCTAAATATAAGTCAGTAATGAAAAAAAACACTTGGTAGCTTGTCGATCTTCCACCAGGGAAGAAACCCATTGGTTACAGATGGATATTCAAAAAAATTTACAAAGCAAATGGGACCATAGACAAATATAAAGCAAGATTGATAGCAAAGGGGTATGCACATAAGGAAGGCATAGACTACAAGGAGACATTTTCTCCCACTGCTAAGATCAAAACAATCAGGATGATCTTTGCTCTAGCTACACAGTTTGGTTGGAAAGTCCATCAGATGGACGTAAAAAGTGCCTTTCTGAATGGAGATCTACAAGAAGAAATCTACATGACTCAACCTGAGGGATATGTTGTACATGGAGAAGAAACAAATGTATGCAGACTCTCAAAATCTTTGTATGGCCTTAAACAGGCACCCCGGGCTTGGTTCATCAAAATAGACAAGCATCTCGTACAACATGGATTCGTCAAAAATCCATATGATCTTGATCTCTACCTCAAAAAATAAGGGGGGAGATTGTGATTGTTGTTGTCTATGTCGACTACCTAGTCATCATTGGCAGTTCAGTGAAGATGATCGATGCAATGAAGAAATATCTTAACCGATCGTTTGACAAGATAGATCTCGGGCTAATACACTGTTGTTTTGGATTGGAAGTATGGAAAAAACAAGAATCACATTTTTTTTCTCAATTGAAGTATACCAAGACAATGCTCGATAAATTTAAGATGATGGATTACACACCTATTGCTACACCTATGGAGACAAGATTACAATTATCTCGTTCTGAACCATCTCCTATGGTAGATGCAACTCTCTATCGGCAGTTGATTGGCAGTCTCATTTACCTGACCTACATTAGACCAGATATCAGCTTTGTAGTGAGCTATTTGTCCAGGTTCATGCAAGAACCCAAAGTTTGTCATTAGAAGGCAGCAAGGTGAATCTTGAGATATCTCAAAGGTACAATAGATCTTGGTCTAGAATACAGGAAGAATGATCAATTCTTCTTAACTAGATATTCAGATTCAAATCATGCAGGTAACATTGATAACAAGAAATCCACTTCGGGATTTGTATTCTTTTTGGGATCTAGACCAATATCATGGGGAAGCAAGAAACAATACTTTGTTTCTCACTCTTCTATAGAGGCCAAATATTGTGTTGTAGGTGAAGTTGTCTACGAAGTGATATGGCGACGTCGCATATTGGAAGGACTTGGAATACCACAGGACAAACCTACCACCATGTACATAGACAATGAAGGTGTTATCAAATTTATTTGCAATCCATTTTTTCACTAGAGAACAAAGCACACCGAGGTTCAGGTTCATTTCATATGCGAGCATGTCTTGAAACACAACATACGGCTTCAATTTTGTCCAACAAATGAACAACGAGCAGATACCTTCACAAAGTCACTTTCACATGACAAGTTTGAGTTCTTCAAAGAGTTCCTCTCCTCATCTCTTGAAACAATGCAAAATTAGGGGGGTAATGTTAGGTAATACTTAATTTACCTAGGTTAATTTAGCATTGGTAATATAATTGTTACTTAGGTAACTAGGTAATTATAAAGTGTTATTATAGTTATGTTTATATAGCCATTATATTGTACGTTGTCTTATTGTTTCATTTTTATAACAATATATTTGTTTGTATTGTATTTCTGCTTCTCGGATGTTTTGGAAGCTTATTTAAACAAGATTAGTGTTACACCTGTGCAACATCCTTCTCTGTTTGTAACCGGTTGTCCAATATCTATAAATATTGCAGCCTACATTACTGTACTCATTTTTTATTGCATATTAATAAAATTATCAAGCTTTCGTCCTTGTTCGATAATTTCATGAATTAAGGTTTTTATTGAATGCTAAATTTTAAATCTAGATTCAACAATATTGAGATTAAAATTAAGGCTGCATTTTAGAAATTAAAAATAGATGAAAATGTGTAAATGACTATCAAACTTAAAAACATAATGTTATATTAAAAGATGAATATTTTTCTTTATGTTGTAGGGAACACAAAATATTTGACAATATAACAAATGTGTTTATATGAATTATGATAATTATATTATAACATTTAATTATGTTTAGTGAAGAAACAACACATCTCATTATTATGGTTTTATATATGTTAAGTTTAGTGAAGAAATATGGTGTATAATGATAGCTTTTTTAATCAACTCGTATCTAATATTTAGGATGATGGAGACATTGTTGGTTCTGCCTGTATATTAAAAAAATAGACTTTGCTCCTACATCTTCACACTTTTAATAAAATTGAGGGAATTTTCATTTTCTATTTTACAATATTAAATTATATTTTCATTTCTTCATATTGGTAATGAAGTGAACGAAATTATGTTCTTGTAATCATTGCATTAGTTTGTCAAAATTGTATCAGTGTTCTCTCACTTTTGCTGAGTACACCAACATATAATTGTGTCCCACTTTTTGTAAATTTTTTTGTACACTAACAAAATATTTCCGACAAACAAAATTTGATCAAATACATATACATTGACCAAACATGTATTTTAAGAACTTAAATATATAAAGACACAATCCATCTCTAACTTTTCTTAAAATATAAAGATTACTAAATATTTTTTGAAATTTATTTAATACTTAGTTTTTTTAAAAAAATTGGCCATCTAAAGAAACACAATATTATGTTTTAACTTACCTTCACTATACTACTATATTTATTAATTGAGATCTCATTTAACTAGTCAATTGATTAATATTGAATAGACTTTTTAAATAGAAATTTATGTGAAAAAGATCTCTCAACATCTTAAAAATAAAAGCGTTCAATTTTCTTATTGACTTATTCATTAAACTCCCTAAAAAATCAAGTGCCAATGTATTCCATACAAAATCGTGTATAACTATTAAATGTCCATACCTACCTTATCAGGTAAGTAAAAGCGGGTTGCACTTGCTCCCTATTTGTCAAATAAAGAGTGCGTGTGGGATAATTCACTTTCATTTGTCAATTAAACCCGGTGTAATTAACTCTAATACTGTGGGCCTCATTAAAATTCAACCTGACGTTATATCCCAATGAACTTCTATCAGCAAACTATTATAAATTAATTTTAATATATTATAATAATTATTTATATATAATATTATAATTTATAGTATAATGTTAATTACAATAAATTTGTTATATAATAATTTATAATAAATTTTCTATATTATAATTAATAATGTATAATATAATATTATAAATTGTAATAAATTTATTATATTATAATTTATTCAATAGTGAAGATGTTTGGTTTTTAAAGAACCTATCAGGGTTCAATTTTTATTGAAAGTAAAGCTAGGAGATATCGTAATAAAAGATGAGGTTGAAATCATGCCTTGGATATGAATTTGACGGAATGAATACCCCTCAATCCTTAACCGCTTATCCGAAGAAATGTGCCCACCTCAATGATGGAATATGACAGTTTAAGACCTACCAAATTTCCAAAAAAAAAAAAAACAACAATTACAATATTAATAATAAATATATTATAAATTATAATTAAAGAGGCCTATCAACCTATAATAACACCAAAGGTACTATCTATAGTTGCATTTTTCATACTACGTACCGTGTTCTTCCATTCCAGCTTGAAACTGGCTGCAACAATGCTACCTCCATTGTTCTCAGTTCTGTTTCTAGTTATTGTTATTTCTTGTGCTGCTCAGCAGTCCCATACTTCATCACATCCCCAGAAGAGCAATGTTGCCGATGAGCAGGCTCTGTTGGCATTCAAGTCTGCAATCGAATATGATCAAAACAATTCATTCATCACATGGACTCCCAACATCTCATTCTGCAACTGGAATGGCGTCACTTGTTCTCTCCGACGACAGAGGGTTGTCTCTCTAAATCTCTCCACCGTAGGTTTGGTAGGTATCATCTCTCCTTTCATTGGAAATCTATCATTTCTTAGGATTCTAGATCTCAATACTAACAACCTTCATGGCCACATCCCCTCTCAATTAGGAAGCCTTTCTCGCTTAAGGGAGCTATATTTATACACAAATCAGCTTCAAGGTTCAATTCCCCCAAATCTGAGTGCCTGTCTCAGTTTAAGAGTCATCAACCTCCTTCAAAACAACTTGGTTGGCAATATTCCTCCGGCTCTGGGATTTCTCCCAAATTTACAGTTCCTTCAGTTTAGCCGAAACAATTTGACGGGTAACATTCCCAACACATTAGGGAACATATCCTCTTTGGACACCATAGATTTGAGACAGAACAAACTAGAAGGTCCTGTTCCATGGGAATTAGGTATGCTTAATCAACTCAGACGACTGAATTTGGGTTTTAACCTTCTCACAGGAGAGATTCCTTCCTCCTTGTCAAACTGTACTAATCTACAAGGATTGGGTATGGTTGAGAATTACTTATCGGGAGAGATTCCATGGGAGTTATGCTCCAAGAATACCCTCTTAACGGGATTATTTCTGGGTGATAACCGATTTAGTGGAAGAATTCCACTTACACTCTTCAATTGTTCGCAACTTGAAATTATAAATTTAAGCCAGAACCAAATGAGTTGGAATAATTCCCCCAGAGCTGGGAAAGTTGCATGCACTTACTAGGCTGAGCGTGTACGAGAATCAATTTGTTAGCGGCAGCACCACAAACTTGCCCATTCTTACTGCTCTCACCAATTGTCCTCTTCTCAATCACATAGATTTATCACTCAACCATCTCACAGGTGTCATGCCCTCTTCTGTGGGACAACTTCCTCAAACACTTGAAAAATTATAGTTGAGTTTCAACAAAATAGGTGGTGAAATTCCCCCACAGATTGGAAACCTCACAAATTTAACTCTACTAGCTTTAGATGGAAATAGTTTCACAGGCACAATTCCTTCCACAATCACCAAGCTTCAAAGGATGGAGAGATTGTACTTGAGTTACAACAATTTGCAAGGAAACATCCCAATGGAGATCGGTCAGCTAAAACACATAGGGATCCTATCTTTTATAGGAAATAAGCTTTCTGGAAATATTCCCGATTCCCTTGCGGGGCTTCAACAGATCAGGGAACTATATCTTGGTGACAATCTGTTAACAGGGAGTATCCCTGCAAGTCTAGGAGAGTGCCGGAATTTGGAATATCTTGATCTCTCATATAATAAGCTCAGTGGGCAGATACCTCCAAGTGTGGCAGGACTTCCAAATTTAGTTTTCAATTTCAACCTTTCAAATAATTTATTGGAGGGCTCCCTGCCTTCAGAAATCAGCAAGATGGAAAAGGTTCAAGTTATAAATATTTCAGCAAATCGATTAACAGGCCATATTCCAGATGCAATAGGAAGCTGTGCAGCACTTGAATCTCTGAATCTTTCTTCTAATAAACTTAACGGTCCAATCCCAGATTCTCTGAGCAAAATTCAATATCTCCAATATTTAGATTTCTCTTCCAACAATTTGTCAGGGAGGATACCAATGTCTCTGGATGATATCAAAGCGCTTCAACATCTGAATTTTTCTTCAAACAAGTTATCAGGAGAAGTCCCACAAGAATGGGTTTTTAAAAAGCTTGATGCAACATCATTTATTGGAAATCCTGACCTGTGCGGACCTTGGGTAAAGTTGCCACCATGCTCTGCTCCCAAACAAAAAAGTCTTAGGCATCTCAAAAGGATTCTCATACCTATTGGTGCTGTTGTATTTGTCACATGCTGTGCATTGGTGGGATACTTTTGGAGACGATATTACAAGAGACCCCAAATGGCCTCAAATCCCTTTGAAGTGGGCCCTCAGAAAATTTCATATGAAGAACTTCTCATGGCAACTGATGGATTTAGCGAGGCTAACTTGTTAGGAATTGGTGCTTTTGGAAAAGTATTCAAAGGGGTTTTGAAAGATGGCACAATGGTTGCTATCAAAGTTCTTAATATGTTGAGGGAAGATGCACATAAGAGTTTTGATAGAGAATGCAATGTTTTGAGGAGAGTTCGACATAGAAATATTTTAAAAATCATAACTACTTATTCAGACCCTGAGTTCAAACTTTTAATATTTCCTTTAGTGCAAAATGGTAGCCTAGACAAGGTTTTATATCCTACAGGTGAACAAAGTTCTCAAGGGCAAGTGCATAAGTTAGATTTGGCTCAAAGGTTAAACATAGCAATGGACATAGCACGAGGCATGGAATATCTTCATCATCATTGTTTTGTTCAAGTCATCCACTGTGATTTAAAGCCCGGTAATGTGCTTCTTGGCGAGGATATGACAGCTTATTTGATAGACTTTGGCATTTCAAGATTGTGTCTTGGAAACTCTATGGATTCATACACTTCTACACATGCATTAAAAGGATCCATTGGATACATTGCACCAGCTATGAGTTCAAATAGATAGCATGAAATGTCAAATTTTCTTTCTTGGAATTGTTGTAGAAAATTGTGAATACAAAAATTTATGAAGAAAAGTTTTGAATGCAGAGTATGGAAGGGGTGGAGATGTCACTACAAAAGGAGATGTCTACAGCTATGGAATATTGTTATTAGAAATGATGACAGCAAAAAAGCCGACCGACAGTCTTTTTGTAGAAGGAATGAACTTGCGACAATGGGTGAGTAGATGTTTTCCAAATACAATAGAAGAAGTTGCTGATAGATATTTGCTGACCACTGCTACAAACAATGATGGAGAGAAAGTATTCGACTGCCTCAGAAAACTCATTTATGTGGGTTTGCTTTGTGCAAATGAATCCCCTGAAGAACGACCAAGTATGATTGAAATTGTAAAAATATTGTTTAGTATCACAGACACATTTCTTGGAGTGACTTCAGCAACATTTCAACCAGATCTATCGCATTTGCTTGGTAGCACAAATGTTGCTGGTGAATATGGTGAAAGCCAAAGTTCTTCGTTCTAAACTAGAAAATTCTCATCGACTGGGATACAATACTGTAAGACGTTTCAATAGTTTGAATGCCTTCAAAATAGTTTTATGCTGGCATGGATCAAGTATCCTCCCATAGAAATTTCATTATAGGATATGGTTCTCACCATGAGTGTTGTGTTGTACGTATGTAATAAGCACTTAGTTATTTGCCATAACAATAATAATATGAAAGAGGTTTGTTACCAATTTACCACGTGTCATTCTTTGGGCTTATGGTAGGCTTCAGCGAATGGATACTTTGATATGGTAAGGGAGAGAATGAAGGACTATCCATTTATGGAAAATAAAAGTTTGGAAATGAAATATTCATAGAAGAGCAATGCTATCCCTGTGGGAGCATTTGCAGATTTTTTTATTTTATGTCAAATGAGATCATATTTATAATTTTTTTTGTTTGAGGAAAGTAAACAAATAAGAATTGGATTTTTCCCTCGTGTTCAATTAACATGGAAGTGGATTCACACCTTGCTTCAATCTTTTTCTCTGGATATCTTAACTTCGAAAATGATTGTCTTGGGGGACTCAGCGTTGTTACCAACCATTTACAACAAATTTTGGCACATTTTTAGAACTGATATTCTTTTTCATTTTTAATGATGTTCTTATAGATTTTTTTTTTATATTACTAATAAAGTGGTTGTTATTTCCACTATGATTCTCCAGATTCAGAACTAGATCGAGAAAGTTTGGCTAGAGATTGATCACCTCTAGCACTTGCTTGACCACTGGGCTGCTGCCTCATGTGCTATCAGTCGCATGCCTCCAGACGTTCATGTATGTTGCCACTTACCTCCTGGTCTACGTCGCTCTCCTCCTTCGCCCTGAGGCCAAGGATTTCATAGATGTCGGTCTTGGAGCCAACAGAGCCCCTCCCCTTATTGATGGTATCCTCGCTCTCAGCCCCCTTCCCCTACTCATGGCGGGGTGTTTGGTCGGCTTGGTGATTCTAGTGGCACTAGTTGGAATGCCCCTTAGTAGGGAAAATTCCCATGACTAGATCTTGCCATTTCTCCCTCTCGACCGTCTACTAAGGTTCCTAAGTAGCAACAACAACAACAACAACAAGAAAGTCGGTGGGAGCCCATCTCAGACTCGGCTCACCCCTCTAGTTTTGGCTGGGGTGACAAACCAAACAAACCTCCGCCTAATCCTTCATCCTCTATGTTTGTGGCTACGGCCTTGTTTTCCACCCAATTTTCTTACGATTAACATTGTATATCTCTTGTGTGTGTGTGCGTGCATGCGTTTCAATAAAAAAAACAAGAATTGAAATGTAGGAATGTGTATAGCAACCAAGAGAAAGCATATACTAACTTTAAAATATACAAATAAAATTCATATAATTTGTGTTGTTTGATGGGACCAAATATAAATTGTGTACCTTGATGGAAAGAACTAAGGAGTTTGTAAATAGAGGAATGCTTCAAATGTTGGGCACAATAGTATACAAGAGTGATTTTAATTGAATTCATTTTTCTGCTCACTTTCTAATATTGAGATGTGTACTATACTTCCTCATTGCATAGCATTCAAAACAAAATTGATGGGAGATACAAAGATCTTTTAGTGACCTAACTCTTGATATTGTTGTGAAGGTCAAACTTTAATGATCAATGTTTTCAATGTATAGTGTAGCCCTTTGTAATGTCAAATCCTAGGATTTATGAGTTGTTATAGCCCATGCCAACTTTAATGGAACATGCTTGTAGTTTCAACATGTTGCGGAAATGGTTGGAACAAATTTTAGAGTGTTTGCATCCCATGGTGAATGAGCGTAGTTAGTGAAGTTAATAATCACATATAGTGGAAAATTTGGAAGCTTTGATCTTGGACTAAACACACTACAAATAATTTTCCCCGAATCTCCATTAACGAGGACTAAAGTAACCCACCAGTTATGAGTATAACTTGTTCTCCTTTGCACAAAAGGACTTTAGCCTCTAATTGGTTTTCAAAAGGGTGGAAAATTGTATTTGTTTATTTTTCTCAAAAGTACAATGGGGGATTAACATGCTCAATAATTTCAATGTGTTTGTTGCATATTGTGACTAAATTGTTAGCTACAAATAAATGGATCGAAGCTCAAAAGATGTCTTGTTCTTCAAGAGATAAAAAACTATCTATATGAAACATTAAAATATTCCAATCCTCCAAGGTGGCTTTGCATTTTTTATAGGTCTTAATAATTTATGAAATGTGACCTAACATAACTTGAACATCATTCTAGCTTTAATGAAGTCACGATGCCCAAATATATAAAATTTATTTAATTTTCTATTGTTTATAAGATGGAATTGAGATAGAAGATGTCATTCATCAATTTCCTTGTCATTTTGGCAATTGATTTCACTATCTATGTGATCCATCATCACCATCATGGTAAGATATTTTTTCATTTCAATTGTGAACATGTCATGAATGGAAAGAGTTCTGAAATGTTCCCCATTCAAAAAAAAAAAAGTTTGATAATAAATTCTTTGGAGGTACCAATGTCTTCAAGGATGTTGTGAAATGGTTTATTCAAAGGTAATTCACTCTAATAGAAATATTTATAAAAATCTAAATTACGTGAAGGAATAGTAGTGTAATAGGATGAGACATGGACAATGGCCTTCACTTCCCTCTTTTTTCACTTGTCTTTTAACTATGATTATTGTAAGATAGATATATTTTACCTTCAATCAATGGGAATACCTCCATAGAAGAAATTTGTTTCATATATGCATCAATAAGGGAAGAGGGTGAAATAAATTGAGATGTATGCAAAGAAATATGCATTCAAGGAAGTAAAAGATTGGTTGTTTATTGTAAGAGAAATATTTTACAGAAAATGAGATGTCTTGGTTGCACTAATATCATGCTAAACTATGCTTTTAGTTGATTTAATGATAGACAATTGTTATATGATCATGGGAAGCCATATTCTCATAAGTTCTAGTCATCATATGCTAATAAGTTTTAGATCTCTCATCTTTTGATGCATATTTTGCAATGCATTTTTGCAAAACATGGAAAGATACAATGAGTTGGTAATCAACATTCACACACTAATTTGCAAGTATGTTAGGGTTATGTAATTTAAATATATCATTGTTACGAGCCAATTTGTATGTGTTATGTTCATTTTATTCAATGGACATGGCATATGCATCAATTAATCCCCTTGGTTCTTTATAATGACATCGAAGGGTTGATCCTTTGTACCTTAAACATGAATTGGTACTGCATTCATTGTGTTGGTGCGCCTGATTTACTAGTTCCTCATAGTTTTTAGATGGACGTGATGCATATATTAGATATGTTTTCAAAAAACATAAGTCATCTAGATTAAAGTGATGCACCATTGAGTCCCTTTAATAGATTTCTCTCAAATTCCATGTTGTGACATGTGTATCAAATAAATCATTTGCAACATTCACTTCAACATGGTTATCCTTGTCTAGTGTGTTCATATTTTTGTATTTTCTATCTATATGAAATTGTGGACATGGAAGGAGCCTTTATGTTCCCATCCATACTTGGTAGGACAGTTTCATTATAATGTGATTATAATTTTATAATGTAAAATAATTATTTCATAGGGGAACATAAATTTGATACAAACCCATACTAATAGTTCTTTGAGAGCAAATATTTCTTCAACACCTCTTTAAGAAATATTGTGAATCTATGATGCATATAAAGTGATGTGATATGTGGAGTCATAATAATAGTTTGTATTCTCCATTGATGGTCATGTGGATAGGATCAACCAACATTTGTATTGGCGTAGTTTGGTGTAGGTCATGGGATTTAGTGTTTGTAACAATAAGTGTGAAGAATAAAGTTGGGTAACCAATTTTTATAATCATATATGAGATTTCATTCCTGCAATTGGTGCAAAAAAATCTTGTTCCATGAATATTTGAGCAAAGTTGTATGATGTGCTCTATTAACTTTCCATTGAGAAAGTATTCAAGTGAGCACAATAATTCATCAATGGTTACCATGAAGTTGTCTTCAATTTTTCTCTTCACGAACACTATATATGTTGAATAAGTATGATGAAACATCATAAGATGTAGAAAAACTAATGGACTCTTAGATAGCTTCCAAATCTATTTTCATGGTACAAAATCAAGTGCAAAGCATATTCATGCATTTGGACTTCTGTTTTTACATTTACATGGCATTGCTTATGGGGGATAATTTAGGAAAGGCCATAATCAAATATACCTATGAATTATATTAAATGATTAGAGACAAATAAATACGTGGTCATTTAATTATTAAATTACATTGTATCGTCCATAATCACTATAAACAACCACAAGACAAACACCCACAATCATGTATATATAATAAATCAATAAAAGATTAAATCAAATGCATAACACAAATATATAAAGGGTATAATTAATACCATAATTTTATTAAAAAAAATTAGCTTGAATTCTCTAAAGTAAGAATAACTCTCTTCCACAATATGATCCACTAACACAAGCTCTCTATGCTTTTATAAAAACACGTTGAAGCTATTATTAGCAATGGAGACTAGCTAGCTCACAAAGAAATTATGCTTTAATATATTAATAGTGAAAGTAAAAAATTTAGTCTTGAGCTACTAAAAAATACCATATATATAGCTATGAAGTTTTAGGGTTTATGTTGCATAGATTTATATGATAATATTGTAAATCTCACATGTAGATCCAAAAGGGAGTGAATTTTTTCTAAAAAATAAGTGTACCAAGTCATTCATTCATTCTTACCTTTGGGAGGTGTTTGGCCAACCCCTTTATTAATGGACACCTCCATGAAAACTACATCATTTGATGTAGGAATCATCATTGGAGGTCTAAAAAAATGGCACTAAAAGATCCTCACAAGTTTGTTATGAAATTCTATAAGGAGGTAATATCTCTCACCCTAATACCCATCTTCATAATGTTGTATTAGATTTACTTGAATTTGATAAAAAAAAAATAACTCATTTGAAAATTTCACTCTAGTTGTTTATTTTTTTTGGTTGTGTCCCCTCAAAAGGTACGTTCAAATAGTGGGTTCATAACCACTGGAAACCCTATCGCATTAAGGTCAAAATAAAAACATGACCAAAGTATTCATCCTCCATTGTACCAAAAATGAACACTAAAATCCATCATTAACCATGGCCTATGGTTCATTTGAAACACCCTAGTAGTGTTCTCCCACTAGAGGGTAAGTGCACCAAGTTGGGGGGCCAAAAGGGGGTCTTAAGTGGACGCATTTTTCTGAAGAAAAAAAAAATTCAACTTGTACGAGTTTTTCGAAAAAGTTATACTCAAAATTGGAAGATGTTGTAGAAATATGAATCACAGAATTTTGAGTCTAGTTTCTAAGATACTAAATTTTATTGAAAAAAGATAAGTTTAAGTGGATAAAACAACTAAAATACCAACAAATGATCCTGTTTTTGTTAAAAAAACATAATAGAGTGACTTTCATGCCCCCCACAATATTTTGAGCACCATTTAGTATTTTTGAAAACCCTTTTGTAGAAAGATAGGTAGGAGCATCTAGTTTGGGCTCCATTTTTTTTAGATTTTTTTAGCCAATCTTTTTTTATTTATGATTTTTCTAGTACATAAATTTTATGTTTTGAAAAATAACGGAGCTCCGACCGTGCGCCCCCCCCCCCCCCCCCCCCCCCCCCCCAACTACCTCAACAAATATCGAAAATTAATTTATTTTTTAAAAATATGTATAGAATTATGCCTAGTTTTGGCTAGTATAATTTTTTTAAAATTTCGATTACCTAAAAAAAAGATACACCATGAAAGATAGACATATTTACACTTCAAAAAATAGCTATAAAAAGGCATAGTTAGAAAATAAATAATATAGAAACCTTATATTAGTCAAAAAATTTGGAAAATTATATTTTTAGAAAGAAGAGACTTTGTTCTACATCGTGGTATAATTTTTTTAAAATGGATCGATTATTTTATTTTGATTTATCATAGAGGAAGTGGCATTTTTACATTTTCTTGTAAAAACACGTTATTTGTTGTGTTTGTGCAGGTCCATACCTCAGGCTTGGGGATCCAAACTGGATCCCAATCCTTCAGGCATGGCTTGGGAAAAGAGAAAACACAAAACGTGTACGCGTTACATAACACGTACGCATTTTGTATAGTATAAACATTATGTATGCTTTTGACATGCTTCTATTTAAATAAATAAATAAGTTTTTCATTTATTATCATTTATATTTTATTATTTCTTATACTTTAAATTTATTTATGTAAATATAAGAAATCAAGGTCACTCTGCACCTTATGGAATTAGTCTCACAACTCCATGAGTCATGGTGTAGGAGATAGTTTTTAAAAGTATAATCTAGTCAGTACATGGGTAATTTTTCAGAATTTCAGCATTCAGCCTAAATCTTTTAACATTTAACTTCTACAATCAAAACCCTAAACCATAGGCCATAAACCTAAACACTAAATTGTAAACCTTGAGCCCTAAACCCTAAACCCTAAACCTTTAACCACGATCCCTAGACCCTAAAACTTAAACCCTAAACTCTAAACCTTAAGCATTCAACCCTTACCCGTGATCCCTAAACCCTGAGCCTTAAGCCCTAAACCCTGAGCCATAAGCCGTAAACCCTAAACCATGAACCATAAGTGGGTAAGTGCAGGAAGTTACTGGAAAAATATAGGGCCATCCGTAGACGTCATATTGCAAAAAACAACGAAATCTCAACTTGTAGGGATTATTAGCTATACACGCACTCAAAATTAGAAAAATTTATATAAATATGAATCATAGCAGTCGGAATCTAGTTTCTAAAATACTAATTTTTTTAAAAAATGGACAAGTTCAGCTATATTAAATACTTAAAATTATATGACTTAGTTTTTTTTTTGAAAAAACTTATAAGATTATAGTCCATTTGCCCACATTTTGGATGACCAAATCTTGTTATTTTTTTTCCTTTGGTGAAATTTTAGATGTAGTTGTCTATCTTGGGATGGATTTTATTTTGTATTTTTTTTATCAATATTTTTTTTTAATGATTTTTTTGTGAAAGTGGTCTAAAAATATTTAGAAAACAGAGCGTTTTCTGTTTGCTTGCCATAACTACATCAAAAAGTATCGAAATCAAATATATATTTTTTAACGTGTATAGAATTTGTCCACGCTTGGGATGGTATAAGTTTTATCACATTTTGATAATCAAAACAAAAGTTACAGTCTTAAACGTAGACATGAACATTCACGGGGAAAAATGTATTAAAGACCTATTGTTAATAAAAAATTATAAAATGATATTTATCTTATTCTATTCACTTTAAAATCAATATTTCTACGAAGCTAACAATCTCCCCTACGCGATGGCACCATTTTTGTGAAATGTTTTCAGTTTTTTAGCATTATTCAAGTCTTTGGAAGAGCAAATTTGAGGTTTTTTGACCTTTTACACTTCATAATGACCTTCCATAGCTTTGGTTGGGGAAAAACAAAGATTTCCCGAGGCTTAGGTTCGGCAGATAGATCTACGATCATGGTTTATAAAGTGCGATCGTGGTTTTTTAACACAAACTACGATCACGGTTTATAAAGTGCGCTCGCGGTTCATAAATCATATTTACACACATCTCAATGTCTGAATTACCATGTGATTTTTACTCTCTGACCTTACCGTATGAATTACTGCAAAATTATGTCTTTTTCTACAGGTTTTTCTTATCACCGGAAGCAAAACATCATGGGAGACAAGAAACGAAGTCAAAAAAGGAATTCATTAAGTCAAAAAACACAAAACGAATTAGAGGCCAACAAAATTCAAAATGCTGAGCGAATGCGGAAACTTTATGAATCAAGAAGAGGTTCATCTTCAACCCCAACTATTGTAAGCAATGAAGAACCAAGTAATATTTCTACTGTCAATGTTGAAGTTGAATTAAATAGTCATGATGAAGATGTTTTTACAGTCAATGTTGAAGAAGAATTAAATACTCATGATGTAGAAAATGTTGAAATTGAAGGAGATGATGAAAATGTGAATAAGGAAATTCATGTTGAAACTGTAGACAGACCAAATTTGACAAAAAAACCTCCTAGGATTTTATGTAAGAAACCTAATTTTTTTATTGAAATTGATGAAAACATTTTGAAACCAATGTTTGACAAAATTTCTGAATGACAAATCAAAAGAAAAGCCACTGAAATTTGGGATAATCATTTTGAAATTTTAAATGATTCCCAAAGATGTCAGTTGTTGGTTAGTTTGATGAAATTGATTAAAGTGAGACCTACCTTAAACACCTTAGGATTAACAACATCTAATATACGTGGTCAAACCTCTACAATTGTTGAAAACCTTCATGATGCATATCACATTGTTAGTGTCAAGAGACGCACTAGGGATAGTAATATTGTGCGTCGTGTACTTGCTACTAGTGTTGTAAGTGAATCAATAAAAAAATAACATTTGATTATGCAAACAAGTCGAATGTTGCAAGTTAATCGAAAAACTCTAATGAAAGCAATTGAAAGACGTAATATCCTTCAATCACTCAATAATGCCGATTTTTGGGCATTTTATGCTAGAGCACCACGTAAGGACAAAAATAATTCTGATGCTATAAGAGAAGTTGTTATTAAATTTTGGCATGATAACACTAGAGTTTCACCTAATACAAGAGATGTTATAAAATGGAGAGTTAGTTCTACTAATCGTGAACCACATCCAAAGAATTTCTTAGATATGACTCAAACTTAATTTTTTCGTAAGTTTGAACAAGAGAATATGTAAATTAAAATTAGTCAACGTTTTTTTGAAATGTTGAAACTATTCTATGTGAAAATCAACCACGCTCGCACCACTTGTTGTAGGCAACATGTTGAATTTGCGATGCATTATGCTAATTTTTTACGTATTCGTTCTAATTTTCATTCTGAAACTATGTTATCAGAATGTGGTATTCAAGTTCCACCAATATCTTCCAGGGATTTCATTCCTACTATATTTTGTGAAAAAGAAGTTGGACAATTTTTTTATAGTCAGGATTGTTTAGATGAAAGTTGTAGTACATGCGGCGGATTACCTAAATTGGAAAGTTACATCCATTAGCAAATTAAAGGTACAATATGACATAATTTAGTTGAGTTTGATAAATATAAATAAGTTTCATACCAGTTGAAAGATGGAAAAGAGACTAAACAGTGTGAGCTAGTTAAAAACAAATGCATGTTTTCCAATTTTTGAGAAAATTTAAGGATGAAATTGTTTATGAGTATGCTAGGCATACACATAGAGCTCGATGGTTAGATGAACAGTTCAAGCTATGCAAAGACACATTTCCTATTGGTACTATTGTTTCAGTGGTCAATTTTGCAGAGAATTACACATTGCAACCACAAATGGAGGTTCAATCGCA
The DNA here is from genome assembly GCA_019776745.2 of Taxus chinensis. Lineage (NCBI taxonomy): Eukaryota > Viridiplantae > Streptophyta > Pinopsida > Cupressales > Taxaceae > Taxus > Taxus chinensis. The sequence continues at coordinate 860,498,768 of CM034148.1, read as the reverse complement.
ATATTACAACTCAGTACAAGTTGTCATTTTTGTGCATATAGCATTTCTACATTCTCCTGACAGTACAGAGAATGATAAAAAAAATTAAGAGAGTACCACTTTTATATCAGTGATGATCGTACTCATTCTACTGAATTTGTGCAAGGGTGTTTCTAGTTATTTTATGAAAACTTTTTTGATAGGGACATCCACTTCAAACAACATTATATATGGTTAGATAATTACACGTATCAGTTTAAGAATGCACGAATGTTTTATTGGATAAGAAGAATGCACGTCAAGATGGGTGTGCAACATATTTGGAGTTTCACTGAGGTTGGACATGGAAAAGGAGAGCATGACGGTGCAGGGGCATGTGTGAAAAGAGCTCTTGCAAGAGAAGAGTTGAAGTACAAAGATGGTGCTAAATTAAAAGATGTAAAGAGCATAGTGGAATGGTGTACTGACAACATGGCCCGAGGTTCTCAAGAAAATTCCACAGTTCGCAGATATTTTTGGTTGATAAAGGAACAACAAATTGCTAACTACGAGGATTGTTGTATGACACTCACTGGGTCCAGTGATATGCACTCATTTTGTAGCTCAGACGCTACTTCGTGGGCCGTATGGACAAGAAAGTTGACATGTTTTTGTGCATCTTGTATCGAATTTGTCACTGCTGAGTGTGATTCACAAGAATGGGTGGAAGGATGGATTTGTAGGCCTCTAACTCCGCTTCCTAGTTATCAACCTCCACAAGCATTACAACTTGTTTCTGCAGATGAAGTTACAACATCCAAGGACTTTGACGAAATTTCATTTTTGGTGCGACAAGGTATTTATGGTTATTTATTTAATTTTTGTATTGAGTTATTATGTCCATTGAAATTTTAATATGTAATTTAAATTTGAGTTGTTCAACCTTGGTTATTTTTTTGTAGGACATGTGTTTGCAGTAATTGCGACAGAAGACAATGAAGAAGGAACAGACTATTTCTTATGTCGTTGCATCGAGGAAGAAAGAAGTTGACTTCTCCTATTATAGATGGCGAAGAGATTGAGTATCCTACAGGGTCAGTGGTAGTTACTGGAACTTGGCTTCGACGGTATCCATTAAAAAACTCCTCTGTTTGGGTGTTTGAAGACTTTGAGACACACAGGAAAATACTCTTATATTCACATCTAGTTCTAGCGACAAATATTCAGTTGTATAGATATCGAGGAAGGCCTAATAACAAGATTCTTTGAAGGTTCGAGAGTCAGATCATGAAGCAATCTTGTCTGCTATTCAGAGTAGATCCGATCCTGATGGTTCATTGGAATGAATTTACAATGCTCATGTCTGGTATATATTTAATTTTCAAGTTTCAATTTATATATATATATTATATATTATATATATATTTTTTTTAAAAGATCTAGATTTAAGTTTGAATATATTTTATTTTAAATTTGTGTATTTTTGTGTGTACATATATAGATAGTATATGGTTTTGATTTGAAACTTAAATTTCTTTGACTAACAATTTTATGTTTAGGTTAGTGGTGCCAGAAAAGCTTCCACCTTCACGTGGTTGGCTCGTTAGTAGAGAATTTTAAATTCTCGAAGCTAAGAGAAGCTTTCATTGTTTGAAAAAAAAAGTTGTAAATTTTGAAAAAAAAGTTTGTAAATTTTGAAAAAATTTTAAATTTTGAAAAAGAAAAAAGTTTTTTAAAAATTTGAAAAAGTTGTAAATTTTGAAAAAATGTTGTAAAATTTGAAAAATTGTTGAATTTTGAAAAAGTTGTAAATTTTTGAAAAAGACTGTCCTCTAGGTGCCAAAGTCCGAGTAGTGACCCGTTGTAAATTTTGAAAAATTGTATTTTGGTTTTCAGGGCTCTTAAGGGACTAAGCCCGAAAAAATGTTTTGGTCGGAAAAGCAACGACTTTTCGCACCGAAAAACCACCTTCTAGTGTTCAACCTGGCCACCCTACGTGTGGCGCAGTTTGGTTCGGTGCCACGACCCACCGTTTGCAAAATAAAGCGTTTGACAACCTTACACTGGCTCCAACTGCACTATTTAGAGGGTTTGCAAAACAGTAGGACAGCGAGAGCACCGAAATGAGAGGAGGAAAAAATGAGAGAGGCTATTGTAGAGGGTCTCTAGGTGTGTAGATCAGACGAGGCCTCTCTAGGTGCCACAGTCCGAGTAGTCACCCGTCGAAAGTTTGAACGATATTTTGGTCTCAGGGCTCTTAAGGGACTACGCCCGAACGAAGTAGCCCGGAAAGCAACGACCCTTTCGCGCACCGAAACACCACCTCCTCTAGCATTCACCTGGCCACCCAGACGTGCCGGCACAGGCGGTTCGGTGCCACGACCCACCGTTTGCAAAATATAACAGCGTTTGACAAACCTTACACTGGCTCCAACTGCACTATTTCGCGCGTTTGCAAACAGTAGGACAGCGAGAGAGCACCGAAATGAGAAAAAAAAAAATGAGAGAGGCTATTGTAGAGGGTCCCTACACTGAGGTGTCGGATCAGATCAGACGAGGCCTCTCTAGGTGCCACGGAGTCCGAGTAGTCACCACCCGTCGAATTTGAACGATATTTTGGTCTCAGGGCTCTTAAGGGACTAAGCCCGAAACGAAGTAGCCCGGAAGCAACGACTTTTCGCGCACCGAAAACACCACCTCTCTAGCATTCACCTGGCCACCCGGACGTGCCGGCGCAGTCGGTTTCGGTGCCACGGCCCCACCGTTTGCAAAATATAGCGTTTGACAACCTTACACTGGCTCCAACTGCACTATTTCGCGCGTTTGCAAACATTAGGACAGCGAGAGCACCGAAATGAAATGAGAAGGGAAAAAATGAGAGAGGCTATTGTAGAGGTCCCTACACCGAGGTTTTGATCAGACGAGGCCTCTCTAGGTGCCACGGAGTCCGAGTAGTCACACCCGTCGAAGTTGAACGATATTTTGGTCTCAGGGCTCTTAAGGGACTAAGCCCGAACGAAGTAGCCCGGAAGAAGGAAGCAACGACCCTTTCGCGCACAAAAAACCACCTCCTCCTCTAGCGTTCACCTGGCCACCCAGGACGTTCCGCGCGTAGGCGGTTTGGTTGCCACGACCCACCGTTTGCAAAATATAGCGTTTGACAACCTTACACTGGCTCCAACTGCACTATTTCACGCGTTTGCAAACAATAGGACAGCGAGAGAGCACCGAAATGAGAAGGAAAAAAAAAAACTGAGAGAGGCTATTGTAGAGGGTCCCTATGCCGAGGTTCCAGATCAGACGAGGCTCTCTAGGTGCCACGGAGTCCGAGTAGTCACCCGTCGAAGTTGAACGATATTTTGGTCTCAGGGCTCTTAAGGGACTACGCCCGAACGAAGTAGCCCGGAAGCAAACGACCCTTTCGCGCACCAAAACACCGCACCTCCTCTAGCATTCACCTAGCCACACCACCCGACGTGCCAGGCGTAGGCGGTTGGTGCCACGACCCACCGTTTGCAAAATATAGCGTTTGACAACCTTACACTGGCTCCAACTGCACTATTTCGCGCGTTTGCAAACAAGTAGGACAGCGAGAGCACCGAAATGAGAAGGAAAAAAATGAGAGAGGCTATTGTAGAGGGTCCCTATGCCGAGGTGTTTAGGATCAGACGAGGCCTCTCTAGGTGCCACGGAGTCCGAGTAGTCACCCGTCGAAGTTGAACGATATTTTGGTCTCAGGGCTCTTAAGGGACTACGCCCGAACGAAGAAGTAGCCCGGAAGCAACGACCCTTTCGCGCACCGAAACACCACCTCCTCTAGCATTCACCTGGCCACCCGATGTTGCCGGCGTAGTAGTCGGTTTGGTGCCACGACCCACCGTTTGCAAAATATAGCGTTTGACAACCTTACACTGGCTCCAACTGCACTATTTCGCGCGTTTGCAAACAATAGGAGCGAGAGCACCGAAATGAGAAGGAAAAAAAAAACTGAGAGAGGCTATTGTAGAGGGTCCCTATGCCGAGGTTTCGGATCAGACGAGGCCTCTCTAGGTGCCACGGAGTCCGAGTAGTAGTCACCCGTCGAAAGTTGAACGATATTTTGGTCTCAGGGCTCTTAAGGGACTAAGATACGCCCGAACGAAGTAGCCCGGAAGCAACGACCCTTTTCGCGCACCGAAAACACCACCTCCTCCTCTAGTGTTCACCTGGCCACCCAGACGTGCCGGCGCAGTTCGGTTCGGTGCCACGGCCCACCCACCGTTTGCAAAATATAGCGTTTGACAACCTTACACTGGCTCCAACTGCACTATTTCGCGCGTTTTGCAAACATTAGGACAGCGAGAGCACCGAAATGAGAAGGAAAAAAATGAGAGAGGCTATTGTAGAGGGTCCCTATGCCGAGGTGTCGATCAGACGAGGCCTCTCTAGGTGCCACGGAGTCGAGTAGTCACCCGAAGTTGAACGAACGATATTTTGGTCTCAGGGCTCTTAAGGGACGGGCTACGCCCGAACGAAGTAGCCCGGAAGCAACGACCCTTTCGCGCACCAAAACCAACCCTCTCTAGCGTTCACCTGGCCACCCGGACGTGTGTTGGCGTAGTCGGTTCGGTGCCACGACCCACCGTTTGCAAAATATAGCGTTTTACAACCTTACACTGGCTCCAACTGCACTATTTCGCGCGTTTGCAAACATTAGGACAGGAGGACAGCGAGAGCACCGAAATGAGAAGGAAAAAAATGAGAGAGAGGCTATTGTAGAGGGTCCCTATGCCGAGGTGTCGGGATCAGACGAGGCCTCTCTAGGTGCCACGGAGTCCGAGTAGTCACCCGTCGAATTTTGAACGATATTTTGGTCTCAGGGCTCTTAAGGGGGACTAAGCCCGAACGAAGTAGCCCGGAAGCAAAACGACCCTTTCGCGCACCAAAACACCTCCCTCCTCTAGCATTCACCTGGCCACCCGGACGTGCCGGCGTAGGCGGTTTTCGGTGCCACGACCCACCGTTTGCAAAAATAGCGTTTGACAACCTTACACTGGCTCCAACTGCACTATTTCGCGCGTTTGCAAACATAGGACAGCGAGAGCACCGAAATGAGAAGGAAAAAAATGAGAGAGAGGCTATTGTAGAGGGTCCCTATACGAGGGTGTTAGATCAGACGGCCTCTCTAGGTGCCACGGAGTCCGAGTAGTCACCCGTCGAATTGAACGATATTTTGGTCTCAGGGCTCTTAAGGGACTCTTAGGGACTACCCCGAACGAAGTAGCCCGGAAGCAAACGACCCTTTCGCGCACCGAAAACACCACCTCCTCTAGCGTTCACCTGGCCACCCGGACGTGCCGGCACAGGCGGTTCGGTGCCACGACCCACCGTTTGCAAAATATAGCGTTTGAACCTTACACTGGCTCCAACTGCACTATTTCGCGCGCGTTTGCAAACATTAGGACAGCGAGAGCACCGAAATGAGAAGGAAAAAAAAAAGAGAGAGGCTATTGTAGAGGGTCCGTACACCCGAGGTGTCGGATCAGACAGAGAGGCCTCTCTAGGTGCCACGGAGTCCGAGTAGTCACCCGAAATTGAACGATATTTGGTCTCAGGGCTCTTAAGGGACTAAGCCGAACGAAGTAGCCCGGAAGCAACGACCCTTTCGCGCACCAAAAAAACCACCTCCTCTAGCATTCACCTGGCCACCCGGACGTGCCGGCGCAGGCGGTTTGGTTCCACGCCCACGTTTCAAACCGTTTTGCAAAATACAGCGTTTGACAACCTTACACTACACTGGCTCCAACTGCACTATTTCGCGCGTTTGCAAACATTAGGACAGCGAGAGACCCACCGAAATGAGAAGGAAAAAAAAAAAGAGAGGAGAGAGGCTATTGTAGAGGGTCCTACACGAGAGGTGTCGGATCAGACGAGAGGCCTCTCTAGGTGCCACGGAGTCCGAGTAGTCACCCGAAATTTGTTGAACGATATTTTGGTCTCAGGGCTCTTAAGGGACTAAGCCGAACGAAGAAGTAGCCCGGAAGCAAGCAACGACCCTTTCGCGCACCGAAACACCTCCTCCTCTAGCGTTCACCTGGCCACCCGGACGTGCCGGCGCAGGCGGTTCGGTTTGGCCACACCACCCCACCGTTTGCAAAATATAGCGTTTGGCAACCCTTACACTGGCTCCAACTGCACTATTTCACGCGCGTTTGCAAACATTAGGACAGCAGAGAGCCCGAAATGAGAAGGAAAAAAATGAGAGAGGCTTTTGTAGAGGGTCCCTATGCCGAGGTGTCGATCAGACGAGGCCTCTCTAGGTGCCACGGAGTCCGAGTAGTAGTCACCCGTCGAATTTGAACGATATTTTGGTCTCAGGGCTCTTAAGGGACTAAGCCCGAACGAAGTAGCCCCAAATCAACGACCCTTTCGCGCACCAAAAACACCACCTCCTCTAGCGTCACCTGGCCACCACCCGATGTGTCCGGCGCAGTTGGTTTGGTGCCACGGCCCACCGTTTTGCAAAATAGCGTTTGACAACAACCTTACACTGGCTCCAACTGCACTATTTCGCGCGTTTGCAAACAATTAGGACAGCGAGAGCACCGAAATGAGAAGGAAAAAAAAGAGAGAGGCTATTGTAGAGGGTCCCTATGCCGAGGTGTAGGATCAGACGAGGCCTCTCTAGGTGCCACGGAGTCTAAGTAGTAGTCACCCATTCGAATGAACGATATTTTGGTCTCAGGGCTCTTAAGGGACTAAGCCCGAACGAAGTAGCCCGGAATCAAACGACCCTTTGCGCACACCAAAAACCCCTCCTCTCTAGCATTCACCTGGCCACCCGGACGTGCATTCCGGCGTAGTCGGTTCGGTTGCCACATGACCCACCGTTTGCAAAATACAGCATTTGAAACTTACACTGGCTCCAAAATGCACTATTTCGGCGTTTGCAAACATTTTGGGACAGCAGAGCACTGAAATGAGAAGGAAAATGAGATAGATAGGAGGCTATTGTAGAGGGTCCCTACACTGAAGGTGTTGGATTTTTGACGAGGCATCTCTCTAGGTGCCACGGAGTCTTTTACAGTATTTCACCCGACGAATTTCAACAATAATTTGGTCTCCGAGGCTCTTAAGGGACTATGTTGATCAAAGCTATAACGATAATTTCTAAGTGTATATTGATAAAATACAATTTACAACTCAAATGGATCTCAAAATTTCATATTTTTTCATAATGTGACAAATTTATATACCTTGTCACATTTTTAAGGAAATAATTAAGTAAATAAAAATAGAGTACAATAAGGTCCATCATCCATTATAGATTGCAAAGGAAGTAGATTGTATTAAGGGGTGACATTTTCCAAACTTATAATCAAAGCTAAATGATCAAAGTACAAACTAAGATATCTGTCAAGACTAATGAAATAAAATTGAAAGCATATGTTTAAAATTTTAGCTCTAAAAACTTGTCAAGCTTCAAGATTAAAAAATTTTATAAAAAAAGTTTTTGTCCAGTGATATTTCAATATGATTAAGTCTAAAAATTTGCAAAATATTGCAAGAAGGAGATAGAATAAATTTGAAAAAGTAGAAAGAACACATAAACAAAACTTCAATAAATAAAATACATTGCATCCATAAATAGTTATAATTTATTAAATGTAAGGAAAATTTATATACAAAGAAGTGTATATGATCATGCAGCACTTGTATGATAATCATGGTTTTTGAACTAGGTTAATGAGAGAAAGATGCAAAGCAAGTTAGAAAAACACTAAAGAGGAGAACCAATTTCCATGATTTTTTGAAGTCATGAAGAATAAGTACACAATATATGATGAGAAGAAAAATTGTGAAGAGGCCTTTAAAGGTCTGAATTAAAAATTAAATACAATACAAAAAGGAATGAATCTCAGAAAATATAGATTACAAGTGTACAATAGGTACAAAAATATTGTCTAAATACCATAGCTCTTACAAGGAAATCACAAGGAAATGATATTGAAAGAAAAAAGTTATGCATGTACAAAAAAGAGTTCATGTTGTAAAATATATAGTTTTTGGATCTTAAATGAAATAAAATCATTAAGAAAAAAAACCTCTTATTCATAATAGTCAAGAAACTCAAAACTACTTAGAAGATGACAAAAGTGTGCATATAGAATCATAATCTACATGTATTCAAGAAGACAGTTCACAGATCCACATCATCATCATGAAGGTAGAAGATAATAATTTAAGAATTAACACTTATTCCAGATTAGTTTAAAGTTTTAAATGGCTAAGTATAGTTTTGAGTTTTCCAAAAAATTAACTTATTTAAACAAAAAATAAAAAACTAGAGAAAAATAATGAGAAAAAAAAAAAAAAAATAATCAACCTACAAAAAATATCCATCTTTCTCACTCCCAAATTCTAAGTCCGCCATTTCATTACTTTTTTACCACTAAAATCCATAACTAGAAGTAATACACTAAATCCACCAACACAAGATCAAAACCCACTTTCAGAGTTAGCAATAATACCAAAATAACCAAATTTATAGCCTTATTTAACCAACACACATGGATATATATATATATATATAAGAATCAAATAAAGTGTGCTCCAGACGCGCACGTCTCTGAAAATATATATGTACATGTATAAGTTCATAATGTATGTATACAGATCTCGAACTAAGCACGTGTCCATAATGTACATATGGGACCACATGCGGTCGCAAAAGGCTAGATATATATATACAATGGACTGTGAATAGATGTACTCATGACCACATATATGTGGCATCCAAGTGGACTATAAATCTACTCATGAAACATCTTCCCTCTCTTCGCCCTGCTAGAAGAAGTAGCACGTCCACGACCTGGGGATGTAGTGGAGGGAGATGCCACTACGGATTTCATCCGTGTGGTCCTAGGTGTCTCCAAGCATGCCTGCAACCTAACCTGCACATTCATAAACAACAAGTTTTTAACACCCAAAATTTTAAAATACCTTCAAAATTTAGAAACTTGTACAATTTAGTTAAAATGCATGTGCAATCTTACCGCAATGTCATGATCCCTATCGATTTGTTGTTGTTGACGCTTCGCAGGGACAACAATAGACTCACGAGGGGTAAGCTACATACAAATAATTAATTTTCAAATTAAATATTTCACACTCATATATATACCTACAAAATTTGATATTGTAGATTTAAGTTTAATAAGAAATAATGAACCTCCAAATTTAATAAATTTAAAAAATTGTGTACCTCAGTTAGTGGATCTGTAGATGCTATGGTAGTATCTACAGCAACCTCCATAGTCTTCATATATGGAGGAGTCTCTCTAGCAGTCATAAGCTATACAAAAAACATGTACAAATCAATTTATTTATCAGTTATTCTTGTCATATAGCATGTTGTATTCTTACTCCTATTATGTTGGAAAATTATCCCTATTATTACTTTTGAGAAATAATGGTTAAAAGAACTCATTAAATGTCCATAGAGTCTAAACATGATCTTGGAACGTTCATTCTGAGAAGAACACTTTTTCTATCCATAGGTACATGTAAACCTATATTACATTGCACTCATTCCACATAGTTGACATTTTAAGAAGGTCTTGTATATTCTATGTGGAAAGGAAACGAAATTATTCATTACTTTCCCGTTATGTTCTACTAAACTTATCATACCCCATGTGGTATTTTGGGAAGGCATGTGCAGTCTTTTGATATATGATTATTTACATGGCTTAATGTTATATCAAATGAATTGGAATTTCCCAATAAATTGTTTTTTATATTACATTAAAGGTTGAAGTTTAATGAAATAATGTAATAGACTGCAATAAATATTAGTACATTATACTGTATATCAAAGCATGCAATCCGTTGTAATAAGAAAAATAAGGCTCATTTGTTAATTAGAAACAAAGTGTATAGAATAATGAGATTTACTTATCCAAGCTAAGGAAATAGGTCATGTGACTGGTTTGCCAGTAGACGAAGTTTTAAATATATTGGAAGAAGATAACTTAATTTCGATGCCATGTTGTAATCCTGTTTGTATAAAAGATAGGAATGCATTTATTCAATTGTTTGAACAGTTACATTTGTGAGACAACCTTGGTAGTCTATTAATTTAACTTGGAATTTTAAGTGCTATAACCTTGTCAATGTTTATGTGCAAGCCATTAAAAATGTAAGGAATTTAAACAAGGTTCTTAAAAGTGACATTTGAAACCTCACTTTTTCAACCATTAGTAACATAGCATGTCGACATTAGGATGATTCCTTCACCGATTTCTTTTTATTTAAAATAAAATAAAAAATTATGTTTTTGGAATGTGATTGATACATTTCCATACATTTGTATTTGTATATGTTATTATAAACATATATATGATATATAAACAAACTCAAATGAATCGGTTTGAAGGCACACTGTGCATATTTTATATATAACATTTAAGAAAATTTAGTAATTATGCGGGTGAAAGGTGCCAATATCACCTGTGCCCCAGTTCCAAAAACACTCCCCAGCATTTGATGTCTGGAACTCCTCACAGAAGTTTTGTGGCATAGCCACACCTGTGAACCTCAGCAAACCCCTGTATCGCCTGCAGTGCTTTATCGGCACCTTCCCCTTATCCACAGTGGTCGTGGTCCATATATACATACTTCGCCCCCTAAACCACCTGTGTAGCCTTAGAAAATTACTTCTGGGTGCTATTGCTAGGTGAGAGTGATCAGTGAGCAATATATATCATAAACCGAATGCAATTGAAAAAAAGGGTAAATTCAATACTCCATAACCAGAGATTCTTCATCTGGTAAAAAACAAAGAAATATATATGATATATAGTATATATATATATATATATATATATATGGTATATATATATATATATATATCCTATTTTTGAAAACCTATGCGTGCACTAGAAGTCTAGAAAAAAATAATAGAAACCCCCATTTATCTGAAACCTGAAACAATATATTATGCGCCAAGTTATAAGAATTCAAAAGGGTGCCAATCGAAACTATACCATTGAGCATGGTAGATCACAATAAGTGATGTTTCTTCAAGGTGCTTTTGTTTTAAACAAGTAACCTCATTGTTGTTGCCCGAGCTGGATCAACGTCAAAAACCAAGTCAACAATCGGGTCCCAATTATTTGATTATTACATGTCATGTTTTTCAATCAAAGTGCACCCATGGTTAAGATGGGGAACCGTATGCATAAGAATAACTGCAAAGGTGGATCACTTGGTACTATGTAGATAACGCCTAGAAACAATGAGTACACAAATGAGGTATTTTTTACCTTAATCTTTCCAAAGGTCTTTGACCAAAGGAGTTGAAATTTAAAGAAGGCATTACTTTGCCACATGCACCATGTGGTCCCCACAGTCACTGAGATAAAGCTATTTTGATAAGTATTTGAGTATTAAAGGCATTATGTTTGCACAGAAGTATCGACTTTACCATGTGATCACTACAGGACATGCAATGTAAAGGGGTAAAATTCAGCATGGGATGGCCGAGTACAAATTTTAGCCTGATTTTTAGGAGGGGTCTGGGTGAAGTATTTTGAATATAGGTTGTGTGCACTAGTAAGGCACAATAAATTACTTTTTGGACATTGGAGTGTCTTCCAATGAATATTATCTATGTAGTTCTTGCCTGGAATGAGAACTCAGTTTTGGCCTTTCTAATTATTTGCAGGAGGTGTGTATCTTTCCATTAATTATGGATGAATGGTAATTCTCTGATTAATCATCTTACCTGGGTGCTAAAAATATAGTATTGTTGTGCATAGATGGTAGTGTGCATGTTTTTCTTAGCTTGCGTTGTACTGATTTACTCCCTCAATACAATAAGTGTTTTTCCTTAATATTCATGCTGAAAACCATTGGTTCGTGCAACCCATGAAAATTCTTTCTCAATTTTACCTGTGCATATACTCAGTCAAATCCCTTACAATAACGTTTAGTGTATCACCTCGTTTTGGTGGCATCAGTTAAATAGTCATCGCTTTTTAGAAGTCTGATGAGCAATTTTAAAATGGTAGTTGAAAGTACGAGTGAAAAACTTTAAGGAACCGTCCTTGATCACTGAATGACTCACCTTAGCAATGAGGTATACCTATAGACCTGAGTTGTGGGACTGTTCCATTTTGTATCCACGAAAATGAGAGATCAAATGCAGCTTAGAACCCCTATCGCTCATCGGTCAACTAGGGTGTAATTTCAAGAGATAATCAGTGGTTTTAGAACGCTCGGTTGGATGACCGAACCTATTGATGCGTTCAGTGAACCATTGAAGATCGCAAAGAAGAACCTTTATTTCGGTGACTTTTTAAATCCACGGAATTTTCCACCAACTTCGTGTACTTATATTTTCAACATCATTAACCCATTTGTTCACCTCTAGATACATTTGCAAGAATTTTTAGCCTACTAACTCATCATCTGTTAGGAATTGCTCTCAAGAGTTGTTTTTGATGAGCTAGTTTCACCTATGTAAATTCATTACACATTAGGAATAATTTATGATGTTCCGCAGGGAATAAACCCTCATTTTGAGGCAATATTATCAGTTCACAAACCAGTATCCTTCCTATCGTCACCTTCCCCTTCATACCAGTTATATGACGACCTATCAAAATGAGATGGTCCTTATGACCCATTACCTTGAGCATGATCTAAATATGACCTCTATCCATACATTATCATCTGTATGCCTATGTTTTAACCAGTTATTTAGTAGGGTTACACTCATTTGCTGAAAGGGAGAGAGATCTTGTGCATTGAAGCTGAATAAACTTAAGAAATCATTTTTAGGGTCATCCGTGGCCGTCATATATGCAAAAGTTACAATGAAATAAAAAATGATAGGCATCAGGTAGAGGAACCCTGTCAAAAAGAATTTCCAACTTACCTTCATTACTCACAATCCAGTGCCTACATATTCCTCTATTCCAACGATATGAATCAACAGCATTCATCAGCTTCTAGATTTCCAAGTTGTATCTAGGGTAAGTGCACCAAGTTGGTGGACAAAAAAGGGGTCATAACTAGGTGTCATATTGTTAAACACTAGTAAAATTATCATGACTTGGTTTTTTTATCAGCAATAAACGCGCACTCAAGATTAGAAAAAAATTATATAAATATGAATCGTAGCATTTGGAATCTAATTTCTAAAATACTATTTTTTAAAAAACGGACCAGTTTAGCTATATTAAACATTTAAAATTATATGACTTGTTTTTTGTTTTTGAAAAAACGTATAAGATATGTAGTTGTCTATCTTGCCCGATGGATTTTATTTTGTATTTTTTCGAGTAATATTTTTGTTATAATGATTTTTTCTGTGAAAGTGATCTGAAAAGATTTAGAAAACGGAGCACTTTCCATTTTCCCCGCCATAACTATATCAAAAAAATATCAAAATAAAATATATTTTTTTAACGTGTATAGAATTTGTTCTCGTACACTTGGGATGGTATAAGTTTTATCACATTTTGATAAGCGAAACAAAAGTTGCAGTCTTAAACGTAGACATGAACATTCACGGGAAAATATGTCTTAAAGACCTATTGTTAGTAAAAAAATTATAAAATGATATTTATCTTATTCTATTCACTTTAAAATCAATATTTCTATGAAGCTAACAGTCTCCCCTACACGATGGCACCATTTTTGTGAAATGTTTTCAGTTTTTTAGCATGGTTCAAGTCTTTGGAAGAGAAAATTTGAGGTTTTTTGACCTTTTACACTTCATAATGACCTTCCATAGCTTTGGTTGGGGAAAAACAAAGATTTCCCAAGGCTTAGGGTTTTAATGATAGATAGATCCGCAATCATGGTTTATAAACCGTGATAGTGGTTTTTATAACACAAACCACGAGCGCACTTTATAAACCACGATCGCGGTTTATAAAGCATGATCGCAGTTCTTAAATCATATTTACACACATCCCAATGTCTAAATTACCATGTGATTTTTACTGTTTGACCTTACCATATGAATTACTACGAAATTCTATCTTTTTCTGCACATTTTTCTTATCACTGGAAGCAAAACATCATGGGAGACAAGAAATGAAGTCAAAAAAGGAAGTCATTAAGTAAAAAACACCAAACAAATTAGAGGCCAACAAAATTCAAAATGCTGAGCGAATGCAGAATCTTCGTGAATCAAGAAGAGGTTCATCTTCAACCCCAACTATTGTAAGCAATGAAGAACCAGGTAATGTTTCTACTGTCAATGTTGAAGTTGAATTAAATACTCGTGATGAAGATGTTTTTACTGTCAATGTTGAAGAAGAATTAAATACTCATGATGTAGCAAATGTTGAAATTGAAGGAGACAATGAAAATGTGAATAAGGAAATTCATGTTGAAACTGTAGACAAGAAAAATTTGACAAAAACACCTCCTAGGATTTTACGTAAGAAACCTAATTTTTTATTGAAATTGATGAAAACATTTTGAAACCAATGTCTGACAAACTTTCTGAACGACAAATCAGAAGAAAAGCCACTGAAATTTGGGATAATCATTTTGAAATTTTAAATGATTCCCAAAGATGTCAGTTGTTGGTTAGTTTGATGAAATTGATTAAAATGAGACCTACATTAAACACCTTAGGATTGACAACATCTAATATACGTGGTCAAACCTCTACAATTGTTGAAAACCTTCATGATGCATATCACATTGTTGGTGTCAAGAGACGCACTAGGGATAGTAATATTGTGTGTCGTGTACTTGCTACTAGTGTTGTAAGTGAATCAATAAAAAAAATGTTTGATTACGCAAACAAGTCGAATGTTGCAAGTTAATCGAAAAACTCTAATGAAAGCAATTGAAAGACGTAATATCCTTCAATCACTCAATAACACCGATTTTTGGGCATTTTCTACTAGAGCACCACGTAAGGACAAAAATAATTTTGATGCTATAAGAGAAGTTTGTTATTCAATTTTGGCATGATAACACTAGAGTTTCACCTAATACAAGAGATGTTATAAAACGAGAGTTGGTTCTACTAATCGTGAACCACATCCAAAGCATTTCTTAGATATGACTCAAACTCAATTTTTTCGTAAGTTTGAACAAGAGAATCTGGAAATTAAAATTAGTCAACATTTTTTTGAAATGTTGAAACCATTCTATGTGAAAATCAACCACACTCGCACCACTTGTTGTTGTAGGCAACATGTTGAATTTGTGATGCATTATGCTAAATTTTTACGTATTCATTCTAATTTTCATTCTGAAACTATGTTATCGGAATGTGGTGTTCAAGTTCCACCAATATCTTCCAGGGATTTCATTCCTACTATATTTTGTGAAAAAGAAGTTGGACAATTTTTTTATAGTCAGGATTGTTTAGATGGAAGTTGTGGTACATGCGGCGGATTACCTAAATTGGAAAGTTGCATCCATGAGAAAATTGAAGGTACAATAGGACATAATTTAGTTGAGTTTGATAAATATAAATCAGTTGCATACCAGTTGAAAGATGGAAAAGAGTCTAAACGGTGTGAGCTAGTTACAGAACAAATGCCTGTTTTTCAATTTTTGAGAAAATTTAAGGATGAAATTGTTTATGAGTATGCTAGGCATACACATAGAGCTCGATGGTTGGATGAACAGTTCAAGATATGCAAGGACACATTTCCTATTGGTACTATTGTTTCAGTGGTCGATTTTGTAGAGAATTACACATTGCAACCACAAATGGAGGTTCAATCGCAATATTACAACTCAGTACAAGTTGCCATTTTTGTGCATATAGCATTTCTACATTCTCCTGATAGTACAGAGAATGATCAATTTTTTTTAAGAGAGTACCACTTTTATATCAGTGATGATCGTACTCATTCTACTGAATTTGTGCAAGGGTGTTTCCAGTTATTTTATGGAAACTTGTCTGATAGGGACATCCACTTCAAACAACATTATATATGGTCAGATAATTACACGTCTCAGTTTAAGAATGCATGAATGTTTTATTGGATGAGCAGAATGCACGTCAAGATGGGTGTGCAACATATTTGGAGTTTCACTGAGGCTGGACATGGAAAAGGAGAGCATGACGGTGCAGGGGCATGTGTGAAAAGAGCTCTTGCAAGAGAAGAGTTGAAGTACAAAGATGGTGCTAAATTAAAAGATGCAAAGAGCATAGTGGAATGGTGTATTGACAACATGGCCCGAGGTTCTCAAGAAAATTCCACAGTTCACAGATATTTTTGGTTGATAGAGGAACAAAAAATTGCTAACTACGAGGATTGTATGACACTCACTAGGTCCAGTGATATGCACTCATTTTGTAGCTCAGACGCTACTTCATGGGCCACATGGACAAGAAATTTGACATGTTTTTGTGCATCTTGTATCGAATTTGTCACTGCTGAGTGTGATTCACAAGAATGGGTGGATGGATGGATTTGTAGGCCTCTAACTCCGCTTCCTAGTTATCAACCTCCACAAGCATTACGACTTGTTTCTGCAGATGAAGTTGCAACATCCAAGGACTTTGATGAAATTTCAATTTTGGTGCGACAAGGTATTTATGGTTATTTATTTAATTTTTGTATTGAGTTATGTCCATTGAAATTTTAATATGTAATTTAAATTTGAGTTGTTCAACCTTTATTTTTTTGTAGGACATGTGTTTGCAGTTATTGCGACAGAAGACAATGAAGAAGGAACAAACTATTTCTTATGTCATTGCATCGAGGAAAGAAAGAAGTTGACTTCTCCTATTATAGATGGCGAAGATATTGAGTATCCTACAGGGTCAGTGGTAGTTACTGGAACTTGGCTTCGACGGTATCCATTAAAAAACTCCTCTGTTTGGGTGTTTGAAGACTTTGAGACACACAGGAAAATACTCTTATATTCGCATCTAGTTCTAGCGAACAAATATTCAGCTTGTATAGATATCGAGGAAGGCCTAATAACAAGATTCTTTGGAAGGTTCGAGAGTCAGATCATGAAGCAATCTTGTCCGCTATTCAGAGTAGATCTGATCCTGATGGTTCATTGGAATGAATTTACAATGCTCATGTCTGGTATATATAATTTCTTTGATATAATATTTGGTATATATAAATTTGTTTAGTTAGATAGATTTAAGTTCATATATTTTATTTTAAATTTGTGTATTTTGTATATATCTAGTATGGTTTTGATTTGAAACTTAAATTTCTTTGACTAACACTTTTATGTGCAGGTTAGTGGTGCCAGAAAAGCTTCCACCTTCACATGGTTGGCACTATTAGTAGAGAATTTTAAATTCTCAAAGCTAAGAGAAGCTTTCATTGTTTTATTTTGAAAAAGTTGTAAGAAAAGAGAAGCAATTAACAACGATTTATGTACCCATACCTATGTGGAGGGGGTTCTTGGCTCTGGAGGAGGTAGCCTAGAAGCACTGGAGCTTAGAGAACCAAAACGAATGCCTCCCCAAGTGTTTACAAGACCATACCTATGCACAAAAAAACCACCTGTGCACAGTTGGTTTTCAGTGCCACGACCCACCGTTTGCAAAATATAGCATTTGACAGCCTTACACTGGCTCAAACTGCACTATTTCGTGTGTTTACAAACAATAGGGCAGCGAGAGCACCGATCTGAGAAGGAAAAAACTGAGAGAGGCTATTGTAGAGGGTCCCTATGCTGAGGTGTAGGATCAGATGAGACATCTCTAGGTGCCATGGAGTCCGAGTAGTCACCCATCGAAGTTGAATGATATTTTGGTCTCAGGGCTCTTAAGGGACTACGCCCGAACGAAGTAGCCCGGAAGCAACGACGTTGTCGCGCACTAAAACGAATACCTCCTCTAGCATTCACCTGGCCACCCAGACATGTGTCGGCGTAGTCAGTTTGGTGCCACGACCCACCATTTGCAAAATATAGTGTTTGACAACCTTACACTGGCTCAAACTGCACTATTTCATGCATTTGCAAACAATAGGGCAGCGAGAGCACCGATTATGAGAAGGAAAAAACCAAGAGATGCTATTGTAGAGGGTCCCTATGCTGAGGTGTTCAGGATCATGATGAGACATCTCTAGGTGCCATGGAGTCCGAGTAGTCACCCGTCGAAGTTGAACGATATTTTGGTCTCAGGGCTCTTAAGGGACTACGCCCGAACGAAGTAGCCCGGAAGCAACGACGTTGTCGACGCACTGAAAAAACACCTCCTCTAGCATTCACCTAGCCACCCAGACATGCTGTCGGCACAGTCGGTTTGGTGCCACGACCCACCGTTTGCAAAATATAGCATTTGACAACCTTACACTGGCTCAAACTGCACTATTTCACGCGTTTGCAAACAATAGGGCAGTGAGAGCACCGATCTGAGAAGGAAAAAACCAAGAGAGGATATTGTAGAGGGTCCCTATGCCAAGGTGTTGGATCAGACGAGATGTTCTCTAGGTGCCACGGAGTCTGAGTAGTCACCCGTCGAAGTTGAACGATATTTTGGTCTCAGGGCTCTTAAGGGACTATGCCCCGAACAAAGTAGCCCAGAAGCAACGACCTTGTCGTGCACCAAAAAACAACGCCTCCTCTAGCATTCACCTGGCCACCCAGACATGTCGGCATAGTCAGTTTGGTGCCATGACCCACCGTTTGCAAAATATAGCATTTGACAACCTTACACTGGCTCAAACTGCACTATTTCACACGTTTGCAAACAATAGGGCAGCGAGAGCACCGATCTGAGAAGGAAAAAAATGAGAGAGGCTATTGTAGAGGGTCCCTATGCACCAAGGTGTGGGATCTAGATGAGGACATCTCTAGGTGCCACAGAGTCTGAGTAGTCACCCGTTGAAGTTGAATGATATTTTGGTCTCAGGGCTCTTAAGGGACTACGCCCGAACGAAGTAGCCCGGAAGCAATGACCTTGTTGCGTGCACTAAAAACACTACCTCCTCTAGCATTCACCTAGCCACCTAGATGTTTCGGTGCAGTCGGTTTGGTGCCATGACCCACCGTTTGTAAAATATAGCATTTGACAACCTTACACTGGCTCAAACTGCACTATTTCATGCGTTTGCAAACAATAGGGCAGCGAGAGCACCAATCTGAGAAGGAAAAAACTGAGAGAGGATATTATAGAGGACCCCTATGCCGAGGTGTGGGATTAGATGAGATGTCTCTAGGTGCCACGGAGTCTGAGTAGTCACCCGTCGAAGTTGAATGATATTTTGGTCTCAGGGCTCTTAAGGGACTACATCCAAACGAAGTAGCCCGGAAGCAACGACCTTTCACGCACACCAAAAAACCACCTCCTCTAGCATTCACCTAGCCACCCAGATGTGTCGGCATAATTGGTTTGGTGCCATGACCCACCGTTTGAAAATATAGTGTTTGACAACCTTACACTGGCTCAAACTGCACTATTTCACGCGTTTGCAAACAATAGGGCAGCGAGAGCACCAATCTGAGAAGGAAAAAACTGAGAGAGGCTATTATAGAGGTTCCCTACGCTGATGTGTCAGATCAGACGAGGTATCTCTAGGTGCCATGGAGTCTGAGTAGTCACTCGTCGAAGTTGAACGATATTTTGGTCTTAGGGCTCTTAAGGGACTACGCTCGAACGAAGTAGCCCGTGAAGCAACGACCCTTGTTGTCAAGACAGTGAAAAGGTAATGCCTCATCTAGTGTTGACCCAGCCACCTATTCATGTGTCAACTACAGTCAGTTTGGTGCCATGAATGTGAACATTTGTATGAATATCAGCGTTATCAATAACCGTTACATTTCCTGGACTCAAAACATTCAAGTATTGTCACTTGTTTATGTTTGTATCTCAACAGTTCAACTTTGGACTTGCCTCTGTCCTATTAGAAGGCTTCAAGGATACTGAGATAATATTGTAGAGGGTCTCTGCAGCTGAGGTGTTTGTGGTCAGATAAGACATCTCCAGGTCCACAGAGTTTGAGTAGTCTATATTGAAGTTGAATGCTGATTTTGGTCTCATGGCAATGTGGTAATAGCATTACAAGTTTAATGAAGTATCACTAGACAGCAGAACCTTGTCGAGTATAAGTACCACCTCTTCTAGCAATTCACCTGGGAAATTTTTTGAATTTCGGTGACAGTGTTATTCTATCATAGTGCCAAGATCCCACCGATTGCAGGATATTAGCGTTATGATAACCTTGTTACTGAAGCTCGAATGTCTCCCATTATTTCAACCCGTCTTGTCAAACAATAGGGCAGCGATCATGAGCATTCATACTGCAGAAGAATTGGTTCTGACGTGAGGCAT
The DNA here is from genome assembly GCA_019776745.2 of Taxus chinensis. Classification (NCBI taxonomy): domain Eukaryota; kingdom Viridiplantae; phylum Streptophyta; class Pinopsida; order Cupressales; family Taxaceae; genus Taxus; species Taxus chinensis. The sequence continues at coordinate 860,478,535 of CM034148.1, read as the reverse complement.
TGGGTGAGCATGATCCTTGAAAGCATGTAGGTTTTGGATTTATTTCCTGAGAGTATCTCTAGGTTTGACGGAAGTTGTAGTCTGAGGTCAAATTTATTGAACAATCATTAGATCTTAGAGTTGAGATATCGAGAAATGATAGAAGCCCATTGAAAAATAATGACCATTGTTGTGCAGTGAGATGAATTTTTTTGATTCTCATTCCTTGGTGAGCATAAGGTGTGTTTTCATCTGACTCAGATAACTTGTATGACAGTGGTTTTCCCATACCGTCACCTAGAGGTTAGAAACTCTAAAGAAAAGCCATTGTGCATTGTTGGCATAGGTAATGCATGCACTTAGTACAACTCTCAGGGAGAATAATTCCACATGAAAGAATATTTAGGATTCAAATTTTAGGAATTGGTTCAGGAAAGTCACTTGTGACCCTTTCCTTCAATAGTCTAATAAGTATTTAGTTCAGCCCAAGTGTAGAGATCATAGGTTATATCTCTAGAGATCCTATGAAGAGAATAAGAGGAAAAATAGTTTCCATGTTAGTTCTTCAGAAATCTTAATTTAATTCCTGAGAATATATACTCATGCACTAAATGGATTATGAAAATCAATTACTTGTGAACAAGAGAAAAAATTCATTTGAAGAGGCTAGATTCAAGAACATGGTCTATGGAAATGAGCCTCATAATAGGAAGATCTTCCGTGGACGAAGACATGAGTTGAGTTCTTCAGTTTGAGGAGGATTCTTCATGCGATGGGTTGTGATCAATAAATGAAGAATGAAGAAGGGCGTATCTAGGTCACAATTTTTAGCCAACTTATGAAACAAGAATGAAAATTGAAAATAAAAGTACACATCAACCTAAGGATACAATATTTAGTAAGTTTGGAAGGTCAAAGACCACATAAAATAAAAAAATAAGCCTCATGGGAGCTTAGATAAGAGCTATTGCAATGTGACCCGGGTGAATCTAGCAATGGTCAAGAATGAGTTAGATAGGTGAATTAGTTAGGTTAATGTTAAGCAAGTGAGTATAAACATGAGTCATTTGGAGCTATGCAAATGAGTCCCCTTTTAAAATATTTCCTTTCCATGCATTGATGCTAGGCTGATATTTAGTGAATGCTACTAAATGTTCAAGATTCCCTATTGCAAGAATCACATTTTTGACTCAAATGGGTCCTAAATATGATGAAGCAAGTGAAGGAGCAGAGTTTTCTCGTAACTTGTTGTATGAGGAAATACAAGTCAAGATGATCTAAAAATATTTTCCAGTGGTGAACCTAATTGTTTATAGCATCCCATTTAAGATTTCAGAGAAAAGACTTTCCTTTTTAGACTTCTTGTAATTCTACGAGATCGCAAATAAACTTGAAATTTGAGAGGATGGTAAGGAAGATATGAAAGAGACAAACTAATGAACATGAAAAGAGAGAAGTGAATCTGCTTTATCAATCGATAATACAAGACTACATGATTACAACTTCTTAGTTGACTGACATAACACCAAATTATAAAGAGATAAGGTGTGTACATCTATTGATCAATGGGATAAGTGGGCTATTAATGGGATAATCTCTAAAATAATGTAAATGCTTCCATGAATTTCATAACAATTGTACCATGTAATGTTGCACCATAAGTAACGTTATATTCATATATATTCAAGATGAACTCTACCTCGCTTATTTCTATCAATGTTCGCATTATTTGATATGCAACATATGAGTGTTAGCTTTCAAAGAAAAAAAAGGTAATTACGTATTGGGCCCTTTTGTAGTTCACCTAGCATGGTTATCATAGGTTTTTCTTAATGAAATAAGTTTTCTTAACAATTTGTACCATGTAGTGCTCCGGGACATGGTTTTTTAATTTTAAATAAAATATGTATAGAACTAATATATGGTTATGAAAACATACATAGAAGGTTATCATACATGTAATGAAATCAAATCAAACATAGAATTAATATCGTTATGAAAACCAGACGCACATGGATCTATAATGAATCAAACTAAGTATGTTGGAGGCACGCCTCTGAAAATATAAGTTTATAACATGTGTACATCTCAAACAAAGTGTGCTAGACACACGTCTCTGAAAATACAAGCTCATAATGTATGTATAAATCTTGAACTAAGTGTGTCATAATGTACATATAGGACCACATGCGGTCGTAAAAGGCTATATATATAATGGACTATATGAAGAAACATGTTCACTAAGATCAGATGGCCCATATATATCTCTATGTACATCCAGGAGGTCCTATGAATTCTATTCATGAAACATATTCCCTCTCTTCACCCTACTAGAACTAGCATGTCCACGACCTGGGGATGTATTAGAGGGAGATGTCATTATGAATTTCATCTGTGTGGTCCTAGGTGCATCTCTAAGTAGGGCCTGCAACCTAACCTGCACATTCATAAACAACAAGTTTTTAACACCCAAAATATTTAAAATACATTCAAAATTTAGAAACTTGTACAATTTAGTTAAAATACATGCACGAAATCTTACCACAATGTCATGACCCCTATCAAATTGTCATTGACGCGTCGTAGGGACAACAGTAGACTTACGAGGGGTAAGCTACATATAAATAATTAAATTTAAAATTAAATATTTGACATATACATACAAAATTTGATATTTTAGATTTAAGTAATAAGAAATAATGAACCTCCAAAATTTAATAAATTTGAAAAATTGTACCCCAGTTAGTGGATTTACAGATGCTATGGCAATATCTATAGCAGCCTCCATAGTCTGCATATATGGACGAATCTCTTTGGCAATCATAAGCTATATAAAAAACATGTACAAATCAATATTAAAATCTACATGACTGTGCACCACATAACAAAGGTCCAAAGCATGTAATCCACATGAACTTCCAGTAATTAGAAATAAAGTGTAAAGATATTTACTAACCTATGTAAAAGTCACATGAGGCATGCCAGTAGCTCTTAGTTCCCTGAGCAGATGATGACCCGCCAGGCTCCTGTGTATTAAAAGAGAAAAATATTATTATGTAAAACATACACGTGAAACATTATAATAATAATCTAGTGCAATCAAATGAAATTAAAAAATGTAAGCTTGTACAACTTGAAACTTATGTTTGTAACATGACACTGCTGCAAGTAGCTAGTATATCGACGCCGGATGTTTTCCTTCATCGGCTCCTTTCTATTTAAAATAAAATAAAAAATTCGTTTTTATATGTATGTACATGACTTACAATAAAATACATATATATTATATATCGTCAAACATGTGAATTAAACTATTATATATATATATATATATAGTATATATATATTTATTTATTTAAATTTATTTGAAATTTACTTGTGAAAGACCAATATCAGTTTGCACCAGTTCCAAAAACATTCTACTATCATCTCATATACAAAAAAAGAAATCATGTGAACCAACAAATGATGTCTCACCCGCAGTGCATATGGAACCACATGATCCACAATTGTGTGGTGCACTAGAACTAGTGCCTCCACCAACATCACCAGATGCAATCTAGTCACTATGCTGGGTCAGAGTATTGGTGGAGCTCCCCTCAATGCATATAATGTGTCAATCTCCATGACCTCCTTCACTGTAGGAGGGATAACTGAATGCAAGTGGGGGTTTTGGGGCATGGGGGGATCCTTGGTTAAACTACGAGTGCACTAGGTCTGCTCTGTGCATAGCCACCTCCTTGACCATAAAACTCAAAAAAGTCAAAATAATTCGGGACCTCATTAAGCATGAACTCACAATATAATTTCTTAAAAAAATAGAGAGGAACCTCATTGTTGTTGCATGGTGGATAATCAAAAATCATCCACCATTGGTCCCAAAAATTGTTTTTGATTCAGTCATCATGGCACTAATGGATTGGGAACCATTTACAAGTAGTTGTAGGGGGGCATTGGTTCTCGGGTTGGTAAATAATGTACAAATGAGGTCTTTTCCAAATTTTTTTGTATTTTACGGCTGCATGGGATAATTTATCTGCATACCACCTCCTACAATCACCTCTAAAGGTGTTCCATCTATGTATTTGGTTGGTTGTGGAGTTGACATTCACCAATAAATGTTTGCAATGTGTTGGCTAAAGTCATGCGGGATGGATTTGTAGCATGATTTTATCTTATGGTTTGAATAAGATTCTCACTAACAATTTTATTTTGTCAGATTCTCTTCCAACAATATCAGATTACGTTCTTGCTAGTTCTGTGGGTACATAAGGAGCCACATGAGGGTGGATCTATATTTGGAGGAGGGTTTTGAGGAATGTTTGGAGGGTTTTGAGGAATGTTCGGTGGGTTTTGAGGAATGTTTTTTACGGTTTGTAGGATTACGAGTTTACGGACCAACTGACAAAACAAGAAAATTGTATACATAAACAAACATTTCAAAAAACCCATGAAAATGCAAAAAAAATATTCTAAAATGTAAAAACAAACCTAAAATGCAAAAAAATCATTACAATCGAGGGACTTACCTCCTCATATTGGCCACATGGGTTTAATATATCATGATCGAGAGAGAAGTCCAACAAGCAATTTTGAGGGGGTATTCAAAGCTCGAGTGAAAAAAAAATTTAGGAAAAATCGCGGTTTGAAATGAAAAATGAGGAAAATAAGAAGTCGCGGGACTGCTAATTTTTGTCTCAGAGTTCCGCAATCGCGGTTTAAAAACCATGATCGTGGTATGTAAACCGCGATCGTGGTTCCTTTATTTTGAGTTTTTATGTCCACGGAATTGTCCACCAACTTTGTGCACTTACTCGAAGCGTAAAAACTAAATCCTAAATCCTAAATCTTGACCCCTAAACCCTGAACCTTAAAAAGTGAATCCTAAACCCTGAACCCTTAGCCTTGAACCCTACACCCTTATCCCTGAGCCCTAAAATATAAACCGTAAACCCTTAGACCATCTAACCTAAGCCCTAAGACCATATAACCTAAGCCCTAAGCCCTAAAACCTAAACGCTAAACCCTTAAACCCTGAGCTCTAAACCATAAACCCTAAACCTTAATCTTTAAACACTAAATCCTAAACCCTAAACCCTGAACCCTGAACCATAAACCCTAAAACCTAAACTGTAAACCATAAACCCTTATCCCCAAACACTAAATCCATAACCCGAAACCCTAAAACCGTAAACCATAAACCCTAAACCTTAAACTCCTAAATCCTTAACCTCGATCCATAAACCCTAACTATAAACACTAAACCCTAAACCATAAACCCTAAAACCCAAACCCTAAACCATAACCCTAAACCTTGAACCCTGAACCCTAAACCCTAAACCTTAAACCCTGAACCATGAGCCATAAACCCTAAACCCTAAACCCTAAACCCCAAACCATATTTCATCAATATTTCCTAGTCTCGTGCATAGAACTATCATTGAGTCTATTTATAGAACTACCTTGTTTATGAGAGGTGGAACAAGTAACTAAATGGACATGACATCTACCTTGTGCTTTGTATTGCATATAGTACACATCTCTTTTAAACTTGTTTCTCCCCACATATACTCGTGCGCTCTTAAATGTAAATTTATTCACAATTTGAAAAAAATTTCACATTTCTCATATTTCCATGTATGGTATTATGGAAGCTAGGATGTCCCATTGGAAGCTGGAAAAAATAACAATCCACAACAAACAATTCAATCTTACAGGAAACAAAAGAAACATAGAGAATATATCAATGCAAAGGTGTAGGATCATAATTGAATTTCCTATAGTATCCTCTCCTCTGGAGAAAGATAAAGCTCAAGTGTTCTACCGGAATGGATAGTAAATTTGACAGAACTTCCTAAAGTGTTCAAAATAAGCATAGAAGCATGGGAATGGCTAAGAACACTAAGGGGTTATCAACCGCCTAGTAAATCTTTCTTGTTTAGTTCTAAATGGGTGTTACCTGGACCTATGACTTAGGGACCTTCCATTCATTGATAATTCCTTATATGATAAACCCATGGATGTTTTAAAAATCCCTTGAACAAAAAGATAGGGGTAGTCATCAATCCTAATGAAGGGTGTGATGTGATTTCCAAGAAACTTGAAGTTCATATAGAGTTAGAGGTCATAACACGAATTTACAAATATCTCTATCATTATAAATGGAAGCCAAGTAACAGTTTCTCCATGTACATCCAAGGATTGATGACTACTGAGGTCTTTGTAAGGATTGGAAATTAAATAATATGGCATTTACCCTCCTTCAAAATATCAACAGACGAAAAACATTAAAGTTGTGATGACTCTCTTTGAATGTTCGGCCTACAAATTCGATAAACCCTGAACTCTGTGACTTAAACCCTAAACCCTCAACCATGAGACCTAAACCCTAAACCCTAAAACCAAAATAATAAATCTTAAACCCTAAACACTAAATACTAAACCCTAAAACCTAAACCCTAAACCGATAACCCTAAACCCTTGACCCTAGATCATAAACCCTAAGGCATTAAGCCCTAAACCCAAAATACTAAATCCAGAGCCCTGAGCTCTAACCCCCAAACCTTAAACCAGTAACTCTGAACCCCGAACCTTAAGCCATAAAACCATGATCCATGAACCCTAAACCCTAATCCCTAAACATATAAACCCTAAACCTTAAGCCTTGAACCCTACACCCCTAATCCTTGAGCCCTAAACCCTAAACCTTAAACCCTGAGCCCTAAACCCTAAATCTAGAGCCCTGATCTCTAACCCCTAAACCTTAAACCCATAACTAACCCCTAACCCTTAAACCCATAACTCTGAACCCCCGAACCCTGAGTCGTAAACCTTAAACCATGCACCCCTAACCCCTAAACCCTAAACCCTGAGCCCTGAGCCCTAAACCGTAAACCCTAAACCTTAAGGCCTAAATGTTAAATCCTAAAGGTCCCTAAACCCTAAACCCTAAAAACTAAATCATAAACCCTAAACCCTAACCCCTAAACCCTAAGCTCTAAAATCTTAAATCATAAACCATAAACACTAAACCATAAGCCCTAAACTCTGCCCTAAACCCCCAAACCCTAAAACCCTTAACCCTAAGCCTAAAACCCTAAATCCTGAACCCTAAACCCCCTAAACCCTAAGTCCTAACCGTAAAATAATGTAAACCTTCAATCCTAACACTAAACCTTGAAACCCTAAAACCCTAAACCCTATACCTAAACCCTAAACCCTGAGCCCTGATCCCTAAATCCGTAAACCCTAAAAATTTATTCCAAAACCCTAAGCCTAAAACCTAAACCCTAAACCCTAAACTATTTGTGCATAGTAGGTACTCAATGCTAAATCAAATGAGAAATAACTACCACCCTTAGTTCTGACATATCTTAAACCATAAGCACCCTAAAGAGCTCTAACATTGTAACTTTGAAAACTAAGATCAAAACCATGCTATTTAAAATCTCTACTACAACTACCTTATTTAGCTCCAGATGGCGGAAAAACTTTCTTGTTTGATCCTTAAAAATATGCAATAATAGGAAGCTTAGCTCTGACAATGGTGACCACTCAAATTTTGACAAAATGAAGTCTCTTTGATTTTTGTTCTCTGCATTTTCTCCTCTTAACAAGTCCATAGGTGTAGGTATAAAGGTAGAAGGAGGGCTCCTTTTATCAGCCCAATGGATAATTTGTTTCAATACTTCATCCCTTTGCAATAATGGGTAAGACATGATTAGGAATGGATAAGGTGGCTTTATAAAAGGTAACATTACTTTAGAATGAGTGAAATAGTTATGCATAGCAAGTCATGGGAATTGGGGGGTGTTTTAATTAATCCTAATAGGTATGTGTAAGGCTTATAGAAGCTAATTAGAGGAATATCAGTATGATGAAAGACTATCAGAATTGTGATGAAATCCTAGGTAGAATGGGGTGAATAATTAACGGAAGATCGTTAATCGGGATGTTAGTTGGATAAGTAGACTGAACCCTTTTGTAGTTAAATAACGACAATTTATTAACGATATGTCACCAATACTTATAAGAATGGGGATAATTAGCACAATTTAAGTATTTACATTATTGTGACAAATGGGTGTCTACAACCTAAACCTAAGCCCTGAACCCTTAAACCCTTTTAAACCCTCAACCCTAAACCCTAAAAACTAAACCCTGAACCCTCAACTCTCCACCCTAAACCCTCAACCCTGATCCCTAAACTCTAAACCCTGAGCCCTTTTCGCTAAACCATGAACCCTGACCTTTAAACCTTAAACCCTAACTCCTAAACCCTGAACCATAAACCCTAAATCCTCATCCCTAAACCTTAAACCCTAACTCCTAAACCCTAAACTGTAAACCCTAAATCCTCAACCCTAAACCTTAAACCTTGAGCCCTAAACCCTAAATCCTATACCATAAACCATAAGCCCTAAAAAACCTAAATTCTAACCCCTAAATCCTAAACCCTAAACCCTAAACCCTAAACCCTGACCCCTAAACCCTAAACCCTAAACCCTAAAACCTAAACCATAAGCCCTGAACCCTAGGCCCTAAGCCATAAGCCCTAAGCCTTGAACCCTAAACCTTGAACCCTCAAACATAAACCCTCAACCCTAAACCCTAAAAAATCTAAACCCTAAACCCTAAACCTAAACCCTGATCCCTAAATCCTAAACCCTCAACCTTGAGCCATAAACCCTAAACCCTGAACCTTGACCCCTAAACCCTAAAACCTTAAACCTTGACCCCTAAACCCTAAACCCTAAACCCTTAAGCCTTAACCATAAACCCTAAACTCTAATCCCTAAACCATAACCCTTAACCATGAACCTTAAGCCCTGAGCCCTAAACCCTAAACCCTAAAATCTGAACTATGAGCCTTAAACACTAAACCTTAAACCCTAAACTCTAAACCTTGAGTCCTAAACCCTTAGCGCCCTAAACCCTAAACCCTAAATCATAAACCCTCACCCAAAGGAAAGTCCTAAAAAGATCATTCAACGTGTTTTAGTGTGTAGGGAATAGTGTTTAAGGTGATCAATCAACTCATTTAGTTTTTATGAGAGACTACTTCCTTTGAAGGCCTAAAAAGGCATTTTTGGCCATTTTGTAGTTAATTGAATACCCTTCTGAACAAGCTAAAATGAGCTAGTCATGTCATTGAGTTATCAAGGACCATTATTTGTGAAGTATTAAGGCATCGTTTGTCTCCATAAGAGACATATGAGAAAAATCATGTATGAGAATCATGAATTTGATTCTATGAAAGGATGCTTTTAGAGCTAGGAAAGGTGAGGGAGTATGATCTTTATATGGAGCACCATGTTTCTAAGAATGAGCAATCATTTGAGTTCACTTGATGCAATTCACTTGGTACTATTCGTAACAACTCATTCAACACCTAGTAGTGTTATCACACCTTAAGGAGGAGGCACATTACAATCACCTCATTTTGGCCATAGGACAGGAATCCCATTCTGGGAACAATCCTCTATCTACAAAGTGAGGATCTCTTTTTAGTAAGAAGTAGACAAACATCATAGAGTTAATTCATGGTCACTAAAGTGAATTATGGACCAAATTTAAAAATTAGTACCAATTCAAGCAATGGTAGGGCCAAAATCCATTTTAGAAGGTCAAAAAACCTAAAAAATGACTATATGATTTCCCAAAACAAAGACCGACTACAATATATTGCCCTAAAAGTTTTAGGTCATTTGCTGAAATCCTGAAAAATGAGTAAGTATTGACCAGATTAGATTTTGAAAAACTATCTTCTAGATTATAACTGTTGGAGCTACGAGACCACTTCCATAAGTGCAGAGTGACCCTAATTTCTTATATTTACTAAAATAAATTTAAAGTATAAGAAATAATAAAATAAATCTTATTATTTTGTAAGTATAAGGACACCCCAAAAACTTAAACATTTATTTTTGTAAGTATAAACCACCTTTAAAATGCATACACATTTTTTCCATACTACTTTAAAATGCGTACGCGTTTTTCCTTCCTTATGAAATGCGTACGTGTTTTTCATTATAACGCGTACACATGTTATACGGTTTGCTAATTACCGAAGCCAAACAAAATAAAACGCGGGTGCGTTTTAGCAAAACGTGTATGCGTTTCATCTATTTTTTGGGTTTTTGTCCACTTTTTGGCCCCCCAGCTTCGTGCACTTACACACTACACACACAATACACATATATTTGTGTGTGTATGTGTGTGTGGCTTGTTAATTATGGCCAGGGAGGGTAGCTAGGCTAAAGCCCCCAATTTGGTTCTTATGTCCTCCAGGTGCCTAAATAAGAATATTATAAAACCATCCCATTAGGAAGTCTTTAAACCATGAGAATATTCCCATGAAATTTACTCGTAAGCATGGAGACCTAGAAGAGCATATGTTTGGAAATCGACCTAGTGCAAAGTTGCTATTCATGCTAAAACCAGGGATATTTCAAGTCAATGAAGAATTATTTCTCAATTGCATATGTATTATATCGAAAAACTTTAGCAAAAAAATATGGATTACTCTTGGTAATGGATGGGATCATTAAGTTGGATAATCGCATGGAGACTCCCAGTTGATGGAATATGCATTAAAAGTAGGACCATTCTAATTGTTACAGTTAGCAGCATAACCTGCTATACAATACTAGAAACATTGTTTTCCTGTATCGTCATTCAAAAGCATGACTACTTGTGTTTAACTGCATACATGCTACCTGAAGACCTATCTGCACACCGTATTTTCCATTTCCATTTAAATTATTGGCATTGCTATAGACCCCCTAATAAATGCTTTTTGAAGTAATTATTACAGTTTTGATAGCCAATAGTCCAACTTCCTAACGTCTACCTCCATACCTTACCCTCAAGCCCCACTAGTTGTTTATGCATTTCATGCCCTAACATGCCATTCTATAGTTGGTTACCACATTTGGTGTCACCCTCAATACTAGTAAGGCTTTCTCAGGATTCTGGTAGGTAATAGTTTCGTGAACGTTTATTTTGAATCCTATCCCCTTTATATTTACCTACCTTCCTACCGTCTACTAATATAGAGGATATGCGTGATTTGATTGCTTGTCAATTTCACCTATCCCCATTCATCACTTGCTGTATGGATTGCACATCATTAACCTTTTTTCTAAAATAGGCCTTGCAACCCTTATAAGACCTAGATAAGTGGATTATTTATCACTACAAGCTTAGTTTGTATCTAATTAACTTTTATACTTCACCTTGGATTTTCTTAGACTCTAGGATTATACTTATTTCTAAACCATAGATACATGGTTAGCCATTGTTTTCAATCGAGGTTACTTTTAGCTACGCCTTTATTTTAATTATCTATTTTTATGAAGCTAAAATCAAGGGGTATTTTCATTTACATTGCGCTTGTCAACAGCCACATGGTTACCTGATATGTGTTATATTCCCCTATAGGTACATGACCTCAATTGTATAAAATCTATTGGGATCACATTGAATTTTTCTACCAAATATGCCTCTTAATCATTATTTCTTATATTGGATGTAACCCATCGGGCAACTTGTGGACCATCATAACTTCTTATCATTATGGTTGTATTTTATGGGCTCACCAACCTTTATGCTTCCAATGATGTTGAAAAAATTATCCCAACTATGGAGAAGAATGGAATAATCTATCCCTAATGCACATTTGAGTCGTATTATTTGGGATTTGGAGGTTATAGAATCATATGAAGTGACTAAGCTAGGTCATACTTATGATGTATTGAGTATCATTTATCTGAAATATTATGGATTCATTGGTGTTATATTACTACTAATAATCAGATTTTATACAAGTAATTTCCATTACAAACATTAGAGCTTCAATTCAGCCAACACAGGGTCAAACCCTAATTTCTGAAGGTTCAACCATATTGTCAAAATTGGTAATAAAATTTTCTGACAAATTTTTTTTTTGAGTAGTGGCGAAATTAGATCAAGTAATGCTCCCCTGGCCAAGCAATTTCATGTTTCTTGACTTGGTTTGCAAAATGGCCTTATTATGCAGGTCATTGATGGGGTTACTTTTTCATAATTCGGCTTCCCTAGGGTACAATTGATATCAAATGTAAATGAACCGTTACCACTCAAAACCACCTTGCGACGTTAGTCAAATCCACACATGAGGATTTATTTTTTTCATCCCACAACATTTTTTATTATTGGTGAATAGTTTTTTGAAACGGACTATACCCTTATACAAAAAGGCTCAAAATCTAGAGCTACCCGTTAAAGACATAACAAACTTGGGTGGTCGCTCTGATACCAAATGGAACAGAACCATAATACTAAAAACATTGACGAATTAGTGAAATCCACACATGAGGATTCGTAGACATAATGACCAATGAACCGTTACGACAAAAAACCACTCGAGGCATTAGTGAAATCCACACATGAGGATCATAATGATCCCAGCATGCTTTCGTAGCCTGGCACAACTGGGCCAGATTTGCACCTGTAGGAGGTGGTTTGAACACAACCCTACCCTATATGAGGCCCAAGAGAACACTGCAATGTTACAACATATCTTGGTCCCGTGTTGGAAAGCAAACTCAATCACTTCTTCGGTGGTCGCTAGCTGATACTCAAATGGGGAATCGATACCGTTGCTACCAGAAACCTTGAGGCGTTAGTGAAATACGCATCATCGAAGGATCACTCTATGAATCATCATCATCCTTCTCAATAATTCCTTAGCTCACAAGTTCAGATCATACAGGATTTTATTAACTAGGGTGGATCTTCTTATGCAAAGGTACAAAATAACTAGGGTTAAGCATCGTGCATAGCATGAAGGAATCCAAATACAATGGACTTTGCAGGCCCATAACATGGGAGTTCCAAAAGTGGAATGATTACATAGAGTTTGCATGATATCAAGGATCCACTCAATACTGAAGTAACTAGATGGATAATTTCAAATGAAGCAATCATCAGATTCCATTAGGACAAAAGGCTCACTCAATGGTGCATACACGTGTGAAATACTCAAAGTTATATTGCAATTGGCATTTTGGGCATGCCAGAATGGTACACTGTGCTCAAAGGATCTCAAAAGAGTCGCCTCACATGTTACATGGATAGTCTTCACCGAAGAGTTGTAATTGCAAATTATATTTCTAGTGTGTGCATAGACTTATTGCAGGTCAATTTGCAAAGGCTAAAACAAATAGGAAGCTTACTGCTCACAAGATTGCAGTCCATCAATTCCAAAACCTTTCCTTACAGGTGGAAAATATTCCTAAAGATAATTTGAATGACTTATTTCTTGTGGGGTATTAAAGTACACATTGAGGTTGAGGTGCATATGTTTAATCCTCATAAGGTTTCAGATTCTATGATCATGGCACGTAAAAGGGCAGAGGAAAAATTTTCTTTCCATTAAGAAAACACACTTTCATTAATTATCAAAGATCGTAACACATTTCAACCATCATTTCCTTCAACCAGTTAGACTAACACTTTAACAAATTGAAGAAAAGATAGCTAAAGGGTTATGTTTTAATTGTGAAAACAAATTTGGACCAAGACAGAAGTGTGCTAAAAAGAAGTTCTACATTGAGGGGGCCTAATGAAGAAGATGAATAGGTAGAGCCAGAGGAGGAATTAAGAGATCCCCAACCAATAATATCATGCCATGCAATTTTCAGGTAATTAACACTCCCAAAAAATCTCAAAGTAGTTTGGATTCTTAAAAAAAAATATGGTAACAGTGTTGATTGATTCGAGAAGTACTCACAACTTCATCAATAATAAGTTGGTGGTACACTTGAACTGATTTTGTTTATCCAGCTCCAGAATGTCCAAGTCATGATCATTGATGGGAAAAAGTTTAGTTGTTCAGGAAAATCCATAACATTAATCTCACCATGGGAGATTACTTGCTAACTAGCAATATGTCATTGTCATTTCCATGGTAGGAAGGAAGACATTATGTTAAGATTTCAATGGATTACCACCTTGGGAACCATTGAAATGAATTTCTCCAAGAGTTTGTTCATGCCAATTTCATTTAGAAGGGAGGACTTTTAAACTAAAAGGACTAAGAGAAAAAGTCCCCACAGATTGGTGAGTTCTCATCAGATGCAAAAATTGCTTAGAAAAGGTGTAGAGGGGCTTGTGGCACAACTATTTTTCATTATAAGCACATCATTACAATACATTTATACCCACAGATATGTAAGTAGTTATAGATGAGCACTCAGTGGTGTTTGGATAAATTCCAAAGGGGTTTACCTCCAAAAAGATACCATGACCATGTCATTCAGCTAGTACCAGGGAGTCAAATACCGCCCAACATCAGACCTTATAGGTACCCCTATATGCAAAAGAGTGAGATTGAGAAGATAGTTCAAGAGATGTTAGAAGCAAGACTTATTCGTCATTGTTAGAGTGCTTACTCTTCTCCTGTAGTGATGGTATGGGAAAAAAGATGACAATTGGTGCATGTGTCAAGATTACAGGGGAACTCAATAAGTACACAGTTAAAGATAAAGTTTTCCTATTCCTGTAATTGATGATTTGCTAGATGAGTTACATGGTGGTGTTTACTTTACAAAACTTGATCTTCATTTCAGATATCATCATATATTAGTCAGGGATGAAGATATTCATAAAACAAGCCTTCAGGACACATGAAGGACACTATGAGTTCTTCATATAGCCCTTTTCGACTAACAAATGCAACCCTCTACATTTTCAAATCTTGATGAGTTCCATCTTTAAGCTATGTCAGTGAAAGTTTGTTTTTAGTGTTCTTTGATGGTATATTAATCTATAGTAAAACATGGGAGGAACACCTGCATCATGTAAATAAGGTGTTGGAAACTCTTGAACAACATCAACTTTATGCAAAACCTTCTAAGTGTTCTTTTGGTGTCAAGGAGGTTGAATATTTGGATCATATTGTTTTCTTATGAAGGTGTTAAAGTGTATCCTAACAAGATAAAAGAAATGCTTGAATGGAAGGTTCCTAAAACCCTAAAAAGTCTACAAGTATTTTTGGGGGCTTACAAGTTATTATCAGATATTTGTATGGAATTATGGCACCATCACAGCACCACTCACACCTTAATTTAAGAATGACTTTTTTCCATTGCAACGAGCAAGGTACTACGACATTTGAGAATTTGAAGGGGGGCATGTGCACCACTCTAGTTCTAGTTACCCCCAGATTTTTCCAAAACATTCATTGTTGAATATGATGCTTCAGGGGTATGGTATGGGGATAGTACTCATGCAATAAGGTTGACCCATTGCCTTTAAGAACTAATCAAGTCAAAGGTAATAATATATCTAAACCAGTTTATGAGAAAGAAATGCTAGTCATACTTCATGCAATGAAGCACTGGAGAACCATATCTAATGGGCTAACTTTTCAAAGTAAAGACAGATCATGATAGTTTGAAATATTTCTTAGAGAAACATTTATCATCTGAAGAACAACATAAATGGGGTCTCAAAAATGTTGGGGTATTGATTTTGAGATATATATACAAGAAAGGGAAAGAGAATGTATTTTTTGATGCTTTATCTCAGAAGGATGAATCAGCCAAGGCATTGGTGTGTGTCATATTTGTATCATAGGAGGATTGGATAGACGATGCAAGGTCTAAATGGTAAAATCAACCATGTACACAAAATCTCATTCTGAATCTCCAACAAGATCCAAGCATGTTAGAAAAAATTTGTATGGAAAGGAGATGTTTTATGGTATAAAGATAGATTAAATCTATGTAAGAATTTAAACCCATTAAAATAGGGTTCTATTTGAGCTCCATGCTTCTCCAGTAGGGGGTCATTATGGCTTCTTACAGAGTTACTGTATCACGGAAAAGTGACAAGCGAGTGTGGGAATCTACAAGTGACTCTTCCTCACACCCGACCTCCCGAGGTCGTGCCAAGATAGCCCGGTGGGGATGGAATATGTGTGAGATATAGAAAAACTAGTTAGGCAATCTAATGCCTTCAATGTGTACTAACGGAACTTGTGAATCTAAAGCAAAGAAAGCCCTCCTAACTTAGGCTAGTGTGATAGATCGGTCAGCAAGGATGACTGCTCGAAGGCTCCAATCAATATCGATCTCTGGCATGATTTGATCTATGGGTTGTGGAATACATGGAAAATGACCCGGGATAGTTTCGTGTATTTCTCCAGATAGGGTCATATGGTGGATGGTAAATGTAGTCAATTCTATGGACGGTTCTCTGGCCTAGTCCTAGAACTCTATAGCTTTGTTAGCTGTTGTGTCTAGAAAGGATAATTGTTCGATGATGATAGGTGGAAGTGGAGTAGACTGGAATACTAGTGTGCATAGGCTAGTGTCTATGTCTAATTCTCCTGCGGATTCGTTTGGCTGTGGGATTTGAGGGTCACAACCGTAGACTCTTAGTTGTTGTGGACCTGTTATGGTCATGCATGAAATCAAGTCCTAATCCCTAATATCCAGTAATCGTATGCTTTCTTAGCTTCTATATTTAGGATCAATAACTATGTGATTTTCTCAGAATACCCTACAGGTGTTTGTGCAACCTGGATTCTTAGGCTGGTATCTATATCTAGAAGAGTGTCTCTTGCATTTAGCTATGGGGCCAAAGGATCACAACCAAAGGTTTTTTCTCTTTCAAACCCTTCTAGAGTCATATGAATGTTTTCTTAGGGTAATCTGTAGTTCGGTTGATTCGACCAAAAACGTGTGTGCTTGGTCGTCTTCTATGTTTAGTCCGCTCAACTGAGAATTGATTTGTTGCAAGATTACCGTTTTTCGGAAGACTTAAGTCCTAAGATTTTGATCTATATCAGTTATTTCCATGATGAGATTGGGCTAGGGCATGATTAGCTCGAATATGTATTCCCTGGGCTCTCTAGGTCCTATGATTGTCATACAAAAGTAACAAAGTAAATTAACTGTAACAAAATGAAATTTAACTATGTGAAGTATATCTATAGCATATATGTTTTCTCTATTTTTTTTGTGTTTTTCTGATGAAATTTACAAATTTAAGAAAATAGCTATTTAAAAATATCTAGAAAGACAACTAAAATAATAATTTAAAACAAACAAAATAACCGAGTGTAGCCATTTTGTCTATGTAATTTGTAGATCTATTCTAAACAATAAAATAGCTCATCTAATCTATTTGCAAGATTCTCGATCCTACCTCAGAAGTGAGGAACGAATCATAGTTTCTCAGAAACTATCAATCCCCATAGCTTCCCTGACAATATCAAGAATAGAATTTACTGAAATAAAGTAATTAACTACTCTATTTGATATGATTCTAACTAGAACTTTGAAAGCTAGAACCTGGATTCTGCAGAACAGTGGCGAATCTGATGGTGTGTGTGATCTTGTCCCCTCAGTGTGATCTCCTCGTTCCTTTGTGCTCACAGTGGATCCAGAAAAGTGTGTAATGCTAGCATCAACAGAAGTAGATATTGGGATAAAGGAAGCTCAGAATTTACACCGAATACAATGTGAGTAGGAGAGGGATAACACAAGAGTACAAAGCTTGGCTTATGCAAATCCTAGCGGGATCTATTGTGAGTCATGCAACATAAAGCATCCAGAACCTGAAACTATCCTATTTGAGGAGAAAAACCTACAACTTTAATGGATTCCTAAGCTATTCTACTCCAATGGATTGGATGAAATAACATCACTGCTTGCACAAGATGGATATGTGGGCTTACCAACAGTAAAACAATGCTAATTAAGCATGTAACGAACTAAACTATGAATCCTAAACAAAATAAAAGATTAAATTACGGAAAAATGAGAAGATGAGAAGTGAATGAGGGGCCATTTTCTTGAGCACAAGCCATCCACTTATAGCATTTGCATTTACCCAAGGTAAAACCCAAATAGAACTCTTTAACTATAAACAATGGAAAAAACACTATTCCAGGGAACCAGAATCATAAATGCAAGCTTATGGCAGTGAAAGAAAGCTAGTAAAATGTTGAATTTACATGATTCGTGTTAAAAGAGCTTTCTGAAAAATGTGTAAAGGACCGTCGCCCTGAGCAGGGAAGCAGTTACATGACCGCCACCCCTGTTCAGGGGCGGCGGTTACGAGACCGCCGCCTAGGTAGGGTGGCAGTTTCATCACTGAAGAGAAAAAGGCTAATAAAAGAGGGGAAAAGGAAAAATAAAAGCACGCAGGGGCTAAGCGGGTCATGCGGGATGTTAACACACACTTGGAGAGCTTTTCTCGGATCCCAAACACCTTGTGAGGAGACCTGTATCATCATTGGGGCATGTGTCACATTATTTTGGCAGTATATTACCTTACAATTTTGGGTACGTACATATTACCCCCCTCGGAGAAGCGTTTTAGCCATAAAGAGGCATAAAATGGTGGGTTCGAGTATGGTGGTCCTGAAATGGGAAGTTAGAAGTTATACCTGATACATCCGTGTGTTGAAATGATGCCATCCAAAATTCCCGTTACCTACAAAATGAAAAATAGAACTCAAGTGCAGATAGACACAATAGTTTGAAAAATAAATACTAAAATAACAAGGAATGAGAATGTGCCATTTGTGCGGGGATAGGAACTTACCTCCATCAGTGCTCCAAACCTGTGAAAAAATTCATTTTAAAATGAATCAGAGTGCTATATATATGAAAGTGGGCCCATTTTTCCTATTCATTTGCGTGAGTCGATTTGATTGATTTTGAGCTCTGGGACCCACGGTGACAGTTTCTTGCATGAGTAGAGTCAAAACGTCCGCGACGAGATAGCGATCATGCCTCCATGTGCAGCACATCGGCCCATGAGATCACAGGTTCGTTTTCTTCAGTTTCTCCTTTTTATCACCTTAAATTTGAAATGCTAAATACTTTGTCATGGGGGGGTAATTTTTGAAAATGTAAGTGTTGAAAGGTCCACCTAGGGGGGGGTGCCTACTGGGTAGGCTTTGTTTTTAGGTAAAATGGTCATTTTTTTACATTTTTTTAGGCTTTTTAAATTTAAAAAACCCGTGTGGGTTTTCAGACCATGACCTCCACCCCTGCCTAGGGCGATGGTTACATGACCACCGCACTATTCAGGGTGGCGGTTTACACAACCACCACCCTTAAGGCGGGCAGTTACAAAACCGCCCCCCTACTCAGGGTGGCAGTTTTACACAGAATGTAAAAGGAACCTCTTTTTTGAGATATGTGTTTGTATTTTTTAACATTTCTACGTTCTTTCTTGATTTTTTCTAGTATTACTTGGATGCTAACTTACTTTGTTTTGTGTGTTTTTGGGTGTATGCAAGCGAGAGAGGAGTATATCCAGTGGAGTCAAGAGAGGGAGTGTGATTAGCTCCCAATGGTATTAGGTGCCCTCTCACAGGATGAGGAGGACACTCTTCAGCAGGGCTAGGATACTACACATTTCACGTGTGCCCCATGTTACACCATCTAGTCACATCCTTTGTGACTTGTTCTCATACTGGGATGTAGATCGGAAACACCTTCCGATTGCCAAGGGTCTGTGGTGAGTGGACTATTACACTAGAGGACGTCTATCACATTGTGGGGGTCCCGATCATCAGGAGACGACTCACCCTAGAGACAGCAGGCTCATGGGCACAGATTACACAATGGGCCACATATATGGAAGATGTAGTCATCTCCACGGGGGTGGAAGAAGGGGGTGAGAGTTTGATCTATTCCTTCTTTGCCCATCCCCCCTACTTTACTAGGCCATCATGGGGGATCCTTGCCTTGAGAATGATCAGGGACAAGGGAGGAGATACATTATTATACTACTGGTCCCCCATTATTGCATAGATAGAGGGGCACGGTCGGATATATGCCTAGGGAGCAGACATTCTTGGGACCACCTACCATGACTTATACAAGGTGGTCCGTTTACAGGGGCAGTCATTAAGCCACTCGACTCTAGTCATGAGTTGGGTCTATGAGCATTTCATCCCTTAAGGTAGGGGTGTGGAGGTGGCAGATCCTGAAGCTATGAGGGTAGTCAGATGGACAGACATGTCGGTGCTTAGAGCACCTCATCAGCTAGTTGCCTCCCTAACTACTGCCCGACATGGAGGCCACACCCATACCAGACTATGGCAGGCATATGGGGCAAGGGGGCTCTTACCTTGATCTCGTGGCTCCATGACAGGGGTAACTTATTGACAGAGTGGGGTGAGTGGAGATGCACCCCTTTGGCCGAGTTCCTCAGTAGCTTGGCCTACCATACTTGGGTATGCTTCCCGCAGTGGCGCCAGTATATAGATCAATCCGATAGGCCAGAGGGGGGCCTAGAGGCCGGGGGTTGGATAGTGATTACTCCTGGCATTCTTATTGTAGCCAGGAGGATAGTTCATGCTAGAGGGGAGAGCCGGTGCGCGTCAAGCACCTTTACTTTAGATTGCCGTGGGTCCTGCCCACAGAAACGATGACCCCCATTGAGGTAGACTCCAAGTCTGAGGAGTTTACGGGGGGAGAAAGAGGAGGAGACCAAGGGACAGTGATCCTGAGTGGCATGATACCCAGAATATCATGCAGGCGAAGAGGGTCGAGCAGAGTGCAGAGAGGGTGACTCTGGTTTTAGAGGAGCCACTCTCCCAGGGCCATGGGGAGGATGAGTCTATTGTGGAGCATTACATTGCTCCAGCCACAGGATCAGCCCCTCAGTTGACAATGGCATCCGTGGTAGGCACTGATCCCATAGACCCATCATGGAGGCCTGGTGATCCGAGTAAGTCACCTTCTCCCATCTCTAGTGTTTGTTTAACTTAAGATCATTTTAGTTGCTATCTTGTATCTTTTAATTTCTTGTTTAGTTTCTAATTTGTGTTTTCTCCTTGGTTTGCAGAGACCATGCCAATGAGTGGCAGGACTTGATCCATAGGGTATGTACTGATACCCTAATGATCCCCCATGGAGAGGACCCACGCAGAGCTGTCTGTGGATGCTGGGGAGCCTTTAAGAGCTGGCAGACCTAACGATGTCTTTGCTACTGTCTGGCATGTGGCCAGGATGGTATCGACCCTTTGCATCGAGCTAGCGGGGTACAAGACGGCTAAGCGCTTGATGAGGAGCCATTCTCGTGGTGAGACTGTGGCTGCCCCTTGGAATCCTGAGCCCTCCATGTATTCAGAGTGCTGTTGCGTATCCGGAGTCCTAGGCATGGGCGTGCACCCTTCAGAGGGGTCCCGTAGAGATTAAGAAGCCACTTGGCTCTCGTATATTTTGTACTATATATTCTTTTGTATATCCTGAGCTCTTTGAGCGTTTTTGACCATGCTTAGTGTATGATGGCATTGTATATAAACATTGATTATTTATATATATGCATTCGTTCTGGATCAAAATCTTGGCATTCATGGATTTCTTTCTATTTCCAGTTTCCTCATGTATGCTATGATGTACGTTTATATGTTTCTTTTAGAATATATGCAATGGTGAACAAATGATGCAAGTGTTTCACTTTCCTTTTGTGTTTCATGATGCTAATATATGATGATGTAGAGTATGATGTGATTCTGAATCTTAGTTTCTGTAAGCAATTTTGGATACTTCATGTTTGTTTTTGGCAAGGTGATGAAAACAAAGCGGTATGATGAACAAATAAACCTGCCCCTACCCCCAACTCCATGCAACTAGTAAGATGCGAGGGCTTATCATCAAGAGTTGGGAAGGGGCGCAAGTTATGAGGTGTAGTGAAATGATAGTGATGAAAGACAGACAAAGCTTTGGTGGAACCAAATTAGGACACCACAAGTCTACTCTACTCTAGTGACTTCATAGTTTTGGATGCAACTTGCTTTGCAGTTTATCTAGAATTATACCCGTAGATGGCCACATAGTAAACAAAATCTGGGTTTTTTAGGATTTTAACTTCTCTTAGGACTTTGAACATCTGATTCATTTGTTTTTGACTCAAAGTTTGAAAGTTTGATTTGTTTGTGTATGACCTTTTGCATTTATTTGTCAAGAGGAATCCCTACACTTTGCCCCATGCTACTAGTAAGAAGCGTGGGTTTATCACCATGGGCAAAGTTATAGGCGAGTAAGGGCATTCCCATCCTTTCCCAACCCTACGTCACTAGTAAGAGATGCAAGCTCATCACCAAAGGTTGGTGGGGAAAGGAAATGTGTAAAATTAAATTTTTTTGTTTGACCAATGTTTGACTTGTTTATTTGAGTAAAATGTCAGTATGTGTTTATTTCCAAAGAGATATACATATGGGATAGATGTGACACCATGAATCTTCTAGAACAGACCATAGGCAAGACACCTACCCTAAGAAGAAATCAAAAGTGATAATAAACTTGCAGATCTTGGTATGGTTACCATTAAGACTTTTGCCATGTCTAGATTTTTTTGATAAAATGATTCTGAGATAATTTGATGATATCATGAAAATGGAGAAGTATGATTAAAGAGTTTATGCCAAAAAACATCATGATTTTGTAATGAACTGCTTTGAGAATAGATTCCTTAATCACAATTTTTGTATGAACAAGCGGACAACATGATCCTAATCTATATGAAGATGCAATGTAGATATATATATATATATATAAGTAGTTCTAGTTTCTTACGCATAAAAAACGGTAGAGGTGTAGGGAATTGACTGTTTCGCAAAATTCCTCACCTTCTAGCGTACATAAGAGGTATGCACCATTCCCATAGTATTTCATGACTCGATATGGACCTAACCATTTAGGCCGGAATTTCCTTCCTTCTCCGGTCTTCTTGTCGATCCGGCTATCTAGTCTTAGAACGAGATCACCTTCATATATGTCGCACTCATATACTTTCTTGTTATATTACCGGCACATCCGGTCAGCATAGACTATATGTCGTTATTCAGCATCTAACCTAGTTTCATCTAGGCCTTTCTAGTTGGGAAAGACATGCTTCTCTATAAGCATCTTCATCCAGAATACATTGCTAATGAAATGCGGAGACTGGGTATTTCAACCTCGAGTGGGAGAACTACCTCTGCCCTGAATACTAATGAAAAAGGAGTTGCTCCCCTTGGTGTTTTTATTGAGGTTCGGTGGGCCCATAAGGCTGGATATTTAACTTCAAGTGCCAATCTCATTTGTTTTCTATCACCGTTTTAAGGAGAATGGCTTTTAGTGTTTTATTTGTCACTTCAGCCTGTCTATTGGCTTGAGGGTAATACAAGGAAGCTGTATGATGGCTTATTTTAAATTTATTGCATAGCTTGCGAACCTCTTCATTCTTAAAATAAGTTCCATTATTGGAGATAATGATTTGCGGGATACTGTACCTGCAAATGATTTGGTTTAAAATGAACTTGGCGATTACAGAACCAGGTACAGTAGTAAGAGGCATAGCCTCTACCCATTTGGCAAAATATTCGGTGGCCGTGATTATAAAATTATGGCCGTCTGTGGACGAGGGAGAGAATTTCCCTATTAAATCTAGGCCCCATGTAGAAAAGGGCCATGGAGTAGTGATTGGTTGTAGAGCTTGTGCCGGCATATGGATCTCATGGGAGAATTCTTGGCACTTATGACACTTGCGTACGAACTCTACTGCGTCGTGTTCTAGAGTAGGCCAGAAATAGCCCATTCGATGTATTTTATGAGCGGTGGCATGACCACCGAAGTGGCCTCCACACATTCCATTGTGGGATTCATGGAGAATCTTCTTGGATTCTTCCGTGTCGACACATCTTAGGAGCATTCCATCGAACTCTTTCTGATAGAGCACTTGCTCTATAATGATGTATTTAGCTACGATAATACGTAACCGCCTTTTTTGTTGCGGTGTAGCTCCTTCTGGATACGTATAGTCCATGATATAATTAATGATATCAGCATACCAGGGACACTCAGAGATAGAGGGTCAGATTTCGATGTAGTACACGCACTCATATGGAAAATCTAAATCTACTAGATCGCCTCCATCTAATGGGTTATCGGCTAACCAATCTACGATGATTTTTCCTTTAACCGACTTCTGATTTACAAATGTTGATTCGAATTCCCCCATTAAGGTTATAAAACATCCAACCTTTTTAGACAAGGACCCTTGTGTGAGGAAAGTTCGTAAATGTTCTGTTTTTACCATGATCCTTATTTCTTGATTTAGCATATAATGTCTTAGGTGTTTGGTTGCAAAAACTATGGCGAGGCATTCTCGTTCTACTTGGGTATAACGTGTTTCATAGTTGAGAAACGTTCGGCTAATGAAATAAATTGTGCATTCTCTCTTGTCATCGTCTTCTTGAGCCAGCATGCAGGCTAGCGAGACATTAGTTGCTTGTGAATATAAAATTAACGGGCGGTCTAGCTTAGGTGGCATTAGCGTAGGTGGTGATGATAGGAAATGCTTAACTTCATCAAAAGCTTCATTGCATTCTTTAGTCCAATCAATGCTATAATCTTTCTTGAGTAAATTGTTGATTGGATGAATGGCGAAGCTTAAGTCTGGGATGAATCTTCGGATTGCACCCATCTTTCTGAGAAATGACCTGATTCCAGATTCATCCGAAGGTGGAACCATTTCAAGGACAGCCCGAATTTTGGTTAGGTCAACATCTATCCCTTGTGACGATATGATGTAACCTAGGAGCTTCCCTCCTATTACACCAAAGACGCATTTTTCTGGATTTAGCGTGACTCCGTATTCTATCAGACGTGAGAGAATGACGTAGAGGACTTCCGGATGGTCACAACGCTTCTTGGCCTTAGCCAACAAGTCATCTACGTAGGATTCCATGATTTTATGAATTAAATCATGAAATATATATGTCATAGCTCACTGGTATGTAGCACCAGCATTCTTGAGACCAAATGGCATGACAACATAGCAATAAGTTCCCCAGTGAGTTATAAACGTGGTTTTAGCTTGATCTTGTTCAGATATTTTAATTTGATTGTATCCCGAGAATCCATCCATGAGAGACAAATGTTCAAACCCAGCTGTTGCATCAACAATGACATCAATGGATGGCAACGGGAAGTCGTCTTTAGGACACGCTTTGTTGATGTCTCAGAAATCTATGCAGATGTGTATCTTTCCATTCTTCTTGAGAACGGGAACGATGTTAGAAACCCATTGGGAGTAATCGACTGGCTTGATAAATCCTACTTGGAGGAGTTTTATTACCTCCTCTTTTACCATGAGAGCTACCTTGGGTTTCATGGGTCTCGATTTTTGTTTAACTGGCTTTGCATCAGATTTAGTGATGAGGTTGTGCACCGCGATGTGGGGTGCAACCCCTGTTATTTCCTTATAATTAAATGAAAATGCCTTCTGATGTTCTTTGAGGATCCGAGTGTGTATTTCTACTTCCTCTGGGGTTAACGAGGACCCTAATTTCAATATCCGTGGTTCGTCTTCCATTCCGATGTTAATATCAATTGTTTCTTCGATCAAAGAGGCGTTACCCTCTTCAAACTCAGGTGGCGCTGGAGGTAAATCCAAATCATCCCCATTTTCTACTATGCATATGTTAGGTTCCATTTGTGAGGGAAGATCCACCATGGAATTTCCTAAGTAGGAAGAAAAATGTGGGATTAAGGACAAATCTATCATATGATAGGAGAGATGTAGTGCCACATAGGCGTTTAAGTAATCCAAAGTGGCCATATCACTATGAACATGGTCTAGGGTAGTAGATTCATTTCTGTTTAAAAGAGAATTTGTCATTGTCTTTATCAATGGTTCATCATGAAGGGATACCATGAAACGGGTATCCTCTAACTTATTGATTGGAGTAAAACGTGATGCGGAAGTTGCTATTGAATCAGCGAGAATATTTTCCTCTCGCGGGATTGCTTCAATTGATATGAAGTCAAATTCCTTGCTTAAATCTAATACAACTTTTTTGTAAAGCTGTAAATGCTCGGCTTTGGTTTCATATATCTCTGAGACTTGGTTTGCTACCAATTGTGAGTCTCCTAAGACTCTGATGTTATCAACACCAATTATTTTAGCTAAGATGAGGCCAAGGAGGAGGGCTTCGTACTCAGTGCCATTATTTGTGCACTCGAAATTTAGTTTAAAGGAAAAAGGTAAGACTTTTCCTTCAGGGGAAGTGAAGATTACACTTGCCCCTGCTCCATATCGACATCTAGCTCCATCAAAATGGAGTGTCCAATATTTGACTGGGAATATGGATGCTGGGATATTTGTTGTGTTTGCATATTCTACTTCCACCATACAGAGATCCTCTGCTGGAAGAGAGCCAATGCCTAGGGGATATCCTATGCCTACTGAATCGAATGGTAAGAATATTGGTAGATCATTTTCTAGCAGTTCAATGATTTTTGCAGTAGTTCTTAATGATACTGCTTCTACAGTGTTAGCCTCATCTTTAGGGGTTGGGGTTACTTTGGCTAGGCTCATAGCTTCAAGATCTGTCATAGGTGCCAACTTTTCAATTTTTTTTGCGTTGGTAGGTTTATTAAGTTGATTTGTTGGGAGTTCAAACTCTGAGTGTACGCTTGGTTTTTTCTTTAAGTCAGCTAGGTGTACATCAAATGGTTTTGGATCACCTTTGGCCATGAATACCTTTCCTAAATGTAAAAACCTTACTTCTTGAAATAGTGTAGAAGGGATTGCCTTCATACGGTGTATCCAAGGTTGGCCGAGGATCATATTATAGTTAGTTTCCCAATCTATAATATAAAACTCAGTCAAGATGGTTTTGGGTCCTAAGGTGACCGGTAATATTATAGTTCCAACTGAGGTGGCTTTAAGACTATCATAGCCCCTTAGTGTATTTCGAGTTGTGGAGCAATTGGTTTCTCCATACCATAGCTTTTGGAGGAAAGAGAAGGGGACTATGTTAACTGCTGCCCCATCGTCAACCATTGCACGCTTTACATAGTTGTTATAAACCCATACTTGCAAATGTAAGGCTGGATCACCTCGGTGTGCGATCTCAGCATCTGTCGGCATTTTGTTTATCTCGAATATGAATTCGACATCCCTATCTGCCTACCCTGGAGGATGAACATCAAAGTCCACATGATTTACTTGTGTTTCAGGTGGTGGAGTGATGTTAATTAGATGACCTAAACCAAATGCTTCTAAAAGAGTAGCCCTGTGGGCAGGAGATTTCTTTAGTAAGTCTAAGAATGAAATGTGCGAGAAGGTTTTTGTTAGGTTGTTAATCAAATCATAGGCTCCCACAGGTTTTACTACGATTTGTTGGATGTCAATTACCTCTGGCAGGTGGCTTGGACTTGGCTGAGAGAAATACTCTCGCGTCCTTGTTATAGCTTCGATGGGTAGCTCATCATCTAAATCTACTAAACCAACTACCTTAGGTCGTGGTTGACTTCCTAGTTGCAGCGCAACTAATGGATTTAGCGAGGTAAAGGCTTCATGATCATTGTTTCCTATCATTGCACCGTTTTTCGTCCCAGTTGGATTTAGCCTGTTGTTATCATGATTTGGGAGTGGATCATTAAACATCTTCAGGGGTGCATTTTGAGGGGAAACTACCCCTGAAAATGTATTTGACATTGGTGACGTAGGATCTGCTAAGAACATATCCATAAAAAGTTGTTTTTGTTCATCTGGAAAGCATTGCATGAATTTATTGTAGTCACGACACATTTTAGTGTCATGGCCCCAAATTTTGTGGAAACCACAGCACGAATTAGGATTGTAATTCCTAGTTTGTTGATTTGATGTGTATTGTGGCCCAAAATTTTGATCAAACCATTGTCTATTAAAATTTTACATTTGTTGTCTTTGGTTTGAATTCTGGTTTTGGTACCAAGTTGAATTTTGGCTTGGACCCTGTATGGGATTTCACCATTGTTGTTGTTGTTGTTGTTGTTGTTGTTGTGGATGATTAAAATCCAGTGCATTCACTGTCAGGGTAAAGTTGTTGTTTCGTTGGTTGTTTATTTGTGATGGAATATTGACAATATTTACCTTTTTAGGTTGGTTGGTTACTCCATCTGTTGTTACACCCCGATTTTTGTTAAGGATTTTAGGTCCTTGATTGACGTTCATGGTAGTGGGATAAGTTGTAGTGTTCTGATTGGAGGCGATTAACCTCCCGTTTGCTCCATATGTTTTGCGACCACTATCAATTGCTGCTTGATCTATTCGAAGAGCACTCTCTAGTACTTCATCGTAAGTTCGTAATGGGAACTTCTGGACTTCTTCCTTCACTTCTCTGCTAAGCGATTGAAGGAATAAATCACATAGTTCCATTTGATCCATGTTTGGAGCACTTGTCAAGGAATAAAGGACTGTACGCCACCTTTGGATGAAATGGGTGACAGATTCGTTGTGTTCTTGTTTGATGTGTAAGAACTCCCTGATTCCTGTTCTTAATAGTTTGTTCATGTCGAAGGGCTTGATGAACTCTGAAACGAGTTATTTGAATGAATGAATGGAAGCCTCAGGTATTCTATAATACCAATTGAGAGTGATGCCTTCCAAGGTTTTTGGGAATATTTTAGCAACAACCCCATCCCATGGGAGTAGTTATCGAATGGTTGTAGCGTAAGCTTTGATATGTGCATTTGGATCTTCCTCTCCTTTGTATTTGGGCAAATCGGGAAGAGGTCTTGGAAGCATGACGCTTCGTATGGTGAAATACAAGGGTTCTTTAAAATATTCTGAGTAAGTCCCTATCGCATATGTTTCGACCATTGATGGCGCCTATTGAGGGAGAGGTGGTGGGATGGGTTGTTGATATGGCGCAGCATATGCGTTGGCAGGGGCATAAGGAAGCCCTTGTGTTTGAGAAAAAATGCCGGGAGAGGAGAACATATCCCCTTGTGGTGATTTGGAGTATATGTTTAAGTATGACGGGGTACTATCCAGGAATGGATTGTTCTGTACTAGATCGGGAGGAACAGTGCTAGAGATGGTGGGTCTAGTTGGTATTTTTTGTGAATACTGAGGAGTCATGCCTAACGTGCCTACTCCTGTGAGAAGATCCACTTGGATAGGATGGTGTGGAGGATTGGAACTCCCTGCTTACATGAATTGCAAATTTTGACTTTCTTGGGCAAGTTCTAACCCTCTAACCTTTTCTATTAGAGTTGAAATGACTTCATTTGGTGAAGTCACGATATTCTACCTTGGTGGCGTTTGTTATATACCATGGTTTTGTATAGGCATGTGATATCCTGCTATGAACTGATCACTATCTTGCCAAGTTTCTCCGAGAGTATTTCCTATATGTAGTGGCATAGAGGTATTTTCTTGAAAAGAGACCTCGGGTTGTGGTTGTAAACCTCCTACAGGTGGATACATACCTCAAGAATGTTGGTCGGTCCTGGCATAACATACCGAATATTCATCGTCTAAACCTTGGTATGAGTCTAATTGTCTACTAATTTGTGGTCTAAGTAGTACCTGAGGAGATGAAGTAGATTCTCCGGTGAACGTCATATTGTTCAAGCCTGAAGGTTCTGTTTGTTACGTTTGAGCGAGTTGTTCCAACTCCTCTATTTGGAAGGACGAGCTATATCTGATCCTTGGAGTTTGTGTTGACAACTGACTAGTTGAATAGTTGTCACCCCACACTGAAAGCGAGGGTGATGATTGTCTATTTTGTTGGGCGTAGTATGCCTCAAGACCCAAGAGGGGTTTGCCATATGCATTGAATTCCGACATACTCGGGGGGTATATGAATACCCGCAGAATAATGGGAAGGAGTGAAGGTGAAATCCAATGAGGCGGAGATTATGAAAAGTATACTAAACTTGGAAGAACACGTGATACTATGACTCCGAACTAGAAAGTAGGAAGTTCATGTCAGCTTCACTAATTTTGTTTGTTTCACGTCAGGTTCACCAATTTTGTACGATGGAAAAGTGACAAGCGAGTGTGGGAATCTACAAGTTACTCTTCCTTGCACCCGACCTCCCGAGGTCGTGCCGAGATAGCCAGTGGGGATGGAATATGTGTGAGATACAGACAAACTACTTAGGCAATCTAATGTCTTCAATGCACACTAACGGAACTTGCGAATCCAAAGCAAAGAAAGCCCTCCTTACTTGAGCTGGTGTGATAGATCGGTCAACAAGGATGACTGCTCGAAGGCTCCAATCAATATTGAGCTCTGGCGTGATTCGATCTATGGGTTTTGGAATACGTGGAAAATAACCCGGGATAGTTTCGTGTATTTCTCCGGACAGGGTCATATGGTGGATGGTAAATGTAGTCAATTGTATGGACGGTTCTCTAGCCTAGTCCAAAAATCTCTAGCTTTGTTAGTTGTTGTGTTTAGCAAGGATAATTGTTCGATGATGATAGGTGGAAATGGAGTAGATTGGAATACTAGTGTGCGTAGGCCAGTGTCTATGTCTAATTCTCCTGCGGATTCATTGGGCTGCGGGATTTGTGGGTCACAACCGTAGACTCTTAGTTGTTGTGGACCTGTTATGGTCATGCGTGAAATCAGGTCCTAATCCCTAATATCTAGTAATCGTATGCTTTCTCAGTTTTTATATTTAGGATCAATAACTGCGTGATTTTCTTAGAATACCCTACAGGTGTTCGTGCAACCTGGATTCTTAGGCTGGTATCTATATCTAGAAGAGTGTCTCCTGTATCTGGCTGTGGGACCAAAGGATCACAACCAAAGGTTTGTTCTCTTTCGAACCCTTCTACAGTCATATGAATGTTTGCCTAGGGTAATCCGTAGTTCGGTTGATTCGACCAAAACGTGTGTGCTTGGTCGTCTTCTATGTTTAGTCCGCTCAACTGAGAATTGATTTGTTGCAAGCTTACCGTTGTTCGGAAGACTTGAATCCTAATATTTTGATCTATATCAGTTATTTCCATGATGAGATTGGGCTGGGGCACGATTGGCTTGAATATATATTCCCTGGGCTCTCTAGGTCCCATGATTGTCATACAAAAGTAACAAAGTAAATTAACTGTAACAAAATGAAATTTAACTATGTGAAGTGTATCTATAGCATATATGTTTTCTCTATTTTTTTGTGTTTTTCTGATGAACTTTACGAATTTAAGAAAACAACTATTTAAAATATCTAGAAAGACAACTAAAATAATAATTTAAAACAAACAAAATAACCGAGTGTAGCCATTTTTCTGTGTAATTTGTAGATCTATTCTAAACAATAAAATAGCTCATCTAATCTTTTTACAAGATTCTCGGTCCTACCTCAGAAGTGAGGAGTGAATCATAGTTTCTCAGAAACTATCAATCCCCACAGCTTCCTTGGCAATATCAATGATAGAATTTACTGAAATAAAGCAATTAACTACTCTATTTGATATGATTCTAACTAGAAATTTTGAAATCTAGAACCTGGATTCTGCAGAACAGTGGCGAATCCGATGGTGTGTGTGATCTTGTCCCCTCAGTGTGATCTCCTCGTTCCTTCGTGTTCACGTGGATCCAGAAAAGCATGTAATGCTAGCATCAACAAAAGTAGATATTGGGATAAAGGCAGCTCAGAATACACACTGAATACAATGCGAGTAGGAGAGGGATAGCGCAAGAGTATAGAGCTTGGCTTATGCAATTCCTAGCGGGATCTATTGCGAGTCATGCAACATAAAACATCCAGAACCTGAAACTATCCTGTTTGAGGAGAAAAACCTGTAACTTTAATGGCTTCCTAACCAAAGAGAGTGCATTGGACTGCGGCAAAGCATGTGCTGCGTTATTTGCGAGGTACAATCGAGTATGGAATTAGATATGTTCGAGGTGAAGGAATCAGGTTGATGGGCTATACTGACGCAGATTGGGCAGGTAGTACAATGGACAAGAGGAGCACTTCAGGGTGTTGTTTCAGTTTGGGACCAGGAGTTGTATCTTTGTTCAGCAGGAAGCAGAAGTCTGTGGCTCTGAGTTCAGCAGAGTCAGAGTACATAGCAGCTAGCATGGCAACATGTGAAGCTATATGGCTTCGGAAGTTGCTAGTAGCTTTGTTTGGTTAGAAGGTTGAGACTACGGTGATACACTACGACAATCAAAGTTGCATCAAGTTGACTGAGAATCCGGTGTTTCATGATAGGTCAAAACATATAGACATCAAGTATCACTTCATCAGAGATTGTGTACAGCGTGGGGTTGTTAAGCTACAGTTTGTACCTACATATCAGCAGGTAGTAGACATTATGACAAAGGCATTGGGGAAGGAAAAATTCATCTTCTTCAGAGAGATGTTGGGTGTCATGCAGAACAACTTCCTCGCTAAGAGGGAGTGTTAATCTTAGTAGTTAGTAGCTTGGACAGCTGTTTGTCCTCATCCATTTGTTATGGGTAGTTTGGACAGCCTAGAATTTAGAGAAATAGTTGTTTTTGTCAAACAAATATTGTTAGAATAAGAACAATTGTTATCTAATATTGACTCCTTTTAGGTGACACCTCATAACCAAGGTTGTTATGGTTATTGAGTTGTCTTAATCTCAGCCGTTCATTTGTATTAATCTCGTCCGTTGATTTTCAACGAGAGTAGTATATAAGGGGGTCATTGGGGTCATTTGTAACAAGGAAGTTTTTAGAGAAACTTGCAGTGTTAGCAAGTAGTCTTGCAGTGTTAGCAAGGGCGCAGTGATAGCGTTGGAGATAGCAGTGGAGAAATATCAGTAGGAGGATTAGGAGATTGTCGGAGCTCTGCCAGTAAGAGGCAAGCAGTATTTGTATCTCTTGATTTGCTGAAGTTTAATATATTTCTCATCTGTAGTACTGGTTTTCCCTACAGGGTTTTTCCAGGGACAATTGTCTGAAAATATTATGTTCACCTTGTTGGGTATTTCTTATGTGTTTGTATTTGTGAAGTTACAGTTGTGCTATTTTCCAATTGTTGATCAAATAATCTTACGAGATAGGAGGTTAATAATCAGTAACTGTAATAGATTTTTCATAGTGTTTCGCTGATTCAGGGCATGTCTTGTGAGTCTATACTTATGATTATACGTGTGTTAATTATATAAAGTCATAAAATCGCGCATCCAGTTGATAATTTAGATTGGTGAAATCATAGTAAGGTTAAAACTCTGTTGCAGTTGTGTCTTTTGGACTCTGAGAATGTTGTGTGTATACACTCATTGAGTGTATATGACTGTTTAAAACATATTTATAAAATCATAATCATATCGGCTTGAGAATTTTGAATACCCATATCATTATAAGGCTAAATCATATTGAAAACTCTGTCGTAGTAGTGTTATTTGGATCCTTGATTGTGTTATGAATAAATTTTCAATAAGTATATGATTGTTAATCACACTGACAGAGTAATATAATTACGCCTACTTGAGAATTTTGACTACCCAGCACACCGTGAGCATTGTCATGGATTCTGCGTATGTTTGATGAAAATATATTCAATGATTCTATGCCTGTTTATTATACAAATGGACTCATAAAATTACACCTACTTAAGAATTTTCAGTGCCCAAATCTTTGTAAGGCCAATTTAGATGATGATCCAAGTACCCACTTTAGCCCAAAAAATTGAAGGGTATAGTTCTATATATGATCAGGGCATATTTTCCACAGGTAAGTCATAATCAAAGTCCCTAACAATTTAGAATTTTCAATGATTTGGAGTTCCTAGTTCATATCACGTCTTTCAAATTTGAAGGTCTCAGTCTGCTGAGCATTTGACTTCCAACATCTTGTAACCAAGTGCAAGTGCCTTGGGATATTCATTGTAAGAGAATTTTAGTTGTCATGCAATAACTTCAAATGTTGGACTTTCCCCAAATTTAAAGCTTATCAGTTAGATTCTGTAGGAAAATGAATAAAATCGTAAATGGATCAGTCAATTGAAGAGAGATAGAATACCATCGAGAATTTGGACCTCTAAGCACTGAAATGCCTCGGTAGGAGCAGCAATACCACTTAACCCAAAACATGGATGAAGACCACGAACATAAACTACTGTAATGAAAACAACTCTTGTTCCTCTGAAGGAAACATTCTGCAGGTGTTGAAACCCTCAGGGCATCACTAAGAACATGCGCACATGCTGGTAAGATGGAAAAAAAAACTCAAAACATGATGCATTTGACATACGCCAAACTTGTAAGTGATGTGGAAATGTAAAACTTGTCACTGCTGTAGAAATGGAAGACCTGTCACATAGAACAAATTTCTCTCTCTTCAGAGTTTTACCCATGGTTGAACTTTTGCAACCAAGAAACCTACACTTCCAAACTTCAATAGAACAATGGCAAAATAGATTATTCAAAGTGGAAAGGTGTTGACAATCTACTCTAATACCAAACTTGATCCGAAAACAGGTTAAACACAAACCAACTCACTTTTCTCCATCATTATGGATACTTAATAATTGATCTGAAATTCACGTACTACATTAGAATTTGGAAAAACAATTGATTTGAAATAGATTACAACTCTATTCCATCATTTCTCAATTTTCAGTTATTTCCCATAAAACATAAAAATTGGCTTACTTTGTCAAAATTAGTATTATATCTTAATTATGAAATCCGAATTGATCATGGAATACATTCCAAATGACTCACTTAACTAATTTATTGTTTTCGGATACTTCACAAAGCTATCTCAATTTCCCGTAAACAATTAAATTGGCTTAAAAACACTTTAAAATCAGAATTAAACTGAATATATATGACAGTGAGCAAAATGAGAGAAAAACATTATAATAATGCAAACCATGTGATAACGGAATTCACCCAATTCGGGGTACGTCTCCCGGTCTGGAAAAAGCTCAGGGAACGCTCTATTATGATGCAAAAGACAAATTCCCATACAATATTACATCAAAAATGAATATTATTTCATCAATAAGACAAATGTAGAGATATGTATTGTGGACAGTTAGTGGTGTTTTTGGTTATTGTGTCACATTGTGATGTCAGTTCTGTTGGGAACCCACGAACATAAGAAAACTAAAATATTAAAAAATGAAATACTGAGAGTTGAGGTCAATAAATAATATTAAGGAAAAGTACTAACTAATTAATAAAAAAAGAGCTGCTAATGTTCACAGAAAAACTAAAATTTTAAGATTTTACCAAATTTAGTTACTTCCTTATGGTTATGTTGAACTAAACAATTCTTTAGTTAAGAGACTTATGTCATTATTGAATTTCTTGTCTACATACCATTCAAGCTTCGTTTTTATGTGACATCGAGGATGATGCTCTTATAAGAGGAGAGAAATGTAGTGTCCAAGGAAATAACTAAAAGAAAATAAAAATACTTAATAATAATAATGATGATAAGTTCAACTTCCAATATGACATGGGCAAGTGGAGGAATAAGTGGGATTGGTTGGAGGAGATCATGGATCCCATGTGAAGGCACATGGGCTGATGTGTAGGAAGGTCAAATTGGTGTCAGGTAGGGTAGTGTGGCTAGACATTGGTGGTGGATGGCATTGGTATTGATGCTATCACAATGTCTGGCCAAATGAAAGAAGGGACAAATTGTCATGAAATATGGTTTCAGTAGTCCACAGAAGACATGGTTTTAGATCTATCAAGTTTATGATTTCAAATGTCTGGCCTTAGTTTTTTGGTTTGATTCAAGTCTTCTTTGCTTGGTCCTAAGGACTTTCTCTCAACCTTTTTGGTTTCAAATCTTCTGATCGTTGGTAGAGCTCTTCTTCTTGTTCTTCAATGCTTCATCTTTTTCTCTGATGTGTCTCTCATGATGTATCTATTTCTACAAGGCCACTGGGGATCCACAATCCCTTCTTTCTTACCTTATGTAATACAAAATTATCAAAACAATTAAAGAAAAATTATCAAATCAGGAAACCCATAAAGAGCTAACATCTAACCTAAATATGTTATGTCACAACAATAATTTTAAAATTTATCATTTATTAAAAGTGAATAATTTTCTATGATTCCATTTAATAGTAACTTTAAAATTCATTATTTGCAAGTAAATGTTCATGCTTACTATTTGTGCCCACTCCTCTTCGACACTATTTTCATTATGATGTTATTACTATTGGATTGATACTTATACATTTTGAGTATTATATTTTTATTAGTAAATGATGGACTATGCGGATATTTGGGCTATTGACATGTTGTGATCTACATTTTTATTATGATGCACTAGATTCTGGTGATAGACAATAATATATGTTGATTTGCAAATATTATGATTTTATACTAACATGTCATATTTTGAATGCATACCCTATGTTGGATGTTTGGGTAGAATTATGATTTTAAATGCATGCCAAAATCGAATTAATTGTATGATGTTAAATGATAGAATTGCTAATTTTTTATGATGATTATTGATCTTTATATGTATATTAGTCTCAATGTTGTTGATACGGCCGTAAGGCCAGAGAGGAATTTTGTTTGTATTGCAGGACATTGATCACATACATGGAAATGGGATAGGGGACCAACCACGAAAGGATGTCAGGTGTTGTACAACATGGCAAAAATTTGACAACTTGTTGGCATATGCACAAAGATGAGGGGCCAAAAAGTGGACACAAATCTATGTTTTGGCCATAACATGCTCGCGTTATGGCTCGGTCATGCTATAATGTGAAAAGGGAAAATCTAGGTCACGTTATAACGTGGTCGTGTTATGGCTTGGGTTAACCAATCCGAAACGCACTTGGATTATGGTTTTTCTATGTGTTTCTCCACGTTATCCCTCACAAATGGGCATATTCCACATTGGAAATAGGAATGAGAGTGCATTATAATGCACTCCCATTTCATCTTATTGGGGTTTAGAATACCCAATCCAAAGGCTTGGAATTCGAAACCAAAGGTTTGGACTGTGTATTGCATGATTAAAAATGTGTTTGAAAGAAAAATAACAAAATTTTTACATGTGCACCCCAATAACTTGTGCATTAAAACATAATATTCAAAAATAAATTATACTACGATGTCAATCTCATTTTTACCCTAATGACGATATAATTCTTTCTAAAATCTGATTATTTTAAGGCTTTCATCCATAATTTATTTTACTAGTGCCTTATTTTATTGTAAAAACCTATGCATATGTTTTGGTGCACAATTTATGATTTTTTTCATCCAAATTAAAAAAATCTTTCTTTTTTATAAACTCCATTCTACACGCACTAAAAAAAATAAACTAAAAAATCACTTTTTTTTTTCAAAGTTATGGGAGTACACACAAATATTTCCTTTTCGGGATATGTACAGTTTGAAAATTAATAAAAAAATATATATATTCTTCCAAAAAACTATGAAAATTTAAGGGGACCTCGTACATGGTCTTAGCTAACTTTATACAAAAGGGATTTGAATATTTTTTATACAACTCAAAAAATGGGGGGTGCGCACACAATAGGTTCTTATCTTTTTTTACACAAAAATAGACATACTTTTGTGTGCGCACAAAGTTTGAGCCTCTTAATCTTAACCATTTTAAAAAAAAGTAGTTTAGAAACTATATTATGGGATCTATAGTACTTATTCTTATCAATTTGTCAAATTTTGAGAATAGGCATGCCAAATTATTTGATGAAGTTTAGGGTTCAATCATTTTAGGAAAAAAGTGTTCCTTTTTTACCCCTTTTGGCCCCCCATCTTTGTGCACTTACTGTTGTGCAATGTTATGTTGTGTTGTTTTATGCCTAGTTAGGAGGTTTCCCATGGGGGTGACCTCACATGTGTGGTCATGGGGGTGATATTTTCTTCTTTTAATTTTGTGTTTATTTTATTTTTTTGTATGTATTTTTAATTATTTGAAATTGTAGTCATTTTTATTAGCAATTATAATGTGTCTTAATTAGCTAATCCAACTTAATTTGTTAATGAAAATAAGGATGTGAAAATTGGATAGTTAGGAGGGTAGATGGTCCTTGAAATCTTGTGGATGTAGATTGGATTTTGTGTTGTGTACATTTCCCCAACTTCAAAATTCGGATTTTGAGTTTTTGGAGGCCTTTTTGGAGGCTTGTGGGACAAGCTAAGCTTGTACCAAGCCTCTTAAATTCTCCTAACAACCATACCTATGGTACGGGGAGTTAATTTTAGACTTATTTATACTTTTTGGAGTGTAAAAGGGTGAAAAAAATTACACTTTCCTACTTTTCCCAAATTAATTTGTCCTTGGTAGGCTTGGTGTGCAGGTTTGAGTGTCATATGGGCTTGTCATAAGTCTTACATGTTCATTTATTATCTTGGGCATGGTGTTTGACTTGTGTGTTTGAATGGAGGGATGATGAAGTTGCATCCTACATGGAGCCACCTCATCATCATCACATCCCATTTCTATTTATTGATGGATTTGGGGTTACTTGTTCATTTTCTTTCTTTTGGGCTTTTGGAATTGGGATCTTGTTGGAGTTGCTTTTGGAGTGCGCTTGGCTTGAAGGTGTAAAAATATTATGGAGTGAGGTCTCTTTGAAGCTTTATGAATAGGTAGAATCTCCACCTTTGTTTTCTTTTATTATACTTGTAGATGTGAAAATTGTGCTTGTTAAGTATTGCATGAGTGTTGTGAATGTGTTTTTTTTGTGTGGTTGGGTAGTTTCCTTAAGTTGGGTGTGGGAGATGGACTTATGGGACCATTGGAATGAGAAAAGGGAGTGAGAATTTTGAAGGGAGATGAAGGAAGGAAAACGATGAGGCAGAATTGGGATTTTTGATGGGTGAGTGGGAGTTTCTCCTATGGGGAGTGAAAGGAAAACATGGACATATTTTTACATACTTGCAAAGGGGAGAGATAAGGATGTTTTGTTCTTGTATTGTGTGCACATGGAGGATTTGGGTGAAAATCCTACTTCATTTGAGAGGAAAATAGAGGTGGTTCCCTTATTTCTTGCTCCTTTTTGGTTTGATATCAACCCTATGTGTTGTTTTGAGAAGTTGTAAATTGTGTTGAGTATCTCCATATAGATGTGTTGAATGTTTTGGATTGATTATTTTTTTTGTGAAATCCATTCTTGTAAAAAATTGTCAAATGTTGCTCAAGATTCCTAATTGTTCTTTGGTTTGGGCTTGGGGGCCAATAACGGGATGGCCTCTCCCCTTATTGGATTAAAGGTTGGGCAGAGAGCATCGCATATCCCTCCTTTCTTTGTATTGTGATCCAAGTTTTTGAAAGATTGAACAATGCAAGATTGAAGCTACAAGTTGGGAGAAAACATGTAATGAAGACTTGGTTTTTGGCCTTGTTGAAATTCTTTATGTTCTAATTTTATCATTCTATTATTCCCACTTTGAGTGGAAGATTGTAACTTCTATGCCTGAAAGAAAGTTGTTATATTTCATTTATTTCAAGTTATAGTGATTCAGTTGGATGGACAATAGACAAAGAAAGGTTGGTTCTATTACTTGAAAATCCCTTCTACTTGTAAACATTTCTAAGAGTTTTTTTATGGAAAATTTTTCTTATTAAATGAATTAACTCTTGTGATAATAAAGTACCAAATTTTTGGATTGGTTAAATAAAATAGAAAAATTGAAATGAGTTGAAATGGAAATGCATTTCTTTCAGTCTAAGTTTATTTTATTTCCTCCAAAGTGTGATATGTTCCATTTTACAAACGTTGAGAATCTTGTGAAATTGCACTTGTTGTTGGAAGTAGTTTCTTATTCCTTATTGGAAGGAAGTATATTGCAAAATATGGAAGTTTTATTACATTGCTTATGATGATGAAAGAAGAAAAATAAAATTATATATAATATATTTGTAACTAGATGTAATTATAGCTAAGTGTAACTATATAAATTCATTTTACAAATTTATATATATTGATCTTGTTATAATTTTACATTTAAAAAAATAGTTAACTGTTCATGATTGTAATAAAATTTTGAAAATTGCTATTGATGTTAACATTGCTATTAATATTAATATATTAATATCCAAATATATATATATATATATATATATATATATATATATATATGTGTGTGTGTGTGTGTGTGTGTGTGTGTGTGTGTGTGTGTGTGTGTGTGTGTGTGTGTGTGTGTGTGTGTGTTAAAAATATTCAACGAAATGAAATAAAAAAAACAGAGACATTATTATGTTTTGTGTGTAGGTCGTAATGTGGCCATGATTGCCTACGACTATAGCAAGTAGGGAATGGGGGGCGGGGGGGGGGGTGTCGCTGACCCCATCCTCCACCCCATAGTAATATGGGATCGGTGTTAAAATAGTCGGCCTCAATATAATACCCAATATAAACTTTTCCTCATTTTTGGGGGGTTAAAATAGTCGGCCTCGATATAATATGCAAACTATGTATTTTTGGTTCACGGCCACATTTGGTTTTAATTAATATTCTGTATGTGTGTGTGTGTGTGTGTGTGTGTGTGTGTGTGTGTGTGTGTGTGTGTGTGTGTGTGTGTGTGTGTGTTTGTGTGGAGATGTATATACACATGTATATACACCCAATACCTAATGTTTCAATTATTTTAGATCAGATTTGTTAAAATGGAGCAAATACCCATATGCCAAAGTAGGGAAAATACAATGAAATAGTTTAACAACAAAAAAAATTATAACCAAAACCCTAGGGGAAGGTAAAATGGAAATAGCAAAAAAAAATGGGAGCATACATCGTAAACTCCATGATCCTTCCTTGGCTTCCTTCTTCTTCTTATTCTTCTCCTCCCATTAACCTATAAAAAACAAAACAAATGACCAAATGAGCCAAAGGAAAAGAATAAGAAGACCCCATAGAGATGATTAGGGTTTGTTTTGATCCCTTAAGATCAAAATGCCTAGATTCAATCCATCCAATGGCTAAAAATCATTCCCATAAAGAGTTAGGTGAGAGTTAGATGGGAATATAGTTTTTAAATAAAATGCATGGGTAAATGTTGAATGGGGCCACTTAAGTGGACTAGGAGTTAAATTTATTTTGTAATCCATAATGATTAGTTGGTGACTCTTAAAATAAAAGGACATGACCTTGTATTTAATTAATTCAAATTCACCCCTTGGTAGTTAGGCAATATTTTTAATCAGGATCAAATTTATTTGTATTTATTTTAAGGGGAGCGTTATTTTAGACTTAGCTCTAGATTAATAAATTATTAAATGACTTTTGAACTGTGTTCTTAAATTAAATAAGGATTATTGGAATGGAGATTTTAAACTAAACTGGAGATTAAAATAAAATAAATAAATTGTTAATTAAAACGATAGATTGTTAACTGAGAAATAAACTAAACGTTACAACTAGTTTTAACAAAACAAAATTATTAAGTAATTTTTTCCAATTTAACTTTTTTTTTAGGCTGTCTTGGTTTTGTGTGGGAATTTTGTTTCCATTAAACTTGGTATTAGAGACGTGGGTTCAACACATGGACTCCGGACACACTTGGAAACACGAAACCTAAATAAGTAAACCTAGCACAACTCTAAACCTAGAACACCACATTGCGTGATTTTGAAAAAAAAAATAGAAAACTTAGAAAAGTGAAACAAAACTTAGATGATGATGAACTAACTCTTTCCTTAGTCTGTGCAAGAGGTGCGGAGCATACGATGGGTTCTTACACATGGATCTAGACCTGCCACCCCTAGATCCAGGTATAGCAGCTAATCTTCCTAAGATACTAATGTTAATGTTGCTATACATGGAGGATATTTAGGAGGGTGACCTAATAGACAGGACAAAGTGCCATTAGTGGAGGCTTGTGCACCTTCACATCATAGAACTGAGGATAGGGTAGAGAAATCCCACGTGGAGTCAGTTATATATGGGTCCCCACGTAGGGAGCACAAATATAGAGCTAAGGGGCACAAAGATAGGTATAGGAGCCCTAGGACGAGAGATGATCGGGGTATAGAGAGTTAGGGGCCGATATTCGATGGCATCAAATAAAAATTAGAGAGATATTAAGTTACACCCTCCTCATTTTGATGGAGACACAGGGGGATTTCAAGAATATGCATGGTTGGTTAGCTTGAGGGATGCTTCAAGCTATGCACTTGTTCTAGCAACATGAAAGCTCATGTTGTCATCCACCTTCTGAGAGATGGAGCTAGAGTGTGGTGGAGGACTGAGGAGAAGAATATCCACTTAGATTTAAAGAAAGTTACTTGGGATCTCTTCGAGGAGCATTTTAGGAGTAGATACATATCCACGAGATTTATCCAGTAGCGGATCGATGAGTTTTCATGATTTACGGTTGACCTCCATGATAGTAACATAGTATGAGGGTCATTTATTTGGATCTGCTTCAGTATGTAGACTACTTGGATGATGATCAGGTTAGGGTTAACAAATTCATTCGGGGCTTGAAGTTAGATTTCAGAGGGGAAGTAAGCATTCATTTTCCATAGACACTATCAGAGGTCGTGGAGAAGGCCTACATTGCAAGGGAAACTAGGGGCATGACTCAACAGGCTCGAGATAGAGTGAGGATCAATATACAATAGATGTAAATAACAGGTCAAGGGGATCAACTCCTCCTCCTCATGTTGGACATAGTTCAGTATGGTCTTCCTTGAGCCCCCCTCTTTAGTAGCATCAGGAGCAGACTCGACCACCATTTCAACCTCCATAGCGCAAAGATGCTCAGAGAGGGTGTAGTATGGGACCTTCAGCTAGGGGGCCCACTAAGACACATGATCCTCCACGAGCATAGTCGGTAGGATTACATCTACCGTAACACCCATAGAGGTCTATGATAGGATCATCAGGTTCTACAACACAGACTACCAGGCCACCTGGAGGACTATCTACGTAGTGGAGAGGACTAGGTAGCTACTATGGATGTGGTGTTCATAAACATCATTGGAGAGAGTGCCCTCAGAACCCTGCTAACTAGGGTAAGGCACTTGTGTTCAAATAAAGGTTCTAAAAGCTATGAAAATGGGGTAAGAACACTCAGAGACCCCAAATATTTGTACAAAACCAATCAATAGACCATGAGTTAAGAAATAAACAAGGATTCCTATTTTGCATACATTAACCTTGACGCAAACAAGCAAACTTAACAAATATAATTACCCTCTATTCTTGAAATCTTAAATAAATGAGCCTAATAAGGATCTCAGCAGCAATCATTTTGTGGTTAATGTTATCCATTTCATTTCCCCCCCCAGGGTAATTTCGATAACATGCATCAGAGTTTTGTAGTTCCAAGCATGTAGATTGATCCAGGAAAAATCATAAAAAATGACTAAGTCCTAGTCCCGGGACAGTCGGGACATTTGGGACGTCAAGGCGCGGATCGGCCGAAAAGCCTACAGGTGATCCAAAC
The DNA here is from genome assembly GCA_019776745.2 of Taxus chinensis. Classification (NCBI taxonomy): domain Eukaryota; kingdom Viridiplantae; phylum Streptophyta; class Pinopsida; order Cupressales; family Taxaceae; genus Taxus; species Taxus chinensis. The sequence goes on along the minus strand of CM034148.1, from coordinate 860,435,392 downwards.
AGCAAAGGGACAAGTGGGAGAAGAGTGCGTGAAGGACGCGAACCGGCCGGTTCGGCCGAAACAAGAAACTTCAGCACAAGGAAACAGGGACAAGTGGGACAAATGGACGTGGCGGACGCGGAAAGCCCGATCGGCTGAAAAGGAGAACTTTTCGCACTAACTGCTTTGGGGACAAACAAAGATACGGGCGAACCGAAACTGCTTCAGCCTAAAATGGGAACAAACATCTCAGGACAAGGATGGACGCACTCCAATCTTGGCCCGGGACCAAAAGGGGGCGGGACATCATTGGGAAAAATGAGAAGAAAAGGAGAAGGCAAATTCTGTGCACGCGACTGCGAACCTTTTTATCCCAAATGGGGAAAAATCTGGGGCCGGGATGACCCGGAAAGGTTAATTTTGGGTGAACCAAAGAACCGAAGGACAATTCCAAAGAAGCAACAATTCAGGACAGGCCAAAATGAGAACAAACAGTCAGGAGGCAAATGGACATGAACGCGAATCGGAATGTCGGTTAGGATTTTTTTTTTCAATCGGGTGAAACCGATTTTTCGGCCGAAATCAGAATTTTTGTCCTGCGAAGCACAGGGACAAGTGGGACAAAGGACATGAACGGCCGAATCCGGTGATCAAAGGATTTTTTCCCAAGCAGCACTGGGACATCCGGGACAAAAAGACGTGAAAAAGGCGCGAAGAGCCGGCAGGCCTACAGACCAATCAAATCATGACATGTGTCACAAGGGAAAAGGTCAAAAAGTCAAAGGGTGAGTTTTGAAGGGTCAACCCGAACCAATGGGATAGTGCCACGTGTCCTGGCTAGGGCCCACAAGGAAATTTCAAAGGAAAGCCCACAGAAAGGTGGAGGAGAGAATTATTCAGCGAATCAGAGCCTGCCACGTGTCGTCCAGGTGGCGAAGCATGGGAAAATATTTCAAAATCCATTTTGGTCTGTTCTGTGCCCTAAATCTTCAGATCATCATATCTTTTGATCCAGAGCTTGGATTTGCATGTTCTTTATATCAACAGAAAGATGTTGAAATTCTCTACATGATTCTGGGATCAATCTTCCATTTTGGTGTAGTCTGGAGAGAGAAAATTGAGAAACAGATCTGACGCGTGATAATGGCCAGAAGTGATGTTTCAACAACCAGTTTTAATGCACATGGGTCGCATTCTTCTTCAGCATGGCCAGAAGTGATGTATCAACCACTGATTTTAATGAAGAATGTGTTTTGGTCAATGGTTGGGCTGCTTACACGTTTTCCTATGTTTTTCTGTCTCCTGGGCTCGACCCATGCATTGTATAAAGCCAGATTTGGCTCATTTTATAGGGACATAACAAGTTGTTCATCTTTTCTGCTCTGCCCTCCCTTCTTTTCTTCTCTAGGGTTGAAAATGGAGCTCGAACCTCCTCCCTACTCTGTAATGCATTTTTTTTCCTTTTACTAATGAAATGATGTTCTGTGCAAACTTCTGGAGCAACAAAAAACATGTTTTGTGATGCATCTGTCCATCCTTGCTCGTTTTTGCTTGTTTTCCTTCTTGCCTCTCTTCATTGCAGGTATTTGTGCATGTTTGAATGTTCATTGCAGGTCTGGAGCTGTGTTCATGGAGTTTTGGGACATTTTCTGTGTGAAATCTATCCTTGGGCCTGTGATGCATCTGTCCATCCTTCCCATTGCTCACCTCTCTTGTTCCCATGGCAGTTTTGATAGAGGTTCAACATTCTCCTTCTCTGGTGTATCACCGTTTTAGTGTAGGATTTTGCTTTTTTTTTCCCTTTCTCTCTCTCTCTCTCTCTGTCTCTCTTGGCATGGTTAGATTAGGATTAGATTAGCTTGCCTGCACTGGAATAGCTTGTGGCAGGTAGTTTAGGAGCAGGAGGAACCAGCCTTCTCTGGAGATTCCTTTCTCATTTTCACAAGTCCCACACCTGGAGAAAGGATTCAATGTTGTGCAATCACACTGGATGCCTGAGTGATCAACCTAAGCCTGATCTGCATCCAGGGGTGCTGTGATTTTGCACTAAGTTTTGGCATGCCCGGTGGGGACCTTAGAGGTCTTCCACTTCATCTTTTGCAGGTTGTGTGTTCCTGTGAAGATTTCAGCCTTTGGAGGCACTTGCAAACACATCTGGCGACTCCATCTGGTCAACAACCCATCTCTGAAGTTGCAGACCTTCCTTTCCATTCATTTTCATTCTTTTTTATCCTTTTTTTCCTTCCTTCCATCTCTTCCATCATTTCTCTCATTCTATGAAGTTGTGCAATCATGACTTCATTTCCATCATGGAATTCACATCAACAAACAGCAGTATATTCCACCTCCAACATGTTTTACAAATCCTCCAAATCAACATTTTGAGCAGATTCAAGATCAGTATGCATACCCATATGAGCAGCAGTGCCAAAGTCAGTTTGGCTATGGAGCCTTCCAAGAGCAAGAGTATGCATACAATGAAGACCACCATCAGATGCAAGATGCTGGTCTGTTGGAGAAATCCAAAAGATGGAGGTAAACATAGTGCAGTCCAGGGCTCAGGCACAGATGAAAGCATTTGGAATCGGTTTGCAGAGCACCTTGTCCATGGGGGGGACCTTTTCCAAGGCATTACAGCCCTCAGGAGAAGCTTGACTTCATGATTGCAATGTTGCCTTTGCTTGCAAAGTGGATTGAAGAAATAGAGGTGTATGAGAGGAGTATTCAGCAACCTTGTCAATGGGTAAGTTCACACCTTCTCATGCCTTTTCTTTTCTCTTTCCCAATCTGCAGCATCATCTCTCAGCAGTGTCAAGCTTTTAAACTCTCCATCTGCTGTCCCAAATGTTGATCCCATGTCTCCATCTCTCAGTCTTTCCATCCCCATCTCATCTCAGTTTTTCTTTCCTTTTCTCCTTCCAAATCCAAAACCCCCTCCACAAGAGCTAAATGAAATACCCCCCACTCCAAAGAAACAAGAGGTTTCACCTCCTCCACCACCACAAAAAATTGTAAAATCAGTTGAGTTTCAACCTATCCCTCCTCTTGCATCCCCAATTCCATGTGGGGAAAAGAAATTGAAAAAATCAGTCATCAAGGAAACAAGAGGAAGAGCCAAAAAGAAAGAAATGACAGACAGCTTGAAGGTTTGGGCTGCCAAATTTGGGATAACAAAGATCCCCTTGATGGTTAAGCCTACAGAAGAGGCTAAGGTTGAACAAATGGTGGTCATAACTGATTTTGTTGCAGCAGAGAAGAAGAGAAAAAAAAAGAAGAAGAAGAAGAGCAATCAATCAGTTTGCTCAGAGTGTAGTGTCCATGTTGGCACTCTATTTGAAGGAAATGCTGATCCAATTCAAGTTGCACAATCAGCCATGGAGGAAGAAAGCCCTGAAGAAGATCTTGCAGTCCCAACTTGTCCTCTAGAGCAGCAGACTGAAGAGTTTGACTTGACAAACTTCATGCTAGAGGAAGAGTTCTATCAAGAGAGCAATTGTATTCAACTAGTAGAGGAAGGAGAAGTTGCTCCAAATCCAAAAGAAGAGGAGCACAATCTAGCTGTGGAAGAGAAAATTGCGGATCCAAGGGCTTTGAGCACAAAGCAGGCTACAGGAGAACCTTCAGTTCTTCTTTCTACTTCATCTCTCTCTAGCCCCAATGTCGAAGAGGAGTTTGATCTCTCAAACTCAATGTTGGAGGATGAAGGAAACCATGGTGGTCAAGTTACAGATCAAGAAGACACCATGGAGGAAGTTGAACATTTGCAGCAGGACAGTCATGAGGCAGTTTATCTGTCAGATTTGGAGACTGTTTTGATGGAGAAGAACCGGTTGAGTTTCCAACATTCTCTCTTTCATCATCCATCTTCCAAACACAAGAGCCTGCTGTCATGGAGGAGAGTATTCATTTGCAGCAACCTGCATCTTATATAGCTCTTTGGAATCAAGATTGGAAGATTTTAATCTTTCATGTTCTTCATTGGAGGAAGAGAAAGGGACAAAGGAATTTCACCATTTCTTCCACACCATCCATTCAAGAAGGTCTACAAGAAGACTCCATTTGGAGTTGAAAATCAGAGCTATGGGCATATCTCAAAGGATCAGACCTTGCCCAATCAGGTATTTGGCTTCATTGGAGCCAAAGGAGAAGTCACAACCAGTCATGCTTGCTTCTGAGCATGAGGGTGAGCTACAAAGTACCAAGGATCAGCTGTCATACCTCTTCAATCCAAATGCAGAGCAACTAAAAGAGGTATTGAATTTTCCTTCAGCTGATACCTTGATGATTTGGGTGGAAGACCAGCTTCTTGTTGATTTTCCACTCATCCTAACAGCCATGATCAGCTCCAAATCAATTGCATGGCTGCCACTTTTGAGAAAGGGAAGCTATTTCTCACAACCAATTGCAGGGTTTGTTTAGCTTGCCTTTGCTTCCAGTTAGAGTAGAGTAGGTAGTTTGCTTTCAGCAGAAGAAGTGCTTGTGCACACTCTGCATGTTCCATTTTGGAGCATGTATGATTTTCAGTTCTGTACATAGTTTTTTGTGTGTGCTGGTTTTGCTCTTGCACAGTTCGTTTCAGTGGCATTTTGGTAAGAACAACTCCATGTCCGGTGGTTTCAAGTGGCTCAGAGGGAAGTTTTCAAAGTTTAGATCAGTTTTCAGGCTTGCTTATGACTCCATGCCCAATGGATTGCTTCAGGCAACTGATCATTCATCTAGCAGGCAGATGACCCCGCTGAGTCACCAAATTGTTATCCAAAATTTCACCCCCCAGGGTAAATTTCGATAACATACATCAGAGTTTTGCAGTTCCAAGCATGTAGATTGATCAGGAAAAATCATAAAAAATGACTAAGTCCTAGTCCTAGGGGATAGTCGGGAACATTTGGGATGTCAAGGCGCGGATCGGCCGAAAAGCCTACAGGTGACCCAAATAGCAAAGGGACAAGTGGGACAAAGTGCGCGAAGGACGCGCACCGGCCGGTTCGGCCGAAAACAAGAAACTAATACTTCAGCACAAGGAAATAGGGGACAAGTGGGACAAATGGATGCGGCGGACGCGGAAAGCCCGGATCGGCCGAAAAGGAGAACTTTCGCACTAACTGCTTTGGGACATTGGGACAAAGATGACGCGAACCAGCCGGTTCGGCCGAAATGAGAACAAACAGTCAGGAGGCAAATGGGACATCTGGGCCGCGGGACGCGAATCGGATAATCGGGCGAACCGGAAGAATTTGTCCCGTGAAGCACGCCAGGGACAAGTGGGACAAATGGATGCGAACCGACGAGGAAGCCCATTTCGGGGATCGAAGGAGTTTTTGTCCCAAGCATTTGGGACACTGGGACATAAAAGGACGCGAAGGGACAAAAAAGGGCGAGATGCAAAGGCGCGAAAGAGTCGAGTCCAAGGCCCGCAGACCAATCAAATCATGACACGTGTCACAAGGGAAAAGGTCAAAAAGTCAAAGGGCGAGTTTTGAAGGTCAGCCCGAACCAATGGGATAGTGCCACGTGTCCAAGCTAGGGCCCACAAGGAAATTTCAAAAGAAATCCTGCGAAAGGTGGAGGAGAGAGAATTATTCAGCGAATCAGAGCCTGCCACGTGTCATCCAGGTGGCGAAGCGCGGGAAAAGATTTTCAAAATCCGTTTTGGTCTATTCCGTGCCCTAAATCTTCAGATCGTCATATCTTTTGATCCAGAGCTCGGATTTGCACGTTCTTTATATCAACGGAAAGCTGTTGAAATTCTCTACATGATTCTGGGATCAATCTTGAATTTTGGTGTAGTCTGAGAGAGAAAATTGAGAAACGGCTCTGATGCGTGATCATGGCCAGAAGCGACGTTTCAACAACCAGTTTTAATGCACATGGGTTGCATTCTTCTTCAGCATGGCCAGAAGTGATGTCTCAACCACCAACGATTTTAATGAAGAATGTGTTTTGGTCAATGGTTGGGCTGCTTACATGTTTTCCTATGTTTTTTTGTCTCCTGGGCTCGACCCATGCATTGTATAAAGCCAGATTTGGCTCATTTTAAGGGGACATAACAAGTTGTTCATCTTTTCTACTCTCTGCCCTCCCTTCTTTTCTTCTCTAGGGTTGAAAATGGAGCTCGAACCTCCTCCCTGCTCTGTAATGGTTTTTTTTTCCTTTTTAATGAAATGATGTTCTGTGCAAACTTCTGGAGCAACAAAAAACGTGTTTTGTGATGCATCTGTCCATCCTTGCTCTTTTTTGCTTGCTTGTTTCTCCTCTTGCCTCTCTTCATTGCAGGTATTTGTGCATGTTTGAATGTTCATTGCAGGTCTGGAGCTGTGTTCATGGAGTTTTGGGATTTTTCTGTGTGAAATCTATCCTTGGGCCTGTGATGCATCTGTCCATCCTTCCCATTGCTCACCTCTCTTTGTCCCATGGGCAGTTTTGATAGGGCTTTTGCGAATTTTTCCCTCTCAGCTCTCTCCTCTCTCTTCTCTCATGTCTCCTCGGGCATGGTTAGATTAGGATTAGATTAGCTTGCCTGCACTGGAATAGCTTGTGGCAGGTAGTTTAGGAGCAGGAACCAGTCTTCTCTGGAGATTCCTTTCTCATTTTACAGGTCCCACACCTGGAGAAAGGATTCAATGTTGTGCAATCACACTGGATGCCTGAGTGATCAACCTAGAAGCCTGATCTACATCCAGGGGTGCTGTGATTTTGCATCAACAGTTAAGAGAATGGGATCTCACCATTACTAGCTTCAAGGCTAATGGTTATTCCCATCTACTCCATGGTGTGAGGTGTGTTGCAAAGGATAAAGCAAATATCTCAATAAAACTGAATAAAACTCCTAATCCTAGCAATAATACTATAGTTTATGTTAGAGGGAAGAAGTGTTCTTGTAAAGGTTAGGGGGGGTAGTGGGCTATTTATAGTTTTCCATTTGGAAAAGTGGGAGATTTGGGTGCATGTGGGACAAGTGAAAAATCGCAAAAAGCACTTTAGCAAGTCAAACTAAGATTTGACTAGGTTTTAGTAGAGGTGAATCATAGTTAGGGCTAATTAAGCTATGTTAGGCTTGTTAATCTCATTTTAGAGATAAATTAGGGTTTTGAAAGAGTTTTGAGAGGTCTAATCAATCCAATGAAATGGATTGATAGTCTAGGCAATTAATAGAAGAAGTCTAGAAGAGGATAAAAAAGGATTTAGCTAAGAAGAGGCTTATATTATCCTTTTTAATTGACTTATAAGAGGAATACAACCAAAAGAGTATCATCAGAGGGGAATTAGATAGGTGTAACTGACAGTATGTCGTCAATTTGTGAGGAGGAGGATATTTAGTACAATATTAAGCGTAATAGTTCTTTGATCAAACTACAGGTGTCTATATTTTCCCCTCTTTGGGGTGGCGTAAGCTACATCACTTCAAAGAAAGTAGACAAACATAAAAAAGTAATTGTTTTTAAGGGATAGAAGAAAATTTTTTTAGCTAAAGGGATGCCCCCTTGAGTGTCGATGGGGTGATGGAAAAACTCGATCGACGATCAAAAAGAAAACATAAGAAAGAAAAGTGTGAGTAGAAGATTAGAGAATAACAAGAAAGAGGTATATTGAGCTATCCACAAACCAATGCAAACAATGTTTTAATCATCATTTTTCTTAGCATCCTCATCATTGACCCTTATGAAAAATGTAACCATATGATGGAAGTGTAAAATGGCATGAAAATCCAAGATACAAACAACTGTCCCTTTCTAAAACATCAACTCCATGCAATATAGAAACATGTAATGCAATACGAAAAGTAAACAAACTCATCTAATAGGGAAATAAGTACAATCACACACACTCAAACCAATAACGTAAAAGGTAGTTACACAAATAATTTGTTATCAAGATGTAGTCCTAAATGTTTTGATATACGAAAAGGGTTTAAAATGATGCCCCAAGCAATTTTTATATGCAAGGGAAAGAATGGAGGAAACTTGGGTCCAATTGAAAAGTAATGTGCACAATGAAAAAAGTTCTAGGCAACCAATAGTGCCATAGAGTACAAACAAAGTAAGCAACATAGATTTTGTAAATGATTGTAGAGTTAGGTGATCCATGAGTCATTGTTTCAAAACATGTGAAAAAGTCAACAAGATACGAGATGAGTGCCACGTGAGAAAAACAACTTTCAGCTGTAAATGATCCTTTTACCAATTTTAGTACATTTTCAAAGTTTAATGATTTTTTTCAATTTTTTGGATGGTTTTATAATTTTAAAATGTTTTGATCGGTCAAAATAATTTGTATAAGATATCAAATATCTCGTAAAAAACATGCACACCTACCTGATGGCGAAGGAAAGTTCATCAGATAAAAAAAAATTATTTGGCGAGATGAATTACAAGCACCAATAATTATATTATAAAAATAATCATCATGATGGGAAAAAGTGAGGAAAAATAGAAGAGAAATGATAAAAAAAAATGGTGCTTGGAATATTCGTAAATCATTCTGGGTTGAAGAAGTGGCTATAGGGTGGCATTGTGTGCTCCAACATGCAATAACAAGTAGAAATAATCATCTCAGTGCTGTGAAGAAGTACCAGAGTGATAACGATGGAGAAAACATGTCCTAGGGGCATCGTGGCAGCCTAATATAGCCACCCAGGGGGGTAAAACAATCATAACCATTTGATTTGTAGTAGATATCTTGCAAATTTCTACTGTGAGAGAGAGTGATATCCTTGGAGTGAGATGGCGAGACTACCGAGAAGACAGAGACGAGAAGATCACATCCGAGAGTTTTTTCGGGACCCAGCAGAATGACCTTATGTGAATGCCCTACCCCTCCTTTGTAAATTATACATTTAATGCGTTTTAGGGTAATTTTTGGCATTTTTGATGGATGCATGTGCGCGCATGCCTCAATTTGATGGATGCACTCACGCACATGTGTCAAAAAATGGGTACACATACATGTATGTGTTGAAAAATAGGTACGTGCCCATGTATCCATAGAAAAGGGGGGCGTATGTGTTGGGTAGGGAAAAAAAGGGATGCGCACGCGTGCACTAGGGGCACATACATTTTTGGTAGAAATAGGGAGAATAGGAAGAATGGGGGGCATACACATCGAGTAGGGAACATATGCGTCGAAGCAGAGGTGTATGCGCACTTGGCGCATATATGCTGAGACATGCATGTAGGTGTCGAAGTGGAGGCGAATGCACCAAGGAAAGGAGGGAATTTATCCCTGTAACTAAAATAGCTAAATATAGAAGAAAAATATACTAGATGGTTTGTAGAAGAAGGTGAAAATTAGTAGGGTAGAATAATTTTGCTAGAAAATTAACTAGGAATAGATAGAAAATTAGATAGAAGTGGATAGAAAATTAGATAGAAGTGGATATAAAACTAGATCCTAACCTATTCCCTTTTGTTTTGTAGAGGATACTACTTGTTCTACATACCCATGAGAGGTATGGCCAGCTGGTGGTGATAGAGGTGAAATTTGATGAGGATGATAGGAGGATATTAGATATCCTTCTATACATCACAGGATTGGCCTACGTGGCCGATATGCCACAAATTACCTTAGATCACAGCTTGCTGACAGGCATGGTGAAAAGGTGACACAATGAGAGTCAGTTCTTTCAGATTCCATTAGCGAGATCATGATTCCACTAGAGGACGTATATCATATCATGTGGGTCCCCATCCAGGGTCATCTTAATTAGTATACCTGTTACCAACCCGAAATTGATCAATGTATTCTTGAGCTATTTAGTGTCTTGACGATACCATGTTGTGGGATGACTGCTTTATTATCATGTTGCATCAAGGATCCAGAGCTTGATCATGTGGTATTCTACATGATGGCCTTTGTCAGTGGTGTTTTACTCCCTGTCAAGACCGGTGCTTCATTTCCTCTCAGTCTTCTTTGAGTGATACGATGATTGATTGACGGGGAGACATACTACTGGGGTTAGTGCATATTAGCATAATTATATTGGGACCTCCATTTGATCACATATTACTATCAAAATATGGTAGGAATGGCCAGATTATTGTAGATTTTGGTGTGGGACCACATTGTTGTTGGTCACCCCGTAGGTCATTGAGAGCTTGAGCTCCAAAGGATCCTTCTAATATTGACTGGGTTCTGATTGGAGACAATGTGTGGCCACATATAGGAGATTCCTACCATTAATGTTGCGAGTTGGATGAGTTATAATAGGCTGCCATGGTATAGAGGCCTTACAGACACTTTCAGTGGCCAGAGGATGGCCTAGAGCTCAGCAATGTGACTGTTGAGCACTTCATGATGGGAAACCGCAGCTATATGCAGGAGATTTAAATATTGGACAGGTGCCAACGATAACTTGTTATTACCTAGGATGTACCTGGGCCAAATATGTGGTATGTTCATAGGGCCAGAGAGTATTTTGATATGGGACCACAAATTGCCAAGGGCAGGGCCTTGACTAGCTTTTTACATGTGGTACCAACTATGTTGGTACCAGTGAGACAGATCAGAGATCATGGCTATACACTAGAGTATGCCCCCTAGTACTAAGGAGTTATTCTGTGCCGCTTGAACTTTCCCAGAGTGGCCTATGATGTAGGAGTGAGAGCACCCCCGGCGGGGCCTCCTAGCAATGATGACGGTAGAGTTGGCGGTGGTGGAAATGATGATGATGATCCATTTGATGGCTAATGTCATGTTAGGGGAGGGGGACAAGGTCCTCCATTATAGCAGCCTTAAAGACATGGACCCTAACTTTAGTAGAGACAAGCACTCAAGGGGCTAGATATAGAGTTACCTCCAATAGGCATTCCAACGGGGATATATGCTCCTTTATAACAGGTATTTCCAGAGAAGGGTCCACCTCCTCACACTCCAGGGGGTGGTAATGATGATGGATAGTTGGTTTCACTTCAGCAATAGTTACAGGCGGTGATATCCATGTAGTTACAGGTGGTCGACGAGAGAGATGAGACCAGGGAACATGTACATGCCTTTACAATAGAAAAAAATCAGGCCAATGCCTAGGTACATGTCTTGACAACTGGGAGGGATCATGCTAGAGTATAGGTCACTAAAGGTGGGGATGGTGTAACCTTACATTACCATATTAGTCAGTTGGTAGGGAAAGGGGCTCAGATACTAAGTCTCTTACACTAGTTGATAACTTAGGTACATATGGTCGTTGCATAGAGGGATCATGCCCAGGCACATTCATAGGGATTTATTATTCAAAGGGATCAGGCCCGAGCCCAGGTACAAACTATCACTGTGGATAGAGACCAAGAGGTTGCTGCCACGCGACAGGATTATGTTGATAGAGGTCGACTTGTAGGATAACAAGACACTACTATTCAAGCAACCATGACTTCTGGTGATATCGATATGATTTAGGATTTATGAGGGCCACTAGCGAGGCCTTGTATTATAGGACCACCTATTTCAGAGTAGTCCTAGTAGAGAAGAGAGTGGTACAATTTGAGTAGCTAGGTGTGATTGCGACAGGTTCAAGATCATGGCTATTAGGTCACTCAGTTAGATCAGTCTGACAACCATTTGCACAACAACCAGATAGAGAGTAGGGTGGTACCCTTGGCATAGGCCCATCACAACCACCACTATTCTGTCCCCCAATACATGGATTTGGAATGCCTGGAGAGGGCATGAGCTGTGGTTGACTTCTCCATTTTAATTTTGTACAGATGTACTATATGTATACATGCCTCTTATGAAGGTTGATTTTTATCGATGTATAGATTGATGTACAATTATTTTGATGCCTCTTGATGAAGGTTGTATTTTGATTCATACCCTTTTTAGATGGCATATTGTATCGATGATGTATACTTTATTTTGAGCCATACATTTATATATGTGTTATACGGACATTTGATGATTTATTGTTATGCCATTCTTTGATTATGCTCTTATTATGATGGTTTATGTTCTGCAGATGATTGCATCATGATGTATGTTCTCTCTTTATTTATGTATGTAACATATTTTAGTCTTAGAGATGTGTATGTTTCATGTTTTTGCATTGATGATATATTTGCAGATAGTATCATATATTTTGAATTTTATGGGATGTTTCTTATTTCTATTCTAGCACTTGGGATGATACTAGATGATATTGGTGCGGGGGAAATAGATTTGTGATTATGCACAACCCCTCTTACCCCCATTGATGATACGATATGTGATGATTAGCTTAGTATACATGCATGATGCAAAACTTAGCATTTTGTGTATATATAGTGTATCAGATGATGTTTATATGTGATGAAATGATAAATGATAGATGTGATAACAAATGTATGTGTAGAAAACAAAAAGAAAGTTAACAAGACTAAAAACCTATACAGAAAACAACACAACCAAAATTATATACAACTAGAAATGAACCCAACCAAACTTTAATAACACACTAAATTGTAATTCAATCTAAGTAAAATGAATCCTAGAAGAGCACACAACAACTGATGGAAAATACAATAAATTTTTACAAGTGAGCACAAGCTAAAAATGAACCTAATGCCACACACAATTAAATCAAACAAGATTCAATCTATGATAAGAAAATGAACCACTACACAACATAAAAAAAAGCACTCCCAATAAAAAATACACAAACAAACAAATAAAATTAATTAAACTATTACGTTGTTTTTGCGGGATACCATTGATATATTTTCTTAGGTTTTTGGGTTATCTAGAAAGATAAATTTTCAAGGCTACCATTTATGTTATTTTTGAGGTTTTCTCCAAGACAACGTTATAACGTTGGTATAGTACTATCCCTAGAACAGATATTTTATGAATTTTTAGGTTTTTGGTGTACCTTTTTCTAAATGTTTTTGTATTTTCTAAGGTCATGTTCGAAAAGAACGTACAAGGACAAAGAAGCGTGGATACCCCAACGTGATGTGGGAACATAAAAAAAGAAGAATGTCACATGTATGTGTACGAGAAAGTGGAATGCAAAGGTTCCCACAATGTTAGATGGGAATATACAAAGGTACATCCTTCATGAAGATAGAAGAGTAAATAATCCAAATCATGGCTCGACGAAGATGGATTTGGTAGGGTCCCTAGACCTAACAAAGAAAGTTATCCCTAGAAAGTGGTCAGGGTTACCATCCCAATGCAAGATTCAATTGTGACTGGTGAATCCTCCTTGAGCACCAGAAACCGGTTTTCACCCAAAGACCTACCCAACTACACCACAACTGTGTGGTTTTCACATGTGGATGACCTGTTATCTCAATTTTCTCATGTTTTGCTTACTTTTTCTTTGTTTTTCCATTTTTAGTTATTATTTTATATTCTTGTCATGCTTAAGCATAAAACCTCTTAAGATGCATGGCTTTTATTGGTTCTGGAAGCTCTTCACCATCTGAATATGCCAGTTTATAAGCTCCTGATCTATACTTGGCAACCACCACATAAGGCCCTACCCAGTTAGCCTCAAACTTACCCTTTTTTTTTTCTTTGACAATATTCTTCTAATTTTATTTTAGCACTAGATCACCTACATCAAATTCTTGATGAATGATCTATTTTTTATACCCTCTTGACATCCTATACTGGTATACCTTGAGGTGATTAAGCACTCTTATCCACTTCTCATCTAACAACTCTAGCTCTACTAGCTGAGCTACTCTATAGTCCTCATGTTTATCTAGGTAATCCCAGAGAGATATTCACAGGGAGGGAAGCTCCACTTCCAAGGGTATGACAGCTTCAATTTTAGAAACTAGGGAATATGGGGTTTGTAACACCCGCTAAAAATAACCCCCTTGATACCTAAGAAACAACCTAGGAGTAGTTAGGAAAATTATGGAATAATTTTTTTTTAAAGAAGAGTTTCCAACCAGGTTATAAGGCAACAACTATCACTTAACAAGTTCTAGAACAATTCTAATCCATGTCAAAATAATTTTCTTTTTTGTAACAATTATTATAGGTCATAAGGTCCTAAATATAGGGTTATAAGGTTCAATTAGGTTCAGAGGGTAAATCATCACCATACCCACTCTTTAACGGGATTAAAGTTTCAAATTGATTCTTCTCACACTTAACGCATTTAAAAATTCTTTAAAATATTTCCACTGGATAGGAAATTTCCTCACCTTTCCATTGATATAAAGAAGTCCTCCTAACTCCTCCTATTTCTCAAGTTATGGGCTGGTGGGCCTTGAGGTGAAAATTTTCCCCAAGAGCAGGCCTGCAGGCCAAGGGGTGAATTTTTTTTCAAAGGGTGGGTTGGCGGGCCGCAGGGAGACTTTTGGAAAAATTTTCCCGTGGCGTAAAGAAACACATTTTTGCCCACACTCCCGCAGGTCCGCAAGTCCACTAGGGACATGTGGCACTCCCTAAGTCAGTGCGGGAAAAAACAGGGTGGAAAGGAGAAAATTCACTTAACGCCCCGAAGGGCTAAGCGAGTAACATTGACCTGTGCCTCCACTGACTGCTCATACCACGTGGCAGCTCCTAATTGGCTGCAGGGTAGTGGGATGATAGGGAAAACATGGAAAAAAAATTCAAAATTTTCCAAAACACAAATAGGAAAAAGTGACTCACTCCACCACCAATGCCTCATAATGCCACGTGGCATCATCTGATCTGTTCTAGGATGGCAGGAAAAGTTATAAAAATTTTCCCAAAATTTTCCAAGAGCGCTAAGTTAAAAGGGGATCCGTCCCACTGTGGACACCTCATGGTGCCACGTGGTAACATCTGATTGGCTGTGGTTGGTGGGACAGCGGGGAAAATTTGGCAAATTTTCGTGAAATTTTTCCTAAGTGCTTAAGGGAAAATTTCGGGCCTACGGGCCCGCTAAGGAAATTTTTTTGAATTTTGGATGCCAAGGAAGAAAAACTTTAGAAGGCCATAAATTTTTATAGAGAGGTCGGTTTTGGGAAAATGAGGACTTTCTGGAAAGCTTTCAACGTCCTATTTGCATAAAGATCATTAATTCTTGATTTTGATAAAGTTTAAGGGTTGAATTTTAAGAAAATGGCCTGCAATATTTTACAGTGTGAATTGATAGATTTTAACTTGTGAGATTTATTCAATTTGAACTCCTTCCTCTCTGCACATGTCAAATAGACATGGGGGCATGTTCTTAGATGGATTTAAGGAAGGATTCAAGATTCAATTTTTCTAATAGAGTTGCAATTTGAACATTTTCATTTCTTGACAACAAAAATGACTACAAAACTGTTTGAGCCTGATTTTGCCAAGTTTTGAAATATTTCGTCTAAGTTTCTTTGTCTAATTGGATTCGTTTTGGGCCTATTACTTCAATTTAATCATTTTATTTTTTATTTTATTGTTGCAGGTTCGAACTGTAAATTTTTTTGTTTTGATAATTGCCAGTTTGAAACTACAAAAAACAAGGATCAAATTTTAATGGTTCTATTGGCCACTTTCTTCTTCCAAGTATTTATAATTACATTCCAATTCCAATCTAACACATTAGTTGATTTAATTGCAACCATTTGAAATCCAAAATACAATTATGATTTCCAGCTTTACACATTTCAGAGACAGAGTTCTGCATTTTCCTTCATACACATTTACTTCATTCAAACAAATATTTCAATACAATGAAATGATTAGATTCAATACAACAATGCAATTTGTGAAAGGTATTGCAATCCTATATAGATTCCAAAATGCAACATTACAACCTTTCTTCTTTTATTCCTTCCAAAACATATATTATATATAGAACAAAATAATACATTTTCTTCTCATGTGTTTCACTTTACCATTTTCAATTAGGGATTTCAAAGTGTGTTCTAAACACAAATTTCCAATGGAATAAAAACATATGGACAAGACAAAACTACTTCCATTAATTTAAATGACTCTTACAACTTCCTTTCCATTCGGTTTCAAAATGCAACATACAAAAACACGTATGTTTCTTTCACATTCTTTCCAAAACAGAATATAGAGTATAACTCTTTTACATTTCAATATACAACTTGCAATCAGTACAACATATTTCCATTACAAACATTTACAAGATCATCCACTTCAAGTGGGAATGGTTACAATGAGATTTCATTTCACAAGGGACATTCAAACTGTCTTTTCTCAGCTCTAGAATAGCAACATGCATTCTTCACATTCCTCTAATTTGATCACAACAGGAGTAGGGTAAACGAAACGCTCTCCACCCAACCAAGACATCCAATGAAGAGGAGAATCCATCCTTCTTCATTGGCCCCTGAGCCCCAAACACAATGCAATAAAAGATGTGATCCAACTCATGGCAACAAAATGCTTCCACAAAACATACAAGAAAATTTTTCACAATAAACACAATCCAAAACAAAAATTAGTTCACAACTACATTAAAACATGACAAAAAATACAAAGGCTTCATCAAGCAAGCCAAAGGATCAAGAAGCTATGGGGGATGCTACTTATGCCTCCCAAAGGGGAAAATTGGCTATCACCACCTGAGTACAACCCACCAAATATATATATATATATATATATATATATATATATATATATATATATATATATATATATATGAATATCATTTCAAACCTTGTCATGCCCTTATGCCTCTCCCAAGTACGCCTTATTCCTCACATTTTCTTATATCTCCCCCAACTTCTTATGGCACCCCATAATGAGTAAACAAATGCAATCTATTTCTTTGTAAGGTGGAACCCAAATCCCCAACTCCCTCCACCCTTATATCTCCTTAAAACAACTTATGCATCCTGCAAAAATAACCCCATAGTCTTCTCCTACACCATTCCCAGGCCATCTACCCAACAACCCACAATATGTACCAAAACATTCACACAAGAACATTTACACAAATACAAGAAAAGAATTTCAAGAGCCAAGCTCTTTCCTCTCCATGATGGAGTTGTTCCAAGTTCCAAAACAACAAGCTTTATCCCAATGCAAGCAATCCAAAGTAGCCAAGCACAAGCATGCAACAATCTTCCAAACAATTCTTCAAGCAAGAGCTCTTCAAAACAACAAGAAAAATGCACTCAAAATGAAGTCTCCAAAAGTGAAGCAACCCAAAAAAAGGCAAGCAATTCAAATTTTATAGAAGAGGGAAGAGAAGAGGATGAGGTGAATCCATGTAGGATGCCACTTCACCCATCCTCAACTCCAACACAAATTCAACTTCATTCTCTAATGCATAATAAATAAGTGGGTGAATAATATGATAAATTTACTTACACACTCAAACAAGCCAATACCTCATAAGGACTGAAATTAAATTAAGTAAGAAAAGTGTAGTTACAACATTCAACTTAACTTGTAAAAAAATGCATAAAAAAGGTCTAAATTTAACCCTCCAGCCATAGGAAAGGTTGGTATGTAAATTTAAGAGGTATGGGACAAGTTTAACTTGTCCCACATGCCTAACAAATCAGCCTCCAAGGACAAATTCGAATTTCCAAGAAGGTGGAGTGTTTCATACTCAAAATTTAACTTACACATCACTTACAAGGTCACTTACACATTACTTACACATTCTTACAATACTGTAAAACACGGCCAACAACTCTTTTAATTACATTTTTATGACATCTTCTAAGTAATTAACTAAACAATATGATTACTCACAATATTTACACACCATTAAATAAATAAATAAAGGGTAAGTGAACCACAAAATAAACACATGAAAAAATTAAACAGAAGGAACCAAATAAAAGAAAAACATAAAATCCCTTGGTTACATTTAAAGGTTATTCCCCCCATGGGAATCCCTAAAAACTAAAAATACAAACACACACAAAAAATATAGTTGCCATGGGAACGTGTTGAATTCATCTAGAATTTCAATGTGGTTGGTCTCCAATCCCCCCATGTTTGTTGTGATATTTTTAACCTGCAAAAATACAAATAACTCCTTCGGCCTCGTGGCCATATCAAAACATACAAAATAATATAAATATAATTAAAATTCCAAAATCATCTAGATATATGAATCACAACAACATCAAAGAAATCTAACAATATCATTTATTGTTTTATCAACAACTATATCATCATCCAATAATTTTCCATTTCTAGGTCTACTCACAATATCTAAATATCACAAATCTGAACAACATCCATCATATAACCATGTCCAATAGTATATCATCAACAACATATAAAAATTTCTATAATAATCATCATGCATCATAACTGAATCAAGTCAAAAATATTCCATGATTTAACATCATACTAAATCAAAACTATAATAATGTCCATAATATAGTCAACAGTGTCATGATCAGTGTCAAAAGGTGTCAAAGGGAAGTGGGAACTATAGGGTTGCACCAGTAGGAGTGTGGATGGAAGTTCAATAGGCCTAGAGGGCGGGATGTATCTGTAAGTCCCAATTACGGTCACTCTTACTTACCATTTTCTCCATGATTCATACAAGGGTTTTATTGGTAGCTTCGGCTTGTCCATTACCCTAGGGGGTAATAGGCGGTAGACCACTTGAGTTGAATATGCAAACACTAACACAGATTCTTAACCATTTTGTTTTTGAAAGATTTACCATTATCATTGAAAATGGCGGAAGGGATACCATAACGACATCTGAGATGGTTCATGATGAATTTATAAATTCGTGCACCGGTGATGTAAGTAAGAGGCACAACCTCTACCCATTTGGTAAAATACTCAGTGGTAGTGATAATGTGGGTGTGACCATCTGAAGAAGAAGAAGAATGGAGCCTCCCTATGAGATCCAAGACCCATTTAGAAAATGACCAGGGTGTTACGATAGGTTATAAATCCTGTGGTGGCGCATGTATCAAGTTCCCCTACTTTCGGCATAGGTCACATTTCTTGATGAAATTACAACAATCTACTTCCATGGTAAGCCAATAATAACCTACCCTTAAAATCTTATTTTCCAAGACCATACCACTAGTGTGTGCTCCAAAACTACCACCGTGTAATTCCTTAATAGCATGGATTGAATCAGTAACATCCAAACAACGAAGGAGATTTCCTTGGTAGCCAATACAATAGAGAGTGCCTCTTAGGAGGGTATAGTGAGCTATACGGCAGATAAGGGATTTCTTCTCAAAATGGGTATTGTCCATGGGAAATGTGCCATCTTATAGGTATTATAGGATAGGGTCATACCAAGGGGAGAAGGGACCAATAATTTCACATGGCAAACAATATTTCGGCAAGTCGTATGCGGGTATTTGTAAATTCTCTACAAAGAAGGGAATTTTTATCTCCTGAGGTAGAATGCATAAGAGAGATCCAATGGTAGCCATAGCATCTATTGATCTATTATGTGACCTTGGTTTTTTCTCAAAGATAATCTATGCCTAATATTATTTCAAGGTCTCAACCAACTTATTTTATGGAATAAGTTTCTCATCCTTAACCTTATACTCATCATTAACATGTTTAATGATAAGTTGGGAGTCTCTAATGACTTGCAGCTGTTGGATATTCTAAGTAATAGCTAGCTTGAGGCCAAAAATGAGTGCCTCATACTCCACAATGTTATTAGTGTAGGGGAATCCCAAACAAAATGCTCTTGGGATAACCTCACATGTGGGAGTGATGAGTAGAACTCCTGCCCCTGATTTGTGGAAGGTGAATCATCCATCAAAATGGACTTTCCACTCTATAGATTATTCAACATACATCATGGATGCATATGATAGGTCCAGACACAAAGGTTCCATTCCTAGTAGAGGATTTTCTACCAACTGATAGGCCAATACCTGTCCCTTCAAATATTTCTGATTCAAAAAATCAAAATCAAATTCACTCATACAATGATCTAATTAGCCATTCGTATTGTAAGGGAAGGTTTGGATAAAAGGTATTTGAGAGGATCAAATTTGGATATTATTTTCATTTTATTGTTAAGGAGATAATGGTGAAGTTTTTGAAATGTGAAGACAACTGCCAGGAAGGATTTCTCAATCTGTGGGTAATTCAGTTTGTAGGTAATCAAGGTGTGACTAAGATATTCAACTACTCTTTCTCTATGGCCTAAATCATATTGGGCAAGCAATATACCAATATAAAATTGGGTAGAAGAGATGTATAAGAGGAGAGGTTCTCCTGGGGTAGGCGGCGTGAGTACAGGTGGGTTAATAAGTTTATTTTTTAGTAATCCAAATGCTTTTTGACAATCTGGCCCCCAATTAAATGCTACATCATTCTTTAGTAGATGCGTAAATGGGTGGAACTTATCCGTAAGTTGCGAAATAAAGAAATGGATTGCTTGAATTTTCCCTTGTGGAATTCTCAATTGTTTGAGAGTGGTAGGTGGTGGCATTTCTATGATAATCGTAACCTTTACAGGGTGCACTTTTATCCCTCTTTGTGAAACAATGAAACCTAGGCGTTTTCCTGATAGGACACCAAAGAAACACTTCATAGGATTCAAGCAAAACTTACAATCTCATAGACACTGAAAAATACGTCTTAGCACTTCAGGGTGCTCTCTTCTACTTTTGGATTTGGCTAGGATGTCATCGACATAATCTTTCATGATGTCATTCATCATGTCATGGAAGATTAAAGTCATTACACACTGATAGGTAGCCTCGACATTTTCCAGTATGAAAGGCATGACCTTGTAACAAAATTCTCCCTAAGGAGTGATGAAGGGAATCTTATGTTGGTCCTCTTATGTAATTAGAATTTGGTTATAACATGAAAATCCATCCATTAAGGACAACATTTAATAACTAGCAATGGAATCCATAATCATATAAATGTTAGCATAGGGGAAATCATCCTTAGGACATGCTTTATTGATATAATGGAAATCAGTGTATATTCTCATGCCAATAGGTTTCTTCTGATCAGGGACTATATTAGATATCCACTCTAATTATTCGATGGGTTTAATGAAATCAATAGCCAATAATTTCTCCAATTTTTCTTTGACAAGGAGTACAATTGTAGGGTGCATCTTTCTCATCTTCTTCTTCATGGGTTTAGTGTCTAGGTGTAGAATGAGGTTGTGTATGACTAGGTCTGGATCTAACCTAGGCATATCCACATATGACCACGAAAATACATCTTCATATTCTCTTAACATCTCTACAAAAACCTTTTGTTCTTGAGCTGAGAATGAAGCTCCCAAATTTTGTTAGGATAAATTTTATTATCCTATTATTAATTATGCATAGTAGGATTATTTAATTAATTTTATTAATTAAATAATTAATGATTAAATTGTTATATGGTTAAACAACCATATTTGTCTGTTTGCACATTGTTATATTGTTATAAACAATATATTTGTCTTTATGTAATTTTGCTTCCCGGATGTTATTGGAAGCTTGTGAAATCTGGTTTTTGGTTGCACCTGTGCAACTCATTTTCCCGGATGTATTTGGCTGTGCAATATCTATAAATATTGCAGCCCATTCTCTGTAATTGTTTACTGATTGAGATCAATAAAATATACACAGGCTTCTGTCCCTGTTTCTCAATCTACATTTGGTACCAGAGCGAAATTCTGGCCCTGTGAAGGTGTGGAAGAGAGAGCAGCAGAGAGAGAGGAGATTGGAGACGTATTTGCAGCATTCGAGAGCCTGTGCAGCCTCGTGCAAACTCCCAGCCCCATCCCTGCCTCCCCCACATTCGCCTGTTCCTTCCAAGTACTTGGAAGGCAAATTTTTTTTGCACTGGTGCACTCAGCACCAGGCAAAAACTGCTACAGATATTTAATTTAAAAAAATATATATATAATTTTCCCAATCAGGGTTTTGTTTTACTGCATTTAGAGGTATATCTTGTTTTGGAGGATTTCTTTGCTGTGTATATGCACCTGCAGCATCAAACAGAGCAAAGAAAAAAAAAAAAAAAAAGGAGGCGCCCTGCACAAAAAAAAATATACAGTGGAAGAGGAAGAATAAGCAGCCAGCGAAGGAAGAACAGCAAAAATCCAGCCTGTACAGTGCATGGCATGATAAAAAAACGTGGCCCACAAGGTAAAAAAAATGTTTTTTTGGAGCTAAAAACCCCATTCTCCCTCTCGCCCCCGCGCCCTTTGCTGTCCCCCCACGGCTCTGCATAGCAAAAAAAAAACGCACTATTCTCCTCAAGCCCGCGCCCCTTCTCCATCTGCCACGGCCTGCACATGCAAACAACAAGCAAATAAAGCTTAGATTGTTTAAAAAACGCCCCCCAGCAAGTAAAAAACGCCCCCCAGCAAGTAAAAAAACGGCCCAGCAAATCAAAAAAACGCAGCCAAAGCAAAAAGGCGCCATTTTTAGTCTCCCCGGCCTGTACAACGGCAAAACAACGCAAAAAACGCGCCCAGCATTGAAAAAAACGCGGCCAGTGATCAAAAACGCAGTCCCAGGAAAGAATACAGCAAAAAAACGCGCCCAGCAACTAAAATATGCGGCCAAGCATGTAAAAAAACGCTCCCCCCAAGGGAGAAAACTACAGCAAAAAAAAAAAA